>WURS02002862.1:0-29024 GCA_011762765.2 Rhinocypha anisoptera
ACGCCATCCCCAACCTTCCCAGAGCCGCGCCTCACTTTCAGAAGCCCGAAAAAAGGCTCTTGTTGGATGGGGACCGTCTTATCTCCGTCATTATGTTCCTTGTCGGTGTGTCATATCTCTTAAAACTTTCCCCCTCCCTTGCCTCGAAAAATTGGAAACCCTGGAAGAAAAAATGAAAGAGGAAAATTGAAGTCTCCGGAGATTAAGCTCCACTCAGGTAAATCAGGGGTCACGCGTAAAGTACCCCTGTCCTCTCCGAGAAAGAGGTTAAATTCTCCTAAGAACAAGGAGGATATCCATTATACAGCGTTTCTATGGCGTAAGGAATGTTTCGGGACAAGGATATCACGAGAGCAAGTACGCATAAATGTTTAAACCGTCGAAAAATAGAGATAATTTTTAAAAGACATCTACCAATTTCCTCGAAATTATTAAACGTGAAGCTGAAGGGTGATTACAAAATGTGGTTTCTAACTCTGAAAACAACTTACCTCCAAAGTTAGTTCTTAACGATGCTCAATATTGCAGTAAGACTTTTTAATCTTTCTGCAACGTATAAGAAAAATATTTTATTTCGTGTTTTAGAAAAAGGTAAGGCGTAATATTTAAATTTAGGTAAAGAGTCAACATTTCTAAAAACTAAAAAGAAAAAAATTTTCATTGAATTGTATTTGCACTCGTGTACAAACGTGTAAAGTTGGACACTACCAAGCCCTGAGATGATGCAGACTAGTGACATCTATATCATGGGAAAGAGATTGCGCAATAGAAGTTGGATTCCTATGATGGATAAAGGATACACAGAAAGATAATTCGCAGGGTTTAGAGGAAAGAGAGAGAACCCAAGGAATATTTTACGTGAGGTAATTAGACATAAACGTGTAAAATAAGGAAGAGTAACATGAAGTATTAAAAAAAGAAAAATCCTTCATTAGTGACAGAAGAGAAAATTTAAATAGCTCTGTGACAAAAGGTGCACTCTTGAATTTTAACAGAAATGACGGAAGCGGAATTTACAAATGGAGGTTGCTGTATGAAGACAACACAGGGTAGACGAATTAAGTCGAAGAAAGTAGACAGACAGAGGAAACAGCACGCTGATGTGAGAGAAGAATTTGGTCAAAATGTTTTGCCATTGATAGAGAAGAAACCTGCTGGCCTTCACGGAATATTAGTGGAAAGAATTTAGTCAGCCGAGGCCGCTCGACTGAGTATTCAGAGCTTCGTTGGGAATCGCATTGAGGGGTTTAATAATATAGGATTGTTGTCAGGGTATAGGAGTGGACTTCGTTGGGCCGCGGTATATTCCTTCACCGCCTAGGGAATCATTGAATCACATGGCTGATTATATGGTTAGATGACAGAGTTATTGTTGCTACCTCCTACACTCTCTGATCTAAGACTCAAGAGAGGTCTACGGATACAAGAATTGATTGTAGAATGCCTAGTGAGAACATCTTAGTACTCGCCACAGCTAATTTACTAAGAACATCACATGTCGAATACTGATATTCTCATGTGTTAATAAAAAGCAACAAACATCTAATAAATAGTGAAACTATTGGATAAAACTTTTAAGTAACTGATAATAACAAAATGTCTCTCATTCGTCATTTCACCCCTATCGAGTCTCATGGCTTCTTTTTAAGTGGTTATATCTTATAAAAGAGCTTGCATAACAACATAGAGAAAGAAAAGTCACTGAGAAAGCAGTCACTTTGTGGTATTCTATGATAAATAATGTTTATTTTTTACACTGACAATGCTTGTTGGTTGAAATATACTAAGTATCAAAACTAATATTCCTCATAGACCAAAAACTACAATATTATTGCAGACCCGAGGACATAAACAAAGATTAAAATACTATCAAAGCTATACGATATGTTTCCATTGACACAGAACACAGAACACTAATGACTCGACAGAAACGACTATTTAGTAGAGAAGCTCTTAGCGAGTCAAACCGCAGATGGCTATCCCCACGGTAGAAGATTGATATGACCATAAATATTAAAAAAAAGGTTACGTCGAGTCAAATTACCCACGTTGGCGTTTTAATTAGCACCGAAGAGGTTGTAATCGATAAATTCCACGTGAACGATTTCGGTAGCGTCACACCCGATAATCTGACAATTTCGCTCCGACTTCGTCAACGAGCGAGTACATTAAAACACTCTCAGGAATGAGTCTGCGGATTTACTTTTTTTAGCAGGCAATTCGAAAAGAAGATGATTTTGCACCGTTTCTAAAAAAAAACTATTGCGCATCGAATTTCTCGTAATAATGTAGTTAGGAGTACATATTTGGTTGGTGAAAAATCTGTATACAATAAACAGACTGAACTAGTGACTTCTTGTTAGGAGGCGAACCGGCTGTGACGGTGTTAAACATCCTTTAATTATCTACAGACTCCTATATTGGAGTCTCTTGATCGCCTCTTATATTATCTAACGGAGGCTTAGCAACATCCCGACCGGTTACCCACTAAAAAGGAGTCGCTAGTTCACCCCTAATATTGGCCACAGGTGTATTCCTTCAATCTCATGAAAGGTGTTGGTTTACTTCTGAATAATTATGCATGTGTGGTGTCTGTGCCACACCCCTTGGCACACTTCATTTCAGCGGCACTCAGGGAATTTCGGAGATGTAGATGATAATCAACTTGGCCGTGGAAAAGGAAGGGTTCTAAAGCTTTGACACAAATCCAAAGCAGGTGTGACAGAATGAATGAGAGGAGACACAGTAATGCTAACTTTTGTTAAAACGGAGAGTGCACTCGTTCGAGTATTCGAGGGAAGATTGGTAAAGTCTCTGATTCACATCTGTCGGCAGTACGCTGGTTATCAAATAAAATTATACAGCTCCGTTAAGTGGCATCATGTCAAGGTCACAATAAAGGTAGTCACTCGTCGAGTGTAGGCTGAAATACAGGTAAAATTTATTTTGTAGATTTCAGGGAGGTTAAAAATACATTACAATCCCCGTCATACTACGGTAGAACTGATCACGTCCGTAAAATTAGGGAGACAAACTGTCGAACAGATAAATATAAAATGTCATTTTTCCCCGTACTATTAGAGATCAAAATAATTATGATCACAAGCAATAGTTAGGGCTGCTAATGTATACATTTAATGTGTATCTTGCATGCTTTTAAGTAAATTGTTAATTGACTTTTCCCCCGCATGATATGCATTTTTTGTCATTGAAATTTTCGCATGAAATTACTTTCTTTCAATATGAATTACATTTAATATCTGCATGTGGTAATGCATGCCTGGTGATGGCCCACCCCTTACCACATGACCTTGTGGCGGCTTGAAAGATATTACTTAGACGTAGACGTAGGGACATATACACGCGCTGTTCACATTTTCGTTCATACTCAACGCAAGTCACCATTTAGTCAAACGGATCGGTATTCCTACCACGCCTCGGGATCACTGCGACAGAAAAACTGATTTGACATTAAGATCCTAAAGAGATATTGTCGAGGCAAGCGCTCTGCGGGCGATAAAATGCTTTCCTCTCACCCGGGGAACACAACATAGTGGGAATCTGTTAACCAACTGAACTCTTCACCTCCAGCAAATCCACGTGAAACTGAGGAGGATATTGGGTAAGTTCTAACTTCGGGAGGGTAACTCAGGTTTTTTGACATAAGTAGCATATAGGTAGGGTTAGTTGAAGGAAGGTAACAGTTTGCCATAGGAAGAAAAAGAATCGGAAATTGTTCCACCATAGGAGTGAGCAACGAGGCGTGCAAACCGCCGAGGAAAAAATCGTTCATTTCAAACTGTCAGGGGATGATTCTCCATTCAAGCGTCATTTTTCCCATTTCACTTCTCCGTCTGATCTTCTACCATTCCGTATTTTGGTTTTTGGTGACTCATATTATTTCGATTTTCAGCAGGAGATAAAAATCGGAATGGCTTTGACGACGTCACCACCACCCAATCGTAAAACAGACGCGTGCACGCACAAGCTTGATTAACGAAGCGTATAGCCTATCTCTCACTCTCCGTTTCTCTCTCTCTCTCTCTGCCTTTCTAAACACGCACACACACAAGCACACTCAAAATTTATATGCATAAGCAATCGTCCTTAAAAATTAGGGCTTATCTTCCTTCCATCACAATTTCCTCTTTTTATACGTACGTTATGTATCACAGACTTAAGGAAGATAAGTCATACGACGGTGACGAACAAGGAAATCGTGTAGGGTGGTTCCGATCATTATTTTGGCTCTCAAAAATAACATTCAAACGCCGGCATGTCACATAAATATTCGAACTTGAAATCGACGAACTGCAGCTTGATTGCTATAGGCTGAATTTCACAATTGGTTTTTCAGTGACTGGGTACCGGAGGAGTTAAATGGGACAATTTAATGGCCTTATATCAAGAAATATAACGCAACTTTGTAAGTTAACTATTTTTTTGTAAGTCCACAAATTTGATTGAAACGACCGGTTTAGTCAGCCGACCGGGTTAGCCTGGTGGGTAGCGTGCTCGCCGGCTAACCCAAAGGTTGCGGGTTCGAATCCCGCCCAGGGCATGAATGTTGTGTTTGTCCATATGGGTTTTTCCATGTATTGAAGAGGTGCAAAATGGCCATAGCCGTCGAAGCACCCTATAAACCAAAAATACTACTACAAATACCCTCAGGTATTATTGTACATATACAATCCAAAACTCCATATAAGCAAATTTTCACTAAGTCCAGAAGACTTAAACTAAACCCTGCAAGAGAAAGTGAACTGCTTGAAATCTTTGCTAGGATGCATTGGAAGGAAATATATGAATGTGTTAATGCAAATGATGAATACATGTTTCAACAGATAATCTTAGATTGCATCAATCATGTCTTACCAAAGGTCACTCACCATAAAACTATTCATAAAACAAATCATCATAAAAAGGAATGAATTGATATAGCGTTTTCAGTCAAGAGATTGCGTTAAACAGTTTTTCCTTCAATATAAAAGTGACCCTAACAATTCAAAATTTGAGTCCATGTATGTAGAAGCTAAAAAAAAACACTTGACCTTACTCCAACACAAGACAAAACTGTTTAACTCACATAAAATTCTTTCTTCCTATAATATATCCAAATCTACATGGGATATAATTATACCCTGTCCAACCATATGAAAAAAAGCCACATAAACAAGATAGTATGCAATGAAACCTTCCACAATCCATCTGAAATTGCTTAATGCTTTAGCACATACTTTGCCAACCACATAAAAACTCTCAAAATCAACTCCAACACAACTGTTGAAGATCTTAAGAGCCTAAATAGCCCCCTTCCAATTCTTTTTACTTTACAGAAATAACTGAAAAAGAATTTTTCCATGTCATTAAAAACTTAAAAATTTCCCTCAGCACCGACATTTAAGATTTAAACTCGACCATTGTTAAAGTGGCTGTAAGACACATTTCTAAACCTCTGACTCACATTTTTTCAAAATGTTTTGGTGGAGGGATACTCCCCCATAAATTAAAAATGGGTACATTAGTACCAATTTATAATAAAGGTGATCCTAAAGACATAAGAAACTATATGCCTATCATCATACTCCCAATTTTTTCCAAAATCTTTGAAATGTTAGTACTTAATAGATTAGCTGCATTTCTTGATAAATTTTCCATGATTCCTGAAAATCAGCATGGCTTTAAAAGAAATAAATCCACCAAAACAGCTAGCTTTGAGGTTTTCCAAGAATTATGTGAACACCTAAATAGCAACTTTATCTCAATCTGTCTGTTTTTAGACTTAAGTAAGGCATTTGGTTGCGTAAATCTCAATCTCTTACTACCCAAGCTACGGCACTGGGGTATTAGAGGAAATACCCTAAATCTATTAAAATCTTATTTAGAAGACAGAGTTTTTTTGTCCAAATAAACAGTTGCAATGGTTGCAAGTTGCAGTTGCTATCTCCTCTCCCAAGCACATAACAGAAGGTGTTCCCCAAGGATGAATCTTGGGACCATTATTATACCTTATCTACACTAATGATTTCATTTTGTTCATAGAAGGAATTAATTCCACAATATATGCAGATGATACATTAATGCAAATCTGTTTTACCAATGTACACAACATCATTCCTAAAATAGAACAAGACTTCCTTGCTCAGCCAAGTATCATAATAATATCTCAACCCCAAAGAACTCTCTACCATATGAATTTCCTGAGAATTTAAATTTCCTAGGTCTAATGTTAGATTACAGTCTGAAGCAGAGCTCCCACATAAATACTCTGAGCAGAAAATTAAGCAAGACAGTCTTTGCCCTAAGAATCATCCATCAAAACTACTCCAAAGCTGCAGCACTAACACTCTACTACGGTCTATTCTACAGTAGACTTAACTATGGCATTAGTTTCTGGGGCCAGGCTTCTAGTACTCTAATAAACAGAATTTTCAGACTACAAAAGAGAGCAGTGAGGTTAATTAATAATATGAAACCATTTAGACCTTACTTTATAAAAGACAAAATACTAACTTTACCTTTCATATATATTATGAACATCTTAATGTTTGTTAAGGAATAGATATCTATTGGAAGATCATCTATGGGTTGACATTTATGGACATGATGTAGATATCTATTTAAATATTGCTATGTGAACTTATTTGAGCTCAAAGGGTATATAAACTCATTTCTAGTTCCTTTGACAGAAATTTTCTTCAGATAAGAAGCAATAAGAACTATATTATATTTTATTTTTTAAAGTTCCAAAATGATTTCTAATTGATTTTTAACATTTCCAGGGCAATTTGATATCAAAAGAACACCTCAGGGAATAGTAATTAGCATACTTCCAATTGACAGAGAAAGTGATGTATTTGAAGGTGTCATTACACCAACAGTCATGGCAACACTGGGTGGCAACTGTATCAGGGAGAATGAAACAAATTCATCGCCCGCACTGAAAAAAATGGGAAATGACATTTCAACTGGGCATAATGCTCTTACTGTTATAGTCTATGTCAAAGATGAGGATGACTGTGCTCCTGAATTTAAACCAAACAAAATGGTTATTGGATATCCAGAAAAAAATATTGCTGATTTGGAAAAACCACTATATATGGGCATTGCCACTGTGAGTACATTATCTAAATGTTAAAATTGATTCTTTATTATACATTTTAAAATGTATATTTTTTACAAATCTATATGGATTTTGTAAGTTTGCCTTAAATTATGACAATATTGATGGTTTTAGTTCAAGTATGTGAAATAAAATTTCCTAATGCTGTCTTCGTTAATATGAAATAAATAACATTCAAACAATATTTTGATTAATTTAATTAATGTTATAATTTCCTTGATTTAGTCATAAATTGACATAGTTTCTGACAATTTGGGAAATATGTACATATATTTGTTTGATATACCTAGTTTTCTTACAGACATTTTATTTTATTTGTATGCCCTTTTCTTTACCAATTTGTTATATAACTTTTTTCAAATATAATTATGGATTAATTACTCTATTTTCCTGCTCAAAGATGCATGGGTATAGAAAATGTGCCCTGGTTTTAGCTAAGTATTCTTGAATACATAAATAAATAACCATACCACATAAGTTGCATAGTATTTTTTCAATTAAAAATTAATTTTTAAAAAATTATTGAAAATGATTTTCAGAGGTTCACTATTCACTCATACCTTATCATCAGCATGATGTTAACAACTACAGGTATGCTGGAACAAAGATTATTTTAAAAATTGCTTCAGGAAAGTGATACACAGTCAGCTAGAAATATAAAAATGAAAAAGTTTAAAGTCTCTATTAGGGTCTTTATAGGCTGGATAACAATGTTTTATAATACATAGTAGGAATATTGGAACTACTCATGAGTCTCCATGACTCCATGATTTTCATAGGGGATGCTACTCAACATTTATTCCTATTTTTCCTTTCCAGGCTCATGACAAAGATATTGGAGAAAATGCTGATATTACCTACTCTGTTGCGGATACATATGAAGTTCTTATTGATTCAAAAAATGGCTATTTTTATCCACATCCAAGGAATTTTGAATATAAGAACATGTCATTCATGGTCATCGCTACAGATAAATTCCCTCACAAAAGTTCTTTAGAAGTTGTGGTAGGGTAGCATTGATTGTTTTTCATGTAGTTATATGAGGGTTGTAGGAAAGTAACTACTGGTCGTTCATATGACATTTCAAAATTACTTTATTATAGTCAAAACTTAACTATAATGCTGATTTACTTTTCGGCATAGTCATCCCTGCCATTAGGGCACTTATCTTAATAGGGTACCAGCTTTTGTATTCCCTCGGCATAGAAGGTCACCACCAGTGAGACAAACCATTCCTCTACTATTGATTTGTGCTTGTTTTCATCCATGAAGCTTCACAAGGCCCAGAAATTTTTGAGGTGAAAGATCGCTGAAACAAAGATGGTGAAAAAACTTTGGGAGCCAGGCTGCAGGGAGAGAGGGGTCAAACAGCTCCTACTTGAACTGTTTGATCACTTGGTGTTAATATTAATCCAATTTTTGTTTGTTTATCCATCTTTGAATTGCCTTACCTATTGCAGTAATTAAGTCTCATTTTTACTCATTGCACATTTACTTTAAACATTTACTTACAATTTACTCATTACACTTTGTCCATAAACTTCACACAATTGAGCATGGATTTCAGCCAGTGCTGAGGTAAATTGGATTAAAAAGCTGTATCCCTGTGCAAACTTGGCAGCTGGGGGGAGTATCAATTACCTGACTCATTAAAACTATACAGTAAAAAAAAACAAATGTCAATGCATGACTGAAACTGTGACTCTGGCTACACAATGAACCACTGAAACACACACACAAACCCATTCACACCGATTGTGCCCTGAGCATCGATGATCAGCCCTTACTTTCTGAACAACCCTCGTATATATTTGTAATGACATTGTATAGAGTGTAAAAATCATGCAAATTCTAAATGATGTTACATTTTAGTCAAACATTTAGTTCACATTTCTATTTTCAGGTTAAAATTTTGACGGAGAAATATATCACAGTCATGGGAATTGAGGGTGCAACATTAGAAGATGTACCACAGGTGATCAATAAAATTCATGAACATACTGGATTGCAGATTGGAGTTATATCTGCCAGTTTGGAAAGTGTTAACACAAAAAAAGATAAATCAAGATTCTTGTTTGACCAAGATCATTTGAAGTCAAGTGTACATACACTGAGTAATGAGATAATTTTAAATGATAGTGATTTTGGGAGAGCCCAGTCTAATGATGATACACTTTATTTAAGGCTGGTCATTTATGCTCTCAATGATACTGATCCTGTCAGCGTGAACAGCTTTAACAGGTAAATAATCCAAAAACTTTTGACTAACTTCTGTTTATATTTTAAGGACTTTGGGACCTTTGGACAATGAAATTAATTAATTTTTTTCCAAAAATAAAAGTAAAATGATAATTCATATGATAAATTGAGAAGCTTGATAAAAACTCAAAACTATAAACTTTGACTACCAAAGCGTTGTTACATTCACCATGATTGCCACCTTCCAGTAATACTGGCAACAAAGGCTAAGGGCTAAGGCTATTTTAATTATAATGCCAAATCTTAGAAAAAATGTAATGATGTTTTGTAAAATATGTTTTCTCAAATTAACTTTGGTGTTTCTTTTTGCAACACTTTAACTTGTACAAAATTTGTAACTAATGTAAATATGTAATTCATCATTACAATTATTTCAATTTTGGTCTACCTACAAGTAATACATCACATTGGCCTTTTGGCATTCTTTTGCCATGAAGCAAAGCTTATTCAGTAAAAACTGTCACATTGGCCACCCTTGTACAATGGCCACCTTTCTACATTGGCCACCAATTCTTGGAACCAACCCATTATATTTGCCCGTGTACATGGCCTGCTACATACCCCTATACCTGTACACTATAGAATATTGTATTTCTACTCCTATACCTCCATTGGGGCTATATAATGAGATCCGAGTGACAATTACGGATCTTTTCACCAGAAAATTATTTTGTTACTTTGTACACATTATATATCACATTACTTTTGTCTTCATTACCTCACCAACGTAAGATAATTTGATGAAGGTACCCATAGCTTAGTGCCCAACAATGTGGTGAGAACTGCGATAGCACGGAAGTAATTCATATGACTTCGCATAACAAAACATTCAAACTTCCTTTAATCTTTGGTGTAAACCCTTACCCACCCTTTTCTGTAAAACGAAGTTCCCCTTTCATCAGTCACTGTACTAATTCAATTCCTCCTCCTTTGACCTTAGTGCAGTGTCCATTTTCCTTATAAATACTTCCAATGAAAGTAAGCTATGAGCAATCATAGTAGGCATCACTTGGTGGAACTCCTCCTTCATTAAGTAAGAAAAAACTTTGCTGTTCCGCTAAAAAAATATTTTTTAATATGACCAGTTTGAATACAAAGTATCATCTTCCTGCAACAGAAGATGAGACTGTATTGAAACTGTTCACATAAATAAATATATTTTGTGGAAGGGCAAAGTTTTTCTTTACCTAGTACCAATGATCTTGACTTTTCAGTAATTTTAAGGAATAATATGGCCTTCATTGTGGGTTTCTTATCATTCCTTGGGTCTCATACTCTATCTTTAACTCATTCTTTAAGAACTACAACTCTTTGACAGATTGATGAACCAGAGCCTGTTTGTTTTCTAATCTGACTGAATCAATTAACTCCTCCACAAATGTTTATTCTTGTTTTTATCCTCCCTTACCATCCCCCATATCTTCTTCAGCCTCCCTTGTGAATTCATATATACCTTTAAATGAAGGCATTTAAATTCCATGGTGGCATCTCCAGGCCAGAGTTTTTCTGGGGATTTAATACTGCTCTGCACACTTTTATGTTTTTCCCTGTATCTTTAGTGTTTTTAAAGCTATTTATGAAAAGTAAAAAATATTATGAAGTAAATATATTGTTGTATTATATTTTTGCCTAATTTACTATTGTTTCAAACTTAACAATTAAGCTAATCTACAAAAAAATCCATTTCACTGAAAATTTCATATTTTATTAAATTTTACAGCCTTCTGCTTTATCTTTCACTTCTTATAAGTATACTTACACTAAATTAGTTTTCATGTGAAATATTTTAAAGCATTTGACCACATAGAGCCCTACGTTGCACTTAGAGCATCGAAAAACTGTCCATTTCTCCTTGCCTTGAAGTGAGCATAACCTCCCTCTCTCAAGCCAATGGTCATCTTCTCTAGCTTCAAGGCGAATGATGCTTGTTGACCACAGTTGCTAAAAATGTACACAATTCAGAGTAAATAATATCAGGTTCTAGAGATGATTCAAATTCCTTTTTGTGAACAAACTGGGGGTAATAACAGTTTGTCTCTTGCACTAGCAGAGGAATAACCACATGGAAATACAGTAAGAATACTTCCCGGGGTGAGGAACTTGCTGTTATATTAGGAGTTTCAACAGTGTTCAAGCCCCTGTGGCTGCCAGAAAAAATAAACGGACTTTGGAATACATAGCTGTTTGATTTTTTTAACCCACTTCTTAGCACGAGCAGGAGCTGAAGCCCAGCCAATGCCTCCGTGCTCATCCTCAGAGCTTTCATTGTCATCAGTGACATATGCATCTGCGAAAAGTTCCTCTGTAATTTCACTCTCCAGCACTTTTGCTTACAATCCCTTGAACACAACAAAATAGTTTTTTCCCTAAATAAAAATGCAGGATATAAGCAAAAAAAGTTATATACTCAAAGATTTTTTCAGCCTGGTTAATCGGTACCCAAGGAAAATTTCACAATCGTAAATATAGTAACACTTACAGAAATAAATGAAGAAAGGTCACAGAAACAGAAATTAAAAAAAAAATGCTTGAAACACTTGGACCCTGAGAGAACTGTTGTCAACCGATGTGGAAGAGGTACTAGAAAAGACTTGACCGAGAGGAGCTAGACGAATTCAAGTTGAAGGTTAGATAAAACACAGCCCCTAGATAAGTAATCATGAGTGTG
Organism: Rhinocypha anisoptera; assembly: GCA_011762765.2. NCBI lineage: Eukaryota > Metazoa > Arthropoda > Insecta > Odonata > Chlorocyphidae > Rhinocypha > Rhinocypha anisoptera. The sequence goes on from WURS02002862.1 coordinate 12,051, forward strand.
TGTTAGGAGCCAAATGGTTCACACATCAAAACAGACCCCAATCAACCTCATAGGAGTAGTGTGGGATAAGAAAAATCAAGTGTGGACCCTTTGTTCTCCTTCGGCCAACGGACCCACTTTTTGCTGTGAACAATAGTTCCTTTTTGTCTGATAAAGGTTAAGTAGCATCAGCAATGATAGACAGACCTCTTCTACAACCATTTCTAAAACTGCAGGTTTAATTCTCTGTCTGGTTTTCTCATTTGTGATGTAAGACATCTGATGTTTCTGCACACTCATTGTTTCTACACTGCACACTCTTCACCTATAACTCTACAGTGTTTATGTATTTTGATTTCAGTCAAAGTTTAATGTCATCCACTTCTTCAAGTTTATTCATATCAGGTTATACTGAAAAAACCCGAATTAAAAATCCCAAAAACACATACGATTAAATACAAGTTGCTTTTTCATAGTATTTAGGTAGCCTTTCATTTTATACCTGCTCATCAGATACCCACAGAACTAGGAAATTTCACCATAGAATGAATATAGTTATATTATATGATGGAATATTGAAGTTGTAACAAAACTATTTTTAATCTTTTAAAATTTGATAGGGTTGGATCCTGTTTGATTTTCACCAGTTTGAATATCATTACAATTGTTATGTGGTCTTTCCTAAGGTCTCTGGATATCATTAACTACTCTATACTAAAATTTAAAGATTTAAAAATGAAACTTGATATGTATGAGTCCTGCAAACCATTTCCCAATGTTTCTTCAACATATTACTTTTCAAAATAGAATGTGAATTTTAATTTCTTGTATTTACATGCCAGTGAATGAAAGCCATAACAAATATATGGGTTTCAAAAGGATTCTTCAAAATCCACTCCTTTAACTTTTACAATATGGTGCATTTCAAAATACTCATTCATGTGTTTCATTTTAAATGCCTCCAAAAGTCCATTTATTTTAGCATCACCACAAAGATAGGCCCTTGACTAAGTGATTGAGTAATAACACAGAATTGAAACAAACTATTTATCACCTGCATTCATTCAGATGAAAAGTTCGCCATCAAAATACACCAATAAACTATATATGTAATACATTTGTTAGTTTATAAAATATTAACTATTCAGTGGAAATTAACCAAGGTAAAGTTTTTGCATAAACATGAATTTGCTTTGGTTTATTTATGAAATTTATCTTGGTTTAGGTACCAGTATTTTTATTATGTGGGCACAAAAATAATGATATTATTTAGCATTTAATAATAAATAATGAAATGGAGACATTATTATCCAAAATATTAACTCTTCATTATTTTTTATTCTCTTTAGAAATTCATATCAGTTTATAAGCGATTATAGCAGGCATCACTTTGTGGAACGCTTTCATGATGAGAATAGGTGAATTAAAACACTTTGCTGTTCCACAAAATATTTTGTGGATAAGCAAAGTGTTTTAATTTACCTATTCTCATGATATAAATTTTACAATGGTACAATGGAGAACATAAATTTAACATAAACATTAATTTCCAGACGTGAAGGCTGATTACAATGATAGCAAATAGTTATGCTTTAAAATGAGTAAAAGACATTATTGCCTTGTTTAAAATTGTGAAATTTCTTCAGCTCTCTTTCTGGAATTTCCTCCTCGTCAAATTGGAATTTGAAGTATTACAGTATGGAAGACCATAACTCTTCATCATCTGACTCTGGTTCAGAGGGACTCCTAGCAGCTGTGATAGCTCTGAGCACCATCCTTGGACTCCTACTCATTGGAACTCTAGGTTTTGCTGTGTACAGGTATATAAGTACCTTATAATGTATGTGTTGATATTAATCACATCAATGGAATTGTATCTTTAATCCTTTAGCTGCAGCACCCATGTTCTTTTGCTATGCCTATATGAAAGAAAAAAGTGTGTGGGCTTGAAGAAACTAACTGCTTGAAGTTACCCTAGTTACCCTTGTAATTTGGGGTGACCCATTATAAAACCACATTACCCTTTACCTTAGAGTGGTTCAGTGGAAATTCGATTGACTAAAGTTAAAACATTTCAAGGAAATACATCCAAATATGGACTCCATACCTACTTTCCTTGAAAATTTCTGGTTAATTTGATATCAAGAAGAATGCAAATGCATTGATTTATAACCTGCGCGCTACTGAAACTCGGAGGCAACTGAGGGAAATAACAAGGGTAGGTCAGAAAAGAATTTAACAAAAGTCAACAATGGGAATGTATTTGTCAAACTAACCAAGGATTTTTCTTTTATGCAACATTCTGTTCTGAAATATTTTTCTCAATTTCTCTCTCTCTCTCATCTCAATTTGCATAACTTATTAAATAATTTAATATCCTCCTCAAAACTACATATTACAATTAGTACCATTCAGTGTCCCCAATATTCACATGCTCCACAGAGAAATCTCTCATAGGGAATTCTGTAGGACACACTATCTATGTATTTGAAGTACCTTACTTACCCCTTAGTACCAGAATTGTGAGAGAAGCCAATTCTATAGCCATAGAAGTAGACTATTTTTATATGAGTATGGTCCGAATGAAACATATGCTGAAAAGTAATCTTTTATCAATACAAAATATTATGTCAAATTCACTGAGGAGGTCACTTCATGGAATTCCATAATGACATAGATAAAAATAATTTTTTTTAGTTTAGCTTGGATCTATTTCCACAGAATAGGCTATTCTGTGGAAATACATCCAAGCTAAACTAAAAAAAATTATTTATGTCAAAATATTATGTAGAGTGATTCTTAAAATGTTATAAATGTTACTTATTTTGTTCTTTAGATTATGAATTTTTAGTCATATTGACTTATAAATGTGGACATTGGGTTGCTACCTGTGCATGTACCATATTCTTGTGTATTAAAATAAATATATAAAATAATTAAAATATATAAAATAAATAGTTTTGATCAGAAATTGTTTTTCTAGTTTATCCCTTGAGTTTTTTGAATATACAGAAATGAACTGTAAGTATGACGATGATTTCAATTTGCATTTTATTTTCTTTAGACCTAACTCTTTAACCACATAATTTGAGAAAGATTTATAATTTCTCCACTAAAAGTTTTAAATGACCTTTGCTGAATAAATGGTTACCTACTTATTTCAAACTCTTACTGAGTTTAAATAGTGTGATACAATATTATAATTTATGTACACACATAATTTATCCAGTCATGTTTCATATTTATCATGCTATATAAGGTTCTATATATTCATTTTATTGCAGAAAGAGGAAAGGGGCAGAAGATAGTGGGAGTGGCAACCTTGAGACAGGCTTGGTGAATGACAACAGTGAATCTGACAACGGCAGAATTGATGAGAGCAGAGAAAATGGGTGAGTAATTATCTCAAAAATCTCTTGAAATTTACTCTAGGCAATGGTATTATTCTTGAAAATAAGAACCACTTCTCAAAAATTTGCACAGAATCTGTGAATATAGCACTAATAATACACACAAAAAAAACAGTATTTATCCAGCAGACACAATTTACAGCACATGAAAACATAGAGTAGGCAAATTGGATACATAAATTAAAGTACAAAAATACAGGTATTGTACCAAAACAATGATAAAGACTCACACTTTACATAAATGTTCACTTACATTATAATAGCACTCATAAACCAGACATATAAACAACCTTCTCTTGAACAGAGGAATTCTAGATTCATTTTTTAAACATTAGGTAAATTGTAGAATAATTTTGTACACATTGACTTTGGCCCTATTACTATTCACAATTGACAATGTTGCTTGCACAACATTCTTACAATTAAAAAAAAAAATTTAAATAAATAATTTTAAAATAAATTTAAAAAAATAATAATTTTTAATTTGCTCTGGGTGCAACTCAGACACAGCTGCTTGGAGGCTCCTTATCTCCAGGCTGCGGCCATTGTGATTAGTGTTGGCGAGGGGGGGGCAGCTCATTGAGTGCAAGTCATGAGTGAGAAGGGTCAGCTATCACCTCGGTGTGTTAAGCGCTAGGGAGAGCAAGGTGGCTCGCAGGGGCCTGGGCACTACACATACTAAGTATATAGAATTAATGATTAATGAGAGTACCAGAATTATTTATGGCTAATGTTAAATGCTCTTATTGTGAAAAATATTGTTACAAATAAATCCAAGATGTTTCCAGATTAGCAGCCTCCTCTTCAGTTTAGTTTTTCAGTCACGGTTTTCAGATATTTTTATGAATAAAAAATGAAAATTGGTATTTTTTAGAGACAGTAAAATGGCATAATAACAATTGACATTGACATAACAACAACTGAATGTAAGTTATCAAAGAAGACCTTCTTTCAGTTTTTTCTGATTTTTCAATGCTCTGCAGTTGAATGTCTACTTTTAGATTATTTATAAGGCTATTTCATTTTTCAACAGTAAACTTTTGATTCTTTTTTAATGATGAGTTTAAATACATCATTCATTTGACTGAAGCTATTTCAGAAATGTGGTCTAATGAAATGAAATGTTAGAAGAGCATGGGATGACCATAATTATTTGTTCTATGGCAGAAAATAAAAGGATTGAGGTGTCTCAACCATGGCTTCACTGTTCCTTCCAATATCAACCTTAAATTCATGATGATTGAAAGATACATTTTGAGCTTTATTTTAAATATGACATATGGCTTATGGAATTCACATCATGTTAAGGGGACAATTCCTTCCTTTGTCTAATCTCATGTTAACAGAAAAATAGGGTACCCAGACATCACCCCAGAAAGGCATATTAGTCAGTGTATTCACTTTGTCAATAGATACTATAGTATCCATTTACATTTATGGATATATCCATTTACAAAGTGGATACAGGACAAGTGAGCTATCAGGGACAACTAGATTCAACTTGGTTCAACTAGGGGTATCATGTGGCATCATCTGTATTTGAACATGAAAGCCTTTTTCTGTCGGCTAATTCACCACTTACTATTATTCTAATTCACCACTCTTTGTCCTATTATTATTATTTTGTACCATGTGTATTTCTTTTCGTGTGATCAAAATAGATACACAACTATACAATAGAGGCAAAAAGTGTCTATTTTACAAAAATGGATGACTTAAATTCTTCCTTATCCAGAAAATGAATCTCTCTATTTTATTTATTTCACAGCTCAGTCATTTTTGAATCAGAATCAAATTCCATGCATAGTGAGCCAGCCTTAACCCAGGATGAAGTGCCATATATGGAGGCAATTTCTCCTGAGAGGAAGAAATCTGTTGCTTTTGCTGAAGAACCTGAAGTAATTCCAAGTGAAGAAGAGCTTGAAGGAATTGCAGTTGAGGGTGATAAAGAAGACTCACCAGTCATTAATGAAACTGAACCTGGAGAAGAGGTGGAAGATGAAAGGATGTAAGATTGAGCAAATCAGTGACAGTCTGCTTGATATGGAATGAAATGACGCAAGATTATATTCACAGTTTAGGTTTGTGATGACTGCATCATTTCATTGTTTCAGTTGTGATGAATTGTAAACACAGTATTGATATTATTATACAGAATATTTATATGAAAATATTACATTTTTGTTTCTTAAACAGTTAAAATTCAGTGACTGGGGCTCACTGGAGATTATTTGAGATAGATGACTTGTGTTTTCTGCTTTTCAAACTTGACTGGTTGAACGGTAATACTGTTAATGGGTCTTGTTTTATGCTGTCACAGTCTCAATGTGTTTTCCTTAAAAAGAAAATTAAAATAGGCAATACGAGGGAAGAATAGAAATATGTGCAAAACTGCATCATGTTATAACTGATCTCAGACAATTGCAGCTAAATATATGTATAATAAATGTATGTAAACAGTTTTAAACTCATACAATTACCTTTTATCCACAATAATTATGACATGAACCTTTCCTTTTCAATTTATTTATATTTTTTAATGACTTTGTTTTTATCTTTATGTGATATTGGTTATTTATCTGTTTCATAGTTTTAAAATGAGATTACTTAGTCTCTCATAAATTCCCACTTTGAATTTCAATTGGTTTTGTTTCTAGTTAATTTATTTAATCATAATTTTATTTTTATTATCCCAAAATTATGGATATGTCTGGTGATTTCAATGTAATTAATAAAATATTTTTTCTTAAGAAACAAAATTATTTTTTAATAATTTATTATTTTTTCAATCCTCATTTGATTTCTTGAAATTTGAAATCTTGGAAGTTGAGAAGAAAATAGATGCCACACAAATATACTACTTTTTCCTGCAATCCTCATATAATTCATTAATAATGATAGTGGAGGAAATGATCTTGATGGTTTTAGTATAAAATTAAGTTAAAAACAATGAGAATGAAGGATTAAGAGATAAATGATAATATAGATATGTTAATAGAGAAAAATGATTAATTATAGTATTATTCAGAATTAATAGTATTAATTCTGAATGATCTTACATACATTGGATGGTGTCAAATAATCACATGCCAAGCATAAAGCATACTCAATAAGCACAACTATACAAATACCTTTAAATGTATATTCCAGTTATTTTTAGATGCTGTAAAATGCATGTTGAAGGAGGAATGCCCTTATTTGGGATGATAGTATTTCACACACCTAAATATTTGACACATCCTTAACATTAGTTTAAACTATGGTGATTTGGTAATTGTATATTTTAATACTGCAAAAGAAACCCCTGTAAAGTTTTTGAATTAATATCATATTTATAAACTCATACTTTTTTACAAATTCAAAGTAACTTGGGAGCAATGTAAGTGAACAATTGTAGGAGCCGCATTGCAGCGCAAAGAGCCAGGAAATAGAGATTAGCTTAACACTTTATTTCCTTGCTGAATTATTTTTATGTATAAAATAATGCAAAGAAAAATAGTAAAATTTGATTTGAAAAATAAGGGTGAAAACATTTATTTTCAGTAGCACTCTCGTAGAAAACGAGATAATAAATATAGTGTTCTATCTGAAAGAATATAATCATATAGTATATTCTACCAATCCTAGAGAGACAAAGAACACTAATAGGTTATTATATGCTATAATTACAGAATATAAAACATGTTATTTATTATTTCTGAAATTTTGTATAGTTACTAAAATACTGACAACATTTTTGCAATGAATTTTTATAAGAGTAATAGCTGGGTAGTATCGAAAATAATGTATTTTAAATATTTATTTTCAATACATTTGTATTTTCTATCTAAAATACATTTTAAATGTTGTATTTTCAAAATACTGAAAATACTTTTTATGTCATTTGTGAATTTTATTGGAGATTGATTTGATTTTGTTCCATCTCTTTTATCTTTCCCACTTTCTAGAGAAAGTCTCGCCCCTGGGTAAGTACACTAATCAGCTTGGAGAAGCATTCTCCTTCTCACAGAGAAATTTTATGGATAATTTCATTGAAGAGTTCATTTTTTTAAAAGGGAAACAGTGACATATTGTCAAGTATTCCTTGTTAATGTACTGTAAAGTAACATAATAAATTTATTGATACTTGTATTACCATTTTATAGCAAAGTATATTTATTTTGCAATGTATTTAAAAACTATTTTGTATTTTCAGAAATGTTGGCAGTGTATTTTGTAATTAAAATGCATGTATTTTGACAACCATAAGTGATAGGTATAACTATAATGAATGGAACTATAATGATCTTTTCTTGATAGAACAAATTATCTCATTTTACAGGTCATATTATCAGTAAAATTTATCTAAATACTGTATCCCTAAAAACTTTATCTTTAAGTAATTCATATGATTGATTTTTAGCATTGCTTCAGGGCTGTATTGTTAAGAGGTGTTGGTGCTGGAATGCAGTTCTCCATGTAAGGTTATGGGTGGACTAGTAGAGAAATGATACAACATACTTAATTGACTCTTTGTTTATTGATACCTTAATACATGCATGTACAGAGAGGTAGGCTAAGGATTTCCGATGCTAACAGAAGACTTTTATGGAATGAGGGGAGTCACTTTGGGTGCGATTAACACAGCTGCAAGATGGCTCCTTATCTCAGGACTGCCGTCCGGATGTGTTGGCGAGCTCATTGAGTGCAAGTGATGAGTGAGAAGTGTCAGCTATTGCCTCAGTGCATGGGGGAGAGTGAGGTGGCTCAGAGGGGTCCAGTCGCTAAAAGCTGTTTTGCCTTTTTTACGTTTTTACCCTTTTACGTGCCCTTTTGTTAAGCCAACCATTCAGGAAAATCAGTTTTTAGAAACCACAATAACCACGTCCTGGGTGGGATTTAAACCCAAGATCTAAGGATAGCTGGCGAGTGTTCCACCCACTCACTTAATCTACACACTCCAGAATGCATCCTAATTATTTTTTCATTCTGTACATCTGTACCCTTCAAATATCACATTTCAGTAGCATCTTACCAAATAACTCATTCTCAGTACATTGATTCTCATCGTCAATTGAAGATCTCCTTCTCATGGACATTGTGCACGTCTCAGCTTTCTATATCTCTCTCTTTTCAAAAGACATACAACTGCAAATGAGGTAAAACCCTTTTCCTTCCTCAAAGTTCTCCACATTACCGCCTTTTCCAGTTCCCCCCTCCCTGCCCGCCTTAATTCGTTACGTCATCCACCAGCTATGTTTCCAGCGCCATCCATCGACTTCCAAGCGAAACATTCACACACTACTGGCTGAGAAGACGAATGGTCGCGTTAAGTTAGTGGTTGGCCATTTCGACGGTATTAATCGGAAGTACATGTGATTGGTGAGTAATTAAATATTCATATCTTTCTCATATGTTGTCTGTCAAAACTATTCGCCATCTTGTTAAATTTAGTAATTCACGGGTAAATATTGAACTTAGAGGACGTATTAAAAAAAATTAGCAGCACATGTTCTCTGTCTTGACTTGACAGTACTATGGAAAATCTAGTTTTCATTGTGGCCTATTATCCTACATTCCTAATTTCCTTGTGCTTCTTCCTAAAATAAGTTTCCTTATTGTAGTCTCCCATGAAAGTTCCTATAATCGTGGTCGTAATTTTAAAACTAAATACGAGTTAGGTACATATCTTACACGTGGTAAAGAAAAGTTCAACTAAAAAAGTAATGGTTATAGAAGTTGTATCTTATTTTAATCCATAAATTACTATTAACATTGCTACAGTGTATTCCTGTCGACCACCTAAAGCCAGAATTTTTAATTATTCTCATGGGTACTTCTGCAAATAATGCCTCCTATTTTTCATTTTTTTGTCATAGTCACGTATTATAGTAGAAAATATTTACTATTTTTGTATTAAGGATTAGGGAGATTTGGAATATCGTATGTCAACGCAAGTCAACTTAAGATGGAGCATTTTACTTAAGTAGTTCTAATAGTCTTTCACAACTGAAGTTTTAACATTCTGTGGGATAGCCTTCGCGAATGGTGGAAAATAAACCCGTGATCAGGGAGCTGGGACCTATTTTATCCTTCAAAAGGTCAACCAGGTGACGTGGTTTTAAAGTACCCAGGAAAAAGTATTGAAATTCATCCTTTGTATATCCTGACCTTCTAGTTTGGAACGCGGACACCTTGAACACCATATTATACCGCTTTTTTGAAAGATAATGGGGAGAGGCCGAGGTTTATTAAAACCCTTTAGTTGGCCTGGTCACATTAAAATTTAGGTGCGGGGTCATTCAACGTGATTTCGGACATTGTGATTGAAGCTCTCTTTTCTGGAAATGGCAGGATCTTTTGTATTATAATAATATTGTAATAATTGCGCATTAATAATTTTACTCTTTATACTATGCAGTATCCGCATCCAGCCGCTCGTATTATTGTGTATGGTAACCTTTGGACTATGATCGAATGGGAACTTTATACTTCGCCACTTTAGTTACGAGCATGTTAAAAAACGATCAGCTCTTTAAAGCTGTTCTTTAAAATTTTTATCTTCTCTTTTTATCGTTATTCTTAACTTTATTGTCCTTCACAATAGAGTTAGCGGCCTGGTTAGCACGCTTGCCGGCTTTTTTTGGAGGTGGTGTGGAAAATGCATTTACGAACTTCCAGAGAAGATGACCCAAAGTTTGTGTGTTCGAGTTCCGCCTATGCAATGGGTGTTGAATTGTCTAATAGGGTTTAAGAGGTGCGGAATAACTATAGCCGTCGAAGCACACTATAAACAAAAATACTACAAAAGATTCGATTTTGAGAAGAGGTGCATTTGAAAAATAAAGCCTTGTTACCATCTGTTACCACTTAGTTGATCTTTTAAGGGGTCTTTTTTCATTATTTAGTATGATTCCCAGGTATTGTTTTGTAGCTCATGTTTGTTCTGTGAAGATTACATTTTTTTATATATTTGGTCTTCTCTTCATTGACACAGAGACCCTGTCTTTTATTAAATACCTCTTTAGTATTAAACATTTCCTCAATATCATTTATATTTTGTGAAATCAAAACTATCATCAGCATATGCAACTCCTTGTTTAGATTTATGAAAAATCATTCCCCTTAATTTGAATTTCTTTGTAACTTTATGTAAAACACATTTGAATAACACTACTGAGAGAGACAGGGCACAAGTTAAACAAACCTGAATTGTGTAGACTAGCAATTCTTGACTCTAGCATTCACACTAAAGACGATGGTAGACTTAACTTTCTAAGCATTAATGCTGATTAACCCTTGGCCTCAGTGGGAAACCCGATAACTCTTCCTCCAAAAAGTGTTGTCTATTGGTGCACTCTTATTTATTAAGTCATCACTATGCCCTGGGAAAAAATTTGCCCTAAATCTTGGTTGAGGTTCACCTTGGTTACACCAGTCAGATCACACAGTTTTATACTGAAGTAAGCTGTCATTGCTGCTCTCTTCTTCTCAGTCTCTGTCAGAAGACTCATCCAATTCCACTGCCTTTCTTTCACTCACGATGACAGGGATGTCTAATATTAAGTTCAGTTACAGTGAGTGCATGTTATACTGAGCACTTTTACACCCTGTCAGGGCTCATTGGACTTTGACTGTACTTTATGACTGACCAGAAGATCTTACAAAACTAAGGACCCAAGGTACAGATAGAAAATGCAAAGAAACATGTTTTTTCTTTGATATGCTAGGTGAGAATCTCCCCTCTAGCCCCAAGCTTGGCCCAAACATGGCCAAGAGTAATGTAAAATGCATGCCTTATTTTTTTGAAAGTTTTTTTATAGTAGCCAGGTAAGCTTTTTAAGCATGTATCCTCATCATTGTGCTGACAGTGTATTTTTTTAATTCTAGGACCTATGGGCTGGGCATCTGATGTGACACTGGCAGGTGAGACATTTTGCTGTGTTGAAAAATTCCACCACAAACAGCTTGGATGTCCAGTGGTCCAGGTTTGAGCAGGGATGGAGAGACAGATGATTGCTGCATCTGCCTGAAAGGAATGAGTGATCCAAAGGCGGAATTGATCTGCTCTCATTTCTTTCATACACAGGTCAGTACTGTATCATGTGTTTTTTTTGGATGAAGTACCTTTTACAGTAGAATCTTGATTTCATATACCAACTAGGGATCTGAATATTTAGTTTTTGTAAAAATCATGTGAAAATCAGATAATGGCTAATTTTGCTAAATCCTAAGAAATTTTTGTGTGTTATCATATAATGCTATATTTTTGGCCATTATAACTGTTGCTGCTGCAAATAAAATATTTTTTACATCATTTAGCTTAGTCTGACTCGGCAAAGTATTATCAGGGCTTTATATTGGTAATGTTTATGTTGGAGCAAAAACCCCTGCCCTGGCTTTAAATGTCACTTTTTGCCTCATCTTCTGTTTCTGTTACATCAAACTATTTTTTATGCAAGTTAAAATTCTTGTGGTTAAACTTGGGATGATCAAATAGAAATATCATAACACTTTTAAGGGTGATAATTAGAAATGGATGGAATACCTTTCTCCAAATTCGAATATTGAGCTTGAATACAAAATTTTGCCTCAAATACCAGATTCGAATAATGTAGGCATTCAGTTTTCACCTATCATATTGAAGAATTCAATTTTAAGATAAGTTGCCAATGTTATGTAATAATTTCAATTAGGATAAATATTATTTAGAAAATTAACCATAATTCTTAAACTATTTTCAATCTTCAAGTGCTTAAAAAAATGCTTTCTTGCCAGTAGTAGTATGATGTACTGCTCGAGTTATTTTGGCTGGAGATGGGTCATTTACTTTTTTTTTTTAATTCCAATGTTGAGTTTGAATATCAAATAGTGTAGGCATTCAGTTTTCCCCTACCTCATTTAAGTCTAAATTTTAGATGGAAAGGTATCAATGACCATCTGGACACTATAAAATTAATTAGGTTAGCCATAGTTCAGCAACCAAACTTTCCTTACATTTTATTGAAGAAAAATCAGAAATTAGTGTTGTAATTTGTTGATTAATTCCAGTCCATTCATGAAGTAAATGAAATCCCAATGATTTGAATTTCTTTTACACATATATTTATGAATAATTTGATCTAATAAGTCCACTCCTCCCTTTGTGCCATTCTAATACATAATAATATCTGGTTTCCCATTATCGAAAATAATGCTAGAGTGGTGCATTTTTGACAATGAGAATGACACTTTCCCATTTTGGGCACAAGTGGTACACAAGTACATCCTTAGTGAACCTGTAAATTGAGAAATTTTCTTCTCTTTCTCAACTGGGGATAAATTGAGCAGGAAGGAACCTTTTATTTTTTCTTACAGTACCTGCTAGTGTTGAGCTATTTAACAGAAGAGCTTTAAGAATTACAGATTCAGGCTTGGTGTAGTGGAAGGGACTCACATTAAAAGAAGATGTAGCACTTTTCCACCAAAATAAATATTTATTTTGATGTGCGTTTCAACTCACTGAGAGTATATGTACAGACATGAGAAGGAGGGGAGGGGGGTTGGAGGGTGAAGCAACAGATGGGAGAGGAGGAGGCCAGAGGTAAACAACGAATGGGGATGGTGGTATTTGCCACAAGGCTGGAAGAGAGAGGGGACATGCAGATCTAGGGGGAAGTAGAAGGAAAGGAGAAAAAGGAGGGGGTAGAAACGAGAAGTACCAAGGCTAAAGGGGTGTGGGCTGTGTCGCCAAAGGGGTGAATATATATGGGGGGATGATGTGATGTCTCGATTAGGTGCTTGGGCAGGAGGGAGGAAGAGTCACTATATTACCAGTCACTGTCTGGCAGATATGAAGTCTGTTACAGGAAGCACAAGAGATTTTATACACTACTGGCTGAAGAAACGGGCCCACTGTGTCCTTGTTTTTACATAACCATGAAGCAAGAGAACCCAGAGTGTAAAAACAGATCCTGTAATGTTCTTTTGGGAATTTATATCCTAATTTGTATGATAGGGATCCTACAAAATGCAATCTGCACCATTTACATTGGTTAGACTGGGAAACCGTCAGTGCACACGTTTTTCTGATGGTAATATTTGATAATTTTTATTTAGGAGTTTGTGGATGAGGTCCTCTTTTTACCTGTTAGATGTGGCAATGTTAATTATTATGTTTGGTTCATGTGTGGACTCAATTTGCAATAAAGGTAAGCTCACAAGCCAATGGAGCATTTCTTCTCAAGTCTGTATATATACTCTGTTATGTTGTAACTAGGAGTGAGCCAATAACCTTATTTTTCAGACAACCGATACCCGATATTTAAGGTCGATAATCTGATATAACCGCACATATATTGCATACCTAATGAAATATTAGAGAATACTATTTAGGGCTAAATAATTTCTACACAATAGTTTTAAAGTATGTATTTAAAAGATCAACATATGAAAATAAACAATCTATTCTTAATTATTGCGTGTCACTTCATATTTTTAGCCAAAAGAACAAGTTGCTTCACCTTGATTGTGTTCAATGCCCCCCTTGTCTTAGTAGAGACTAAATTTGCTGTGCTGAAAAACCTTTCTGATGCAATGGACCCTGATTGCGCAGCTAAAAGTATTTTGGCTATTTCTGAAAGGTGAACATATTTTTTACAGTTTTTCCAATAAATAAGAGGATCACACTCAATTGACAGTAAAGATTCTTCAGATAATCCTCTAATTCTTCCTCTGGGTTGTCTAGGGATATTTTAATCTGAGGAAGAATAATGCTACATAAACTCACAACATCCCTATTTCTAACTTTGTATTGTACGTGCAACTTTTTCAGTCATGAGCAGCCTAATAAGATCTAAGCCCCAGAAATATCCTAAATACAGAAAATATCGGGTCCCGCATTATCCATTTTAGTGATCTTCTACTGTACAACTATTTGATGAGAAAGTCGTGAATGTGAAAATATTATTGGATTATACTGCTCCAATACTGATATACCGATAACTGAATAGCGACCAGTATTTATATTGGAATTAATTATTGGCTCAGCTCTAGTTGTAACTCTTTGTCTTGAACTTGAGGATAACTCAGTGAGTCAAAACACACGTTGAAATAAGTATTTATTTTGTAGAAAAGTGCTACACCTTTTAAAGAAGAGTTTTAGCTAATTTCAGGTCTGTGAAATAATTAGTGCAAGTAACATTATGGTTTGTTCCATTGAACATATCTGTCAGCATTAAAATGACTGATGATCCCAAATGATGTGTCCTTCTTTCAACTTTACCTAAATATGGTACACAGCACAAGGATAGAATATTTTTGAGTCATTAAGCCACCAAATTTTCATTCCATATCTATTAGGTTTCGAAGGCATATATTACCTGAAAGGGTACCTACCATGAAAATGCACCTAAATGCACTAAAATGCTCAACAATAGTCAAGTTTTCCCCTGGAATGTGGAATTTCCTCAGTTTAGAATTAATATTATAAATCACAAATAAGCATGAGCTTATCTCTGCTTCTATGCTCATTTTGCATTTTTCTGTCGTCACACCACAAATATCTTAGTAAAAATTTTAATATATTCAGACTCATGGTAGCTCTTAAAATTAGGGGTCCATATATTTTCTCCCAAAGTGATTCATCATTGCAATAATTTGATTTGAAATAACCAGCAGTTGACAAAAGACCAAAGAACACGTGCATTTTCTTCTGATCACATGGCTTCAAACTTTTTTGTTCTGACGATTGCTCGTGAATGTACATCATTTCAATGTTTGTGGAATTTACAAAGAGATCTATCATAGATGTGGTCATTAAAAGCATGAATGAATCATGGTGCTGTTCCAATATCATGCCATGAGGAAGGAAGGAATCTTTACTTTTTATAATTTGGCATTCCCAACTTCATCTCGTTGGGTGAGCAGAAGATGACCTCATATCATCTTTTCATAAATATTCCATTGTAGTCATAAGTTCATCATTGTCAGTATCATTAGATCCTTCAAGTATGTCATCTCCTGAGGTCTCACTCAAGTAATTAACTCCGGGACCAGGATGAAACCCAAGTATCACCAGAAACATTGTCTCTTTCATGCACTTCTAGAATCTCCAAAATTTTTATTATATCCCTTTCATTAATGGATGCCATTCTAAAAAACAAAAGTGCAGTAATATTGGTCTTGATAGGTAAATCTAGTGTCTAATAGAATTGTGAATCCTGCAATCTCTTACCTTCAAAAAGTGCTAGCTTCACAGAAAGTGAAGGGAATATTGTTCCTACCCTTTCAGCATAATATAGACTTTTCTGCTGAAATTGTAATGAAAATAAATTACTTGTCAAATAATCTTAATTAATTAAACAAATCCAGAAACCCATTGTTTAAAATTACTACAGAAAGGAAAAAGTAAAAATATTTCTGATTATCCAAAATGACCAATTCATGCTCTGGCTTTAATATGATTCACAGTCACTAGTAACACTGTCTTGCTTGGATAGAGTCAGCCGCTTGTATGACAGATATAGGTAGGAAATTATTGGAAAAGTTACAAAGTAACAGATGATTTTGAAAACTCATGGGACATTCATTTCATATAAATCTTAAATACAAATGAGGAAGGTGAACTGTAAAGAAAAAAATGTGTGTAATATGAATGCTAAAATATAGAGAAAGACAGTCATAAGTAGAAAATAATGTTACTTTAAATCATCAAAGACTAAAATGCTCACTGTAAAAATATAAATACTTTGTTTGAAAGTTCATTAGAACTGTAAAATACATTATCTGCAATGTAAATAAAAAGTTTCACTGAACCTTCCATGTTCACCTTACCAGTTGTGTTATGAAACAAAATATTTCTTATTTCAAAGTGATACAAGCATGAAAAAAATATTCCCATGTCGATAGAGGAAGGTACATTGTACAAGAAGTCTTAAAATGTGAGCATATGGATCGTTACAAATATGCAGTAATTGTCAAAAAAGTACAGTGATGTGCTTCAAAGGCTCACCTTGACCAGACTAGGGTTAACAAGTAAAATCTGGAACCCATAATTGAATAATATGATGAAATATGTTAGAGTAAAACAATAAATTAAACTATTAAGAAGCCTGGCAGCAATTTATTTTTGTTGAATTATGAATTAGAATCATAAATTAGTAGAAATTACCTTAAATTTAATTGAAGACTTCCATATAAAAAGTATCTTCCTGATTTTGCTGCAGTCTTATTAGGTTGTGTTTTTTGTTTTGTAAACATATATCAATACTTAAGCTGAGGACCAAAGCAATTTGAAGTATAATGGTTACATCAAATTTACATAATTTAAACTAATTACATAAGAATATTTAGATGGAGAGCCAGGACTGCTTCATTATGTGCGTAAAATCATATTTTTCCAAACATTGTTACATATTACATCAAGATTCTACTGTGCATGGTTATTTTGTTTTTGTTACCTGTCTAATCCCTGTCACCCCCTTCCATTTTTCCTCCCTACCTCTCTAGCTACCTTTCCCCATCCCCCCCTCTATCCTTCCTCCCTCCCCCCCCCCCCCCCCTCCTCTCCCCCCCCCCCCCACCCCCCCCTCCCCCCCCCCCCCCCCCCCCCCCCCCCCCCCCCCCC
>WURS02002873.1:0-12738 GCA_011762765.2 Rhinocypha anisoptera
ATAAAAAATGGACAGTCTTGAGCTGTGAGAAAAAATATATTCGGAACTGCTGCTTCTTTTAGTACATCCTCTTTTTTATAATTACAGTTTTGATATTTTGTTGTAAATTGTCAGATTTTTTCTCCTTCTATCTTTTGATGAATGCGTTGGAAAGCATTGCCTCATAAATTCTCTTTGGAGATCCTCGAACGACACAGGGAATATTCAATGTAGACAAAGAAATGATTGAAAGGGGAATCGAAAGATATATGGCTCCGTTGAAAATATATAAAAATTAGTTGGATGCATCGGTCGCTGGCCGACAATATATGTATATTCGGCCAAATATACCGTTTTAGGTAAACGGCTCCCTAGCGGACGTTGGAAAATATTTTCTAATCTCTCTATGAGGTAAGTTATCATATTATTTTGATCAGATTGCATCGAAAAAATTGAACAAACATATTTGCATTCGGTTTTTAAAGATAAAATCTATAAGATCCCCAACATTGGGCGGACGTTTCTCGCAGCCTTGAGGCATGATTATCTAGCTACACAACCATGATTTATTTTCGTCGAATTTGAATAGCTGAGGAGCGTAAAAATGTCATCGTGAAAAAATATACATCCTTTTCGTGGATTGTGGATTGGAACCGCACGTCCACCCTTAGTGTGCATTATTTTCCGTCCCTTTTATTTAGAAAGCTTGCCTCAGCAACGGCGTAGGAAGCGGCGCCTATATACTTCGCCTGCGGGGAAAAGGGGGGAGTTTACTCTCTCACAAAAGGAACCCAACAGAGAAAGAGCCAACCCTTGGAGCGTGAGGGTCGAGGGCACCCAGACAACGTCGTTCGAAGCTTCGGGGGAATCTGAAGTTGCAACATACCCAACTTGTTCCATTGCAGATGTTACTATTTAGCTATTGCATCCATCAATATTCTTCAATTAGGGAAATACTCAATTAATATAGCCAATCACTAGTGCCGATTTAGGGGAAACTCTTGAATTACTTGAAAGAAAGAAGACGTTCAAAGTAAACAAACAAGGAGTGTAGAGGACGAAGTCACCAGGGCCTAAGAGTATCACAAATATGACATCAA
Organism: Rhinocypha anisoptera; assembly: GCA_011762765.2. Classification (NCBI taxonomy): domain Eukaryota; kingdom Metazoa; phylum Arthropoda; class Insecta; order Odonata; family Chlorocyphidae; genus Rhinocypha; species Rhinocypha anisoptera. The sequence goes on from WURS02002873.1 coordinate 1,080, forward strand.
AGTTTTTATGGAACCCCTCTTTATTTAATGCCTAATAAATTTAATTTTCGGTCATATATATAAACAATCAATCTTTAATCTCAAAAATAATATTTATTTTTTATAAAATACTTTATATATATATATTATATATTGTATTTATTTATATATATATTTATACTATAATATATTATATTATTCTAATCTTTCTAAGATAGAGTTTCTTATTCCTATACTCCATAAAATTACCAATGAACTACAACCACGAATAAGAAAAATGGAGTATGAGTTCCGATGAGCCGCTGTACTGCCTGAGCAATAATTGCCTGTACTGGGAGGGTCACCCATGACAGACACCGAAATGTACGGGACATAGAGCAACGTCTTATCCTGAGTGTGGCGGCAGCACTGGGAGCGACTAACTTCCAGTATGACATATGAAAGTTAATGGTGTTAATATATATTTCTTGATTTCCTACTATAAATCGTATATCTTTCCAAGTACAGAAATAATTCCAAAATATTATAGAAAATGTACATTCTATAACAAAAAACATTCTTAAAATATTTCAATATCAATTAAGGGCTATTGTGTACTTTATTTTCATAATCCCAGGATAACATTACCATTATACTACCAGGTGACCTCGTCTCTTTTTTTAAATGTAAGTACATTACACGAAACCTTCCAGTTTAAAGGCGAGGTCTTAACGAAAACGAAACGTTCTAAACGTTTGAGAGGTAAAAATAGAAATTCTAAAGGCCCATCCTACAACTGATGGTTAAAATCAAATGCTTTGCAACCGCTTGGATGTGTTTCTTATTACGAAACTTGTTGTTGATCTACACAACCCACGCAGATTAAAACGTCGTGATCCCAGCAAGGAAAAACAAAGGCTCTTACATTGGCGCACTGGCGTGTTCCAAGGCGCCTGGAAATGAAAAGGGAAAAGTCGCTTCTGCCCCGAGGACCAGGAGCGAGCCCGAATTCAAAGGGCAGGAAGGGGGGGAGGTGGAGGAGAGAGAGAGAGAGAGCCGACTCTGCTCTTCAAGGGGGAGCATTCGCCATCACTCAGCTTTCCCAGTGGTTGCTCCGCCCCGAAGCGCTCGAGCTGCCGGCAAGCGGCGGGCGAGGAGCACGTGGAAAAGAAGTGCTTTAGAAAAGGAACACACGCGCACTAAATATTTTGTAGGGTGTTTTCCCATGCAGCGACGGCGAGACGGTGATTAATCAACCTTGCCCCTCGCTTCCTCCGAAGGGGCACTTGAGACGCCGCAAGTGTGTCTAGACTCGCTGTTAGCTCTTCCCACTAGGCCCTGCGTTCTTGACCCGCTTTTTGTTGTACATCATGTTATAATTAAGCTTAATTTCGAGTAATGTAACTGATGAAAAAAAAAGAATTTTGTAGTGTCCTGAGCTGTTAACACAATTTTGGGCAAATTAGCAAGGCAAAAATATTTTATTCCACATTGATGATACCACATCTCGAAAAGTTTAGTTACAATTTAGGCTAAGAAAAATTCCTCCCACCTCTTACGTAAAACTATGACTATAATTTAATTATATCTTCCCCGATTTCCTCGCTCTCTCAATCTATTTAAACGGTCTCTTAGGATTCATTAGAATGTTTCCAAGAATTATTTACTCATTTAATTTAATCTGACCACATTATCCAACCCGCATTCACCACCGCCAGAAACTCTGAAACTATAATTATTAAAAGACATAGAACAAACTAAAATGCGTAATAAAGGCTATAACCAATATTTGAAACAAAAAATTTGTGTTTTATTGAAAAACGTGAATGAATAAATATCCACATTAAATATTTCTGGAACCCATATGGAAGACTCCTCCAGCCACAGCGGCTGGTTGCGGCTGATTTTTTGCGGCAGTTATACCTTGAATGACACACTCTTCCCAGTTAGTCAACGAGGCCTGGCGCATCATCTTTTTACGATTACTTCATCTCATACGTCACTATTAATGTTAGATACATTATTTAAACTCTCCTTTCTGGAAATCCAAATCATATTATTAGTGGAGAAGTAAACAAGTATATATATATATATATATATCTATATCAATTTTATTGCTACCAGATATGGTGATTTATCACTTCTATATCTAATAGTGATAAAATTGATTACTTCACATAAATTAATCCCTTAATAAATTGTTGTTTAAATTCTTATTTTAATTCAGAAGGAGGAACTTCCGGATACATATCAACGAATAAAGGATTTTACTTCAGAAACCAGAAACATGGGTTGATATGGAAAAGCAAAAAAAAAATAATGGAAGAAGTATGTCTTACTTAGTTCCATTCAAAATGTTCATTTTTATCATATTTCATACTATCGTTATGCAATGATTTTTTTCCTCTTCATAATTAATATCATAAATTCCTTCCTAACTATGTGAATAGAGGTTCATGATATTAGTTCTGGTACAATTTTGTGGATCCAGTGATCCAGGACCAGAGCTTATCCATCGAAGATTTTACTCCATCTCACCAAGGACTTGACTTGCTAGTAACAAAGGGCGAACTAGACACGTATCCTGCCAAAGGCTATCTCTGCACTCAAGTATTGGATTTCCAGTAGCAATGAAATGAGAAACTATTAAAAAATGTACGTCACTCCTAGAACATTTTATCGATATTCTCTTTTAAAGGAAGTTAATGGGATGGCCTTTCGAGAGAAGAAATTCTTAGAAGCACGACTCACTTATCGTTTAAATGCACACTGTCTCTCCTTTCACTCTAGATCTCTGTCTGGTCCCCTTTCCCTCCTGATTCTTTCCTTCCGCCTTTAGTGTTTAATTTCTCAATTTAATTTCTAAGATATTCTAATAGGATTCAATTTTTCGACCTATTTCAAACGGGATACCAATCCCTCGTCTCTGTTCCTATAATATTCTCTCAAGGACAGCTACTTATTCGTTTCCTCTTACCTAAACGGTGATGTGACATCTAAATAGAAAGATATATTGTGAGAGAGAAAGAGAGCCAATAACCACCAAAGCTTCACTTCCCAAATTATACATGTCAGTATTCCATTTCCAAAAAAATTGGAAATTCTATTTTTGATTTTAATCAAAGTACTTACATTACTCCTGTGATTAATTCCTATTTCGAGATTTCCTTTATACCTTGTTTATGGTGTAGTGAGAGTAGCTGATTGATATAGATACTATATATTAGAGAATAAGCGGAAGTAAATGAGTGTTTTGCCGGAAAATTTTCCTTTTCTGATAAAGTAAATGTACTTCTGATACCCCAGGCTATTTTAATGGTTTTTACGTGTGTTTTTATGCCTATGAGGAATGCACTATTGTTTTACCTGAATTAATCTTGATTGTTCCTACGTTAATTATTTTTGTAGTAGCCTTAAAAATTTCTAAAGATTAAAATGTATATTCTACCGTTTAAATTAAAAATTTCTGATTCACTTAATCACTTATCACTAATGGTAATGTAAATTGGTGCGCAATCCGTGATTCATTAGAAGATGATATAAATTATTTCTCAGTAGAGAACGATGAATATAAATAATACCATAAACTCTGAAAAGCCATTTTAATTTTAGTGAATTACATACTGAATTTTTATTCAAAATAATATATCGGTATAACAATATTAACACCTCATTTACTTGTTAAGGAAAAGGAATTGCTCTCGTAATTTTACTTTGATTTATTTAGCGCTATCTTTTAAGAAAATTATTAAAGCAGTTATTTAGAATTACTACTGATTCAGAGCTTAGGAAGAGAAAAGGTGAATTTTCAGACACAGTTTTTAATTTTGGCGACGGAAGTCAGTTTAATCGAATACCAAACGTTTTTGGATGGTGAAAAAATTCCTTTGCTATCCGAATATCCGTGTATGAGGGTGCTCTCCATTTTTAAATGACAGTAGAATTACATTCCCTTGAGGTCCAATATGCCGTTTTTCTCCTTTCTATTGAACCTTTTTTGTGATAAGAGTAAGATCTATGAGGAAAATTCATCCTCACAATTCTTCATAACATTCAATTCACTCTCGCCAAATTCAATAAAGTTCAGTTCCGAGTACAAGTTAAAAGTAGAATACACGTGTTAATATAAACCTATGTTTACAAAAAAAAAGTGTCGATTTGAATATTTGATTTCCTCAAATTTTCTCTTCATTCCCTCCACTTCAGCCGTCTCCGTCCACGAAATTCTTTTAAAAAGCTTACAGTAGTACAGCAAACGAGTAGCTTCATTAGTAACGGTTGGAGACGGAACTTTGCCCCTTGCTTTTTTTTACTCACGACCACGATTTATTTGATTCGCAACATAATAACTGACGATATTGCGATCCATCGAAGCCATGGTCGTGAATACAAATAAAATTGTAAGTGTAAATTTCCTGGCTACCACTATTAGTCGTAAGTAGTGACTAAAATAGTAGTGGCTAAATTAATTCAATATTTATTCACCGATTTTATTTTTCAGGAACGACCTCTCGGAAGTGGTTGATTTCCTGTAGTTTTGATTTTTTTCTGTTTAATCAATTTTGATAAAGGAAAATATCAATATGGACTTATTTTTTGCTTGAATAATATTTGATCGTCAAATTTTGATATTGCGCCTGCGTTGGAGCGGCTTCATGCAGCTGACAGAACATACTCAATTAAAGAGAGAATGGCTCAGGCGTTATCTACTTCGAACTTCAAGCACGTCGAAGCCCTTCATATCACCTAGATACAATCGTGAAAACCATTTGTATTACAGTGCGCATCTTCAGAGCAATAGTTGCCAAGATTTTCGAACTTTACAATTATAATCACGTATAAACGTGTGAGATAGCAGGATACAAGTCGTCAATGTAAGTGGGTTAGTAAAAGTCTGTGGTGAATGCCGATATTGCTTGTAATTTTTATTATTATGAATGTAGTCCTTTATTTCTATATCCAAAACAGTAATAATTAATATAATTCCACGAGATGAAATAATGTTGGAGTAAAAACAATAATAAAGTTTGACGGTATATTAAAAAAAACGATAGTTATATGAAGTTTTCCTTGGTTCTCCACCGGGACAGATTTAAAACCAGGGACGTTTCATAAATATGTAAATCATCGTCCTCAGTGTATTGAGTTTTCGATTTAATCTTGAACCCAATGTTGAAGAGGGCAATAGGTCCACAGAATTATCGGGGAACGTGGAAGTTTTAAAGATGTGATTCTCCAAGCTATTCAGACTATTATTCACAGCCGTCACTTAGGTTGAACAGCTGAGTTACTACACAAAACATAACTGGCCATGTTTAATTCACTACCATTTAAGATGCGTGGGACTTCACGTCCAGAAAGTGGAATCATACAGCCCTGACTCCAACGTTTTCTCCAAAAAATTTCCCGGTTTCGGGAAAAGTTTTACAGACACCTCGATTATGATTTAAATGACTCACGCTTAAATTCCACGATTATACATTATAAGCTTCTTAATACATAATAATAATGATTGAGTATTAGTAAAATTATATTACTAATACGTTCCATCTTCTATTACATGAAGATTGTGACCTTTTAAAAATGGTTTACTACGGTCTATTACCCTCTTTACTGTGCCCTACCTTTCTATTTTAGGAGCAATTTTTTAATAGGAACTTTGTCGATTGTTTAAAAAATACTGGACATCCATTTACACGTTATTTTCGGCCGAGACTAAATTATCCTGTGTAAAAAGGGACTTTTGAGTCTAGTAAGATCTACTGTCATATAGACGGTAAAATCGTGGATATCTTGAGTGAAGGTTTATTATAAATGAAAGTGATAAACTTGGCTAACAACGAGGTGAAGTGGATAGAACGACGCTTCTGTGTCCACATGGGGAGAAGATTGCTCGATGAGTACCATGGCGTTATTAGTTCTCACAAGTGTACCGTGTGGCAGTCGATGGGAACCTTATTGCTTTCGCAATATTATGAAAGAGGAACCTTTTATTAGGTTTACGGTTACGGGTTTGCCATTGGAAATAAGTGTTATGACATTCTCTCTTATATTCGGGGGTAGTTCTAGCGTCCTAAAGCAATCCATATTGCTTAAGAATCAATATTATCAGGACGTCTCTTATGAAACAATGGGGAAGAATTAGGAACTGCAATCGGCCATAAAATTAAGGCATATAATATTTCATAGCTTATAAATGTTTTTCAAGATAAGATAGGCCAAATGTGTTTGATACCGAATCGGAATAAGATATTAAAATAAAATAAATTTCAAACATCCAATATTACCTAGCGGAAGCATATCTCCTATTATTAAAATATATACAATCTGATTTTTTTAGTTTCCTCTCGGTGAGTTATACATTACTATATAAAATCAATTACTGTGGCTGACTTAAAAATTCAATATCTGCATATTAGCTGCAAAATAAGCGAGTATGATTGACGAAAAGTACTCCGCAAAAAATAAGTAGTGGCACTCCTTAGATTTAGGGATCCATTCTTGCGCAATGTGGACAGATGTTCTAATGAACCCTACGGAGGAAGGCTGCCGCCAAACAATAACCGACCAATCATCCGAGGAAGCACGGTGAACCGTTCTTCATATGAGTCAAAGTTGGAGACGACCGTGGTGAGCACTCAATTTACCTGCAAGCGTGGTTATAGGTAATTTAACGTCCCCAGCACTGCGAGGAGGAAGGCAATGGGAATCCATTTTATTATTCCTCCGAGGAACATAAGCTCTGCTATTTTCTTTTTTTATTATGATGTGATGGAGCGGAAGAGTGCGGAATTGAGAGCGGAGAACTTCCTGCGGTATATAAAATGGGTGACAATAAGTGATGAAATGTGTTACAATATTGTGAAGATAACAAAAAAAACACACAGTACTCTAATGACAAAATGTTACATTCCCACGACATACCAAAGTGATGACGAAGTGGAAGATTCTATATTTCGGAGATGATAAAAATTTTGAAGAAAATTTAACTGCACCTGGAGAAAGGAATAAAACAATTGGAGAAGACAAAGAAGGAAAATCATTACATAAATAAAATTTCCCTGCTGAAGGCACACATGGTAAATACCTGGAAATGTAAACATATGTGAACTTGAATACCTTATTATTAAGGATCGTTTCATATATAAAGCGAACCATTGTTAGAGCGACCCGTGAGTAAATATCTTCAGCAAATATTCAGGTAAATATGAAATTAAAAAATAATTCAATATCTCATAGGAAATAAAAAAAAGCTAGTGTAAGGAAATGGTCAGAACTACTTTAAAACTTTTTTGCAATGATGAAACAACAACCAACATGGTGTCTTGCGCCCTGTTGCATCTTGCTTGAGCAAGTTGTAATCGACCTATTGGGGGGGTTTTCCGTGAGATCGATAACCATACATAAGTTCGAAGTAAATTTTTCCCATTCGTCATATTATAGAATCAAAAATAAGTATAAAATATAAAAATTAACTGCCATGCTTTTTAATTTTGGGAATTAAGGAGATACTTTCTCAATATTTCTAAAAATATTTTTAGTAAACATTGTAAAATACAATATCACTCATTTTAATATACATGCTAAAATCTTCTATAAAAATTTCAAATTTATTGATTCCCCTAAGCTTACATAAGTTACTCACTCCTCCATTCCTATCGTACAACACTATACATATTACTATGCAAGTAGTAGCTATTCGGTATGTGGCAGCCAAAGCATTGAAGGCGAAATGTATGAACTTGCCGTGGATAAACTACTTGCCTCCATGTCAGTGGAAATAGGGGATAATAAATTCATCAATCGACACATTTACTTCATCAGGAACATTTTTAATAAAAGTAATTTTCAGATTATCCAAAAGGCTTGTCAGTTTACCCAATTTTTTCCCTAGGGTTAATTTTATATTATCACATGGGACTGGAGAAATATTTCGCCAAATAGATCACTTGGTATGATATTGCCAATTAGTAATTATTTACCTCATCAGCTCACTCCCAGTACATTCACTTCCTTGGCAAAGAAACGTACATAATATCTTACAGGATACTAAGAAAAGTTAATGTTTCCTTAAGGGATAATTGAAAATTTACTTTTGCTACATTGCACTCCACTTTACTAAACTTGGAAAAGTTTCTTCACGAAGGAAAGCGGTAAAACATTTAAGAACTTAGAACCATTCGCAAATTTTTTCGCGGCGGGATTTTTTACGTGCTGAGAGGGGTAAATGCGAAGTTCCATATCACTTTCAACCTATTTTCTTTCCCTTCGGGATGTTTCTACTTCCAATTCACGGAAAGTTGGTTCACGAGATGATGGAGTGCCTGATGAGGTGTTTATCATAAATGCTTCATTTGTTTCCTATCAGTGTAGATACTGGCAGTGGATTGATAGAAGCGTCGACCATAGTGACTGGTTTTCTGGCCTGCAGGCCTGCTATCTCCATAACGACTCCCCTTCATGATATGTGCATAGATTATGGAGTTTAACCCAATCAGGATCAATGCAGCCCTCATTTCCCGAGTCACCGTCAGTGACCCCATCTTCCTCGCCAGGAGGACTTAAACAATATTTCCGGATCTCGGAATTAGCCCAGAAATTAAATGATTAAGCTTCTGAGAGATTTTATCTACCGTGAGACTATAAGTACTATGTAAGAAATTATCCAAGTGAGTTAGAGTTACATTCATATGGCTTTTGGTCCAAAACATTAACATTGATGACACTGCTTTAAATACATTATAATGAGGTAAAAATTCATTATGAAGTTAAACTGTATTTAGTATTTATATTATTTTGCAGTTAATGAGAAGAAACATGTTTCAAACACAGTAACATCATTAATCGGAAACCGAAAGAAAGAATTAATAAGAAACCTACATACATCGAAAAGAAAAAGATACTGGCGTATGCTGTGATGACATTTTAGTGAATATTTACATACTATTGCGATATTATTAAACAATATACAGTTTATTTCTGCATTGAAAATTTATAAAGAGATTTTTAAATAACTATAAATATACCCATTTTATAAAACTACCTGTGGCCAGGGGAAATTGCCCACCTAGCGGAAGTGTGGAGCCGCCACGGCCTCAGTCCTGCTCGAACATTTTACTGCAAAGCAAATCAAGCTAAGAAGCTTCTTTACTACTTTTCTGTCTGCTGCCATGACAACCGGAAGAGATGGCACCCGGCGCGTGCAAGATAGCCGGAGGTGGAGAGCGGGGGCGGGGCGGCCCCTCGCCCCTCGTCGTAGGTGGTGGGCCTCCGTGGCCGCCTGCCCCCGCCTCGGGTCTTCTCCGGGCGGAGGAATGTGAGACGCCGTCCACCCTTCACCAGCCACACCACCATCCCCTCCCCGACCTGAGATATGCGAATCCCTCCCTCCCCTTCCACGCCCTTTGGGAGTGCCAAGGTAGAAAGGGGGAAGGGATGATGGGTGGAGGGAGGGTGAGGAGGGAACGTGGTGGAGGGAGGAGGGGAGGCTCCGATGGGATACGCCATGGAGGAATACATTATGCAAAGAACGTGGAATTCGCTGCGATGGCACAAAACTCGAATCGTCCTGACGAGAGAAACCGATTGAATGAATACATTATAATTCGCCCTACCCCCTCCCCTCCCCCCCCCACCTCTCCTCCATTACCTTCCCCTCCTATCCCCCCTCCTCTGGCGCGCCCCTTCGCCCGCGGCGTGTACCCAGGAGGTGATTTTGAATCCGGAATGAGATTCGACAACCAATGATTAGATTCGGAGCTCCTTAAATGGATCTCGCGCGAAATAATTTCTGCGGCCGCATTTTGTTCATTGCCATTCCGAGAGTCGCCCCACTTAGAGTTACGCCGACAGAAATCTCTTGATTTTGAGTTGCCAATCATGGATTTGCGGTGAGCGAAATGGCATGGGCCGCTTCCCGTGAAGCAGCGTTCCCTGCGACCGAAAGGGAGTGAGACTGTGCGCCCCGCATCTCCCCCGTCTCCCCATAATAATTTCAACCCCTCATCCCCCATTGTCCAAAAAACTACTTCCTTGCGTCTAGTAGTTTACGAACGAGTAGGATACGCGACAGGATTAATTCAAATATGAAGTACAGGAGCTGATTGGTACTACGAAAAATTCTTGGACAATCTGGAAGGTAATGCGAATTATTCAAGAAATAATTCCAGGATTAAACGGGAGAAGATAGGTCAGGGTGAATACAAGAACCAAATCCGATTTTCAATGTCACTTCCCTTTCTTAGTTTTCTATGAAATTTTGGAGCATATAAATAAACAAGCGGTGAAAACTTTTACCAGTGGTGCTCGGGGGTCCATTATCTTCCTCAAGGTTCAAGTGTTGAGCTCTGAGATTACATCCGGTATATACGGTATGACCAGTGGGCACATGGAAAATTTTCTATTTTTTGAACTTGATGCGTTTAACTGAGGGATTTTTGTCTGAATTTCTTTTCTGTTGCTTACTTTAAAACGTTAGTTTTTGTAGCTTTCACAGGCAAAAAAACCTCATGTTCCTCAGAAAGTTGAGCAAGTACCTCAAGGTTTTGTTCCTTTAACAATATCTGAATGACATTGAATGAATGAGACATGATAACATTGATGAATAAATCGGTACAGGGTCCTTTGAAAATCAGTAAAACGTCTCAAAAGTTTCAAGAAATACCTACAATATACTACAAAATACCGTCTTCTTAACAATTATACCATTAATCAGAAACTATTTTAATGCTCGAACCCAATCACTACCCACGATAAGATTGCTAATGGCACATGCCTACTGAAAACATGCCTATTGAATCTCCCTCCTAAGGACCTGTGGCTCTTGAAATCCTTGAATTTTCCCTAACGTGTGATGCATCTTTAAGGGTCCAAACGTGACCTGAACCTACTCTAACCATTCTCGATTCATGATTATTCCAAGCGTCCTCGTACGGTCGTCGTCTCTCCTGTCCCCTTTCCCCCAAGACAGAAGGTCTAACAACTTACCGCGACGTTATCTTCCCTACAGCCGAAAGCCACACGTCTCTTATTCCCATGATTTCCTTCTCCGCTTGGCGGAACTTGCTCTAACCGAAAATCATTTCACGCCCCATGGAATAGTGTAACTCCTTGCCTACAAATCAAAGGAGTAATTCGCATATTCCAGGACAAAAATGGTAGAAATTTTTTGCTTGATTTCCCATAATAGAAGACATAGAATGGTATATAGTTTCATGATGTAGAGGGGTTTTATTAAGAATAAGAATATCCCTACTCTGTTGATCCTTCGAGGATCCCTTCTAAATTCGTGCTCTTAAAGTCACGTCAGGTGTTTAACAAGCTATAAGATATACGCTTTAGATGACAAGGCAATAGGTATGGTGGAAACCGAACTCGTTATCTCGTTACTGTACGTCAGCGGATTTAGAAACTGAAAATCTCTTCCTTCGAGAATGACTGGCGAGAAATTTGGCTGTGGTTGGTGTTTCAAGTTGCGACGAACTCCCGCTGACGGCTTTTTTTTGGCTGAAAGAACGCATATAGCGTGGGGATACATTCAAACAGCTTTTCATGGTTTTCGGGAGTCATTAGTGCCAGAAAGGGTGAAGCGAAAATGAGACCGTGTGGGAGGGAAGTAGCGTCCGAGGGGGGAAGGGGAAAGGGGGGGGGGGGGGAGAGGGGGGAAATAATTAAATTGATAAAAGCAAAATTTCCTGCAATG
>WURS02002883.1:0-12737 GCA_011762765.2 Rhinocypha anisoptera
ATGGATGATAAACATCATCGCCCATTTGGAAGAAATTACTGAAAGCAGAAATACTGTTTGTGAATAATTATTGATCACCCTGAGAAGCCACTTTTATTTTTTAGTTTATGATCAGAAAACAATGTTAGGAACTTCTATGGTCCAAAATTGAATCTGATGGAGGCATTCAACTTATTATCTAGCAATTCTGCGAGACAATAGCCCACCCTTAATTTATGATCATGAATACGACATTATAAACGGTAACTTTAAGGAAAAAAATATAATTGATCAAATATTCTCCTGTCCATTAGTAAAATGTAATTTCACAGGCTACTACATTCAACTGATGACATATTCACAATCAGGGGCATTTTTTTTACTTTATCTGTCGGCATTCTGATTATTTCTTTCTTGAAAAATGTACTAATTTTGAGAAAGTCGACAAAGTACAGCATTTGAGAAAATTTCTAAATTATAAATAATTACACCATATAGTTTTTCTTTCTGGAGGACCAAAAGTAGGATGTACTTGAGTAAGACTTTTCGGGTTTCCAACCGGGACAAGGTGTTATTTATCACCGACGTTTCGAAAGTTAAGCCCGATATCGTCTTCAGAGTGAATGTTATAGCCAAGAAGACAGAAATCCGATTAGAAACCTACTTATCACTTGTGGTTATTACCCATTTATGCCAGAATGTTGGAATCTCGTTCAAATGAAGAATCAACTTCAACATTTGCATTGCATCATTCCTTGCCTCTATTACAGTGGCGTGATTTTCTCCCTGCGCATATTCTTTAGGATTTAAAAAGGCATCTGCAATAAAGCGTTGTGTACATGAAATTCATGAGAACGCCGAATATTTTAGAAACAAGAGAACATAAAAATACCCCCAAAGCAAGATGTTAGCGTTGACGCCAGGAGCAGATTTATTTTATCCCGTCGGCTAAATCCGAAAGTTTGATTTTTCAGTTACTATGCCATAGCAAAACAAAAAATGGTTACACATTAAATGGTAAAAGGAAATGTAGATTAAGTTGAAGTAATCGTAAAAGTTGGGGTTATTCCAGTTAATTTTAAATGAAATTTATAGTGGCTGTGAGGTGAATCAACACTCACAGTACTGAACAGAAAATGGTGAGGGAGGCTAATGAAGTTAGATTAATTAAATGCTAGGTAACAGTCGTAAAAAAGCAGATCTAAATTTAGTGAATCTAAGTGAATATGCCAACAGATAATCATTTTGAGGAAATATTCAATAGGGATGAACTTGAAATTCTTATTGAGTTCTGGTAGAAAAACACCAGTGAGGGGAGAGACGGGCAAAGTGGCCACAGGGGCTTAGAGGGCCGTAAAGTGCTGCTATCTTCCTAGGAACGCCTGAGCTCATTCCACCTTTGGAGTTCCCAGGAACATTTGAAGATAAGAGCTCTTAATAAAAACAAGTATGCAACCAAAAATAAGGTGTTGGGAAGATATTGAACGGTTTTCAATCCAGAACAAGAAGAGGAGATTAGGGATCATCTCCTGGTTGTAAGTTCGTTTCTTTGGTATGTCTATAACTGATTTGAGAAGTGTCGCATATGAACCGGCTGAACAGAATAAAATCCCACATCATTTCAATCGAGAGATTAGGTTGGTGGGAAGGGGTGGGTTGCTGGATTCCAGAAAAGATGGCCCTTACTTAACTTTGAGGTCACCTGAACCAACGTCACCCCCAAAAGCTTCAACAGAGTTACTGTCCAAAAATCTTTTGACATCCTCACTCCAGAAAGAGATTGTCACAAGCCAACCCTGCCAACCGAATATACAATGTAGATAAAACTGGTATTGTTATCGTACCAAGCAAAGCTCCAAAGTTTAGCCTATTCTACAATGGACGAAGGCCGTATGACGCAAGACGTAAGGACCTGACGTAAGTCGTAAGAGGAACCGTAAGAAATCTCTCCTCTACTTCTGATCCCTGCAATTGTGTCTGAATTGAGTTAATATCAACTTTTCACAAGATTTTATATTCTTAAATGATATGAAAACTTATATTAAAATAAGAAACTGGAAGCCAATAAAACCATTTGGGAGATCATACAAAAAGGTAATGCCCTTTGATGCCATCTCATGTAGGAAAAAACATGTCACATCAGATTTTATTAACTAAGTATTTCATTTAAGGTCCAGATTCCTTCCACAGAAGAGATTTGGGAAAATGTATGAGAGGTCCTCTCTTGCATAGCTGATGCAGGCCTGAAATTTTTCCCCAATAAGTACCAGTTTGGTGCTACTAGCATTGAATTTGAGGGGTACAATATGAGTGAACATGGTGTTTGACCTATGCAAGATAAGATTCAGGCCATGAAACATGTCCCTTAAGCAAATGATGTGTATTGCTTGCAGGTGTATCTAGAATTCATTGGCTGTTATGACAGGGTATGCCCAAACATGGCTGCCAAATTTTACTTGCATGACCTCCTTAAGCCAGAAATCCCTTGGCAGTGATCTACAGCTCCTGATGACTGCATTGTTTGTCTAAAAATGTCACTAACAAATACCTTATACTAACAACCACATTGACCCAAGGATTCCAATTATTCTTGATAGTGGTGCATCACCCCTCAGGATTAATACTATAATGTCTCATTTAATACCTAATGGTAGTGATGAGCCATTTGTCTTTACCCTATGTGCCTTGAAAAGTAGGAAAAACAACTTTTCTCATGTGGATTGGGAAGTCTTGGCCATAATCTCATGAGTACAAAAATTTTAAATGCATTTATAGGGATGACACTTTACTATTTACACTGATAGCAAGTCAGTAGTTGGAATTTTTAATGATGGCCAGAAACAACTGCCTGCAAAATATAATATAAACTGCAACAATGTTGGTGTATTGGATTCAGAGCCAGAACATTCCAGTAACAACTTATTGTTGTGTCACTTGGATTTTTTCCTTTGTGGAGTTTCATTAAAAGAGGGTCATCTCAGAATTGGTTACATATTAGATTCATGCAACTCTGCTCTGCATCATATGTTTTGAAATTTTTTCATAAGCAATGATAGAAATATTTTTTCTACAAGGTACTGGGCGTTCATTAGTTTAGATGATTATGAAGAAACATTTGTACCTAGCCTTATGATACACAATGTGTTCTTCACTACTTACTGTATAGTAGAAAAAAATAAATGTATTAGAAATAAAACAAAAATTTCAGATATTATGACTAGAGTCCGACTCGGTTGAAATGGTCCTGCACGAAAATCTCTGCACACTCCCTCTAAGTCCTCAGGTACCTCCACTCTGGGTTCTATTCTTCCCCTACCATGCCTCCCCTACCAGCATCACGTCGTCGTAGTTGCCAGCTCCTGTCATTTCGGTTCTCTCTCTCAGTTATGCGTGCCTATGTATGTTTGTTAACATAGGAAGTTATATACTATTTTCCATGTTAACCATGCCAACAAAGAAGTTTATTAATATTAAAATGTTATATTAATTTTCCTGCACCTGCATGAGGAAAACTGGCAACAATGTTTGCACCTCCTCCAGTGTGTGAGTGAGTGTTAAAAGAAGGGGAGGTAGGGCCGGTAGGGTGGGTAGGTAATCATAGCTCCACCCACAATTCACTGGGAAGGACGATCTGTGCGACCTGACTATACCACATATATCATGGTTCAGGAAAAAATGAAAAGATAATTATAAACAACTTTGTCTACATATGTCAACTCTATTCAATCCAGCTAAGTGATGAAATAAAAGTGATGGTACTCTATCTGGTGTTGCTAATCACTATTTTGTACTGTAACTTCACTGACTTGTAGGTATTAATCTCTAAGATGTTCCTTATGAAATTTGATAAAGGAAATGTGTTAAAAAAAAGGGGGTAAGTTTAAGTTTACTAGTCATTAAATAGAGAGAGAGACAAAATTCTTGAAAAAATATTTTACTAATTTTTTTTGTAAGAGAACTAAATTGTGTGTATGACACAAATTTAAGGAGTGCTAAGCGCATCTTAAAGTAAAATCAGTGCAACATAAGAGTCAAAATAAATAGAAATCTCAATGTAGTATTTGTACTGCAAAACAAAGTATGAATTTGTTAAAATATACCATCATATGTACCCATACTAACATTGACAGAAAAATGAGGAAGGGATCATGTATTTCTTTATTCTCATGCCATAACAATGGCAATCAATCTATTCTCATTTAATGCCTTTTCTCAGTCTAGTTTCCAGCACAATTTTGTGGAAATTTATTCTGATATAAAATGAAAATGGATGATAATGTTTCTCTAAGAACCAAAGTATGAGTAGGATATTTTCAAAGATATAAATATGCCTACAACCAACATACACATCCAAACAATTTACATTTCTTTAATTACTTCATAGATATCAAACCGTTCTGATCAGTGAGAATCCAGTTACTTTGGTAGGAATATCAAAGAACTAATGTGGCATTACACATCATTTAATGTTAGAGAAAAAATTATATTTTTCAAAGTTCCAAAAATGAAAACCTTATCTTATACTTCATTTTTCCAGCATTGCTAAGACAAGTATCACAAACTTTGGTAGCTTCTTCCAACAAGGTAATAGTTTTGCGCATCTATTTAAAACAGTATAAAATAGGTAATACATACATCAGATTCAGAGGAAAATGTATCACTCCACCATTTCTTTTTATTCATATTTTTACCAATTTTCTTTCAAAAGTTCTGGTCACCTAATAATAGATTAAACATAAGCCCAAATAAAACTCAACACTTACTGTGCAGTCTGAGTCATAGTCGATATATGATATTCAATTAATATGTTTATATTATAAAATATTATAAATCTGTCGCCTAGTCAAAAGTGATTTTATTTGTAATTTTTAGGACATCTATAAAATCTTGTATATTGACTGGTGACTAAAGGTATTATTACTTCTAATATTACACTTACCTGCATTCCCAATGCATATTTGTAATTTCATGAGTCAACCAGTTTGTGGACCTTTGCAAGTTTTAGTAAATGTAAAATCATTATGACTTTATCATTTTATATTTTGTCTCATAAAATAAATATATATTGCTTATGATTTTAATGTAGCATACTACTGTAATAATAAATCAAAAGAAAACATGTTAAGGTTGATTTGCAAAAAATATTTTTTCTACTTAATGATACACAATTGTGATAACACCTACTTAATACTGATTATTGAGTTTACTTGCATTAATTAGCATATTTACTTAAATACATAATACTTGAAAGTCTAATTTCCACATATTATGTTGACTTTCACTACTATTACTTTTCTGTATCCTTCTTTTGAAATGCTCATTTGAAAGAAGTTGGCAAGATAATGGACGGTATTCTAGCTTGTTACTTAAGGATGAAATCGAATCTATCAAATCTGTCAATGATTGCATGAAACTGTTAAAAAGGTCTTGTGTTAGAAACATGTATATTGAATTGTATGCAATAGCATTATTTGTTTTCAATCATCAACAGGGTCCATTAAAAAAGGGCATTAACTCAATTCTAAAGACAATAAACACTACCTCAGTGATTTTTTATCATAATGGATCTTTATTACAGTCAAATTTATTAACTCCATATTAACTGCAGTTTCCTGATCCTCCAGTGAAAATTGAAGACTGCTAAATTCATCATTATGATGAGTTTAAGATTTCATAATGAACATCACATGTAACCAAGTATGTACATTTTAAAAGAATTGAGGCAGCTGAAGAAGAGTAAAAAAATAAGTAAAAGATGGGGGGATAATGAATATTGGAAGGGAGGAGAATAAATGGTGGTCACTGAGGACTCATCAGAGCTAAGCAGTCGATTTTTCATCACTGACAATGGTGGCACCTGATGTTTGTGAATGCGAGTCATCACCATCAGACCCACTTGAGCAAGCTAGGCTCGGAAACTTCTGGTAGAGTGCAGCTCTGTATTTGGGATGACTGAAAGATAAGGGACATATTCATTTATTGTTCTGGCCATCAATAAAAAGATAACACCCAACACAACTTCTAAATGCCATACATGTGGCAACAAGGCAAGTTTAAAGAGGAATGATATACTAGACAAATGTTTGTTACTGATTCTTGAACAATTCTACTCCCACAAACTTTGGAGCCACATATGTATCTGGTTAAATTAATCATTGTACTAGTGAAAAAATATTGGGAATAAATCACCATTGAGAGGAGAGAAAGGAATATTCTGATCAGACTGTCTTAACAGAAATAAAGGTATCCTACCATGATCTTTCGATGGCTGGTTAAAGAGATTTCTCATATTTCTTATTAATTTAATATTCTTATTAAGATTATAAAGTTATTTCTATATCAAAAATGCTACTAACCCACAGTGCCAATAATAATGGATAAAAATGGTAGTAAACAAACATACTTAAGTAAAAAGAATACCTGCATGTGACTGTTCCATCATTTAACTTAAAAATTGCATTTCTCCTTCAAATTATATTAGGAACAACTTACAATGTAATTTTATAATTAAATAACGCACTAATCAACTGGGGATGGGAACGTGACTAAAATAAAATATCACTAAAAGCATTCTAACATTGCTGTAATGATTTTTAAGTGAATAGTAATTAAAAGTGAATAGTACTGGATACGGGTGGATAACATCAATGCAAATAGGTATGTTTAAAATTCCATGTTGTTAATACAATTTTAATAACAACAGTATAGATTATGAAAGTATAAGATGGATATAATTATGTTGAAAAAACAAATTTTGCAACCTTATATCTGGATACTCAAAACATAAGAGGAAGAAGCATTTTCAAGAAAATTTAAACGTTTATATTTTTCACTACCTACATTAGTGTTGCATGAGAAAATACTGGAGGTTAATTTTCACACTGCAGAAAAAGTAGACAAGAAGATTTAAATCTGCATTTTCAGTGTAAAAACAAAATGTTACTAAACATATAAGTATATCTACCTACTATTCAAATCCATAAGATATTGATCTATACAATCTATCTTAAAATTCATCTTTGCAACTTACTTAATCTTTCTAAATCCTAACCCTCTGAAAGTTCACTAATAAATACAGCCAAGTGGCTGAAAATTCCTCAACACTTATCTCACCTTATCCCATAGACAATCGGGTTGTAACAAGCATTGGCCTTGGCAAACACTGCACCCCAGATGGTAGACAAAGGACTCAAAGCAGATGGCGAAAAAAATCCAGAAAGGTTAATGATGAGGTATGGCGTCCATGCCATGAACCACAGCGAGATGGTCATCAGTGCAATCTGTTGAGGAAAGAAAAATGGTTTTAAGTCACAACGCCAACCTAATATAGAAAATAAAAGTTACTGAAGGGTAAAGCTATGGGTATAATATTGGTTATGAATCCAAACTTAAACACTAATTTAGCAACAGTTTTTCAATGAGGGGATAGGGATGCTAATACGACAGACCTCGAGAATATAACATGCATGCTTACCATTGGTTCCGTAATAACCTTGGATTTGCCCAAACATTAATGGGTTCATGAAATACACTTATAGATACTAAAGAAGTTCAATCTCAAACAGCTGAATGGTAAAACCTAATGCGAACTAAGGAACGTGGTTTCTCAAATCTTTTTCAATAACACAAATAATAGGAACGTACCAACATATGAAAAAATTACGTGTTCTTACGTGCATGGTTAATGGCAGATTAGGGACGAGACTGGACATTTTTTCTGAAAGCTGAATCTCTTTCAGAAGACGGACATCTTCATCCAGCAAGGGTGTAACTATTACAAATAGAAATAAAAAAATACTTGCGTAATATTTAGACGAATGTTAATGAACAAACTCGATTTTTATACTGGCGAAGAAAATTATACTCAGAAAATGCTCATTATGTTAATCTTGTGCGCGTGCTGAATTGATTCCTGTTCAAAAATATTAATTATAAATCCAATAATAGTGAAGGTGACGTTTTGGAAATAGAATTCGAAGCAATCTATTTCCCGATAACCATAAAGAGTTATTCAAGACCTGAATAATGCTTTTTGAAACAGGAGTTTCTTACCGCAAAGTTCTCTACTTTCTCCCTCGCAAATTAATCCCATGAAAACGCTTCGATAACAATACGTAAAGTCAGCATCGCATGTAATATGATTCTAATACTTGGGATCGAGCTGAATATATGAATTACTTACATGAAAATCAGAGTAAATAAATTCCACTCGTGAAAAAGTTGTAAAATGATTCAATTAACCACATAACTAGCGAATGATCTAGGACAGGGGCCTCTAGATACGACTACTACAAAAATGTCAATTTGCGATTCTAGAGCAGTCATTATGAATCATGAATTTCCTAATGCACACAGGGAAAATATTCTTGCGGCGGCTTAGTTCGTGGATGCACAGCGTATGTCGTTTCAGAAGTATTATCCGTTTCTAATCTTCAGTATCGGAGGCCAATTATATTAATGATGACAATTGCCTTTACCCTTGAGGATTTCTTGTCCGGAAATACCCACGGCTAGAAGAAAATTAAAGGCAAATCCCGGCTGGGACCAGTAAACTTTCTTTCAAGAGTTGAACTCTTTGTTGATGCTTCCGCGGGGTCCTGGATTGAAGATTCATTTCTTCTGGGTTTGCTTCCGCATCTGTCAATGTTGTGGACACATATTCTGTAACCCCACAACATACACGGAAGCAACCACGGAAGAAATAAATTTCCAAAAGCTGAACTTTTAACTCACTTTTCTTTCAACCCATATTCCGAAGAATCAAGCCTGTCTCTTGGATCTTAGGCGCTGAATCAAGTTCTTGAAGTACTAAAAATGCCGCCTTACCTCGAAGTATTGAATTTTGGCATAATCAAATTCACTACATTCTTAAACCTAAAGAATAACTTCTTGGTGCACAAAGCTTCATAAGAATTCAACATCACCTTAGCCAATTTGACCTCGGCGCTGGTGGCTTTGTCCTCTGCGCTCCTCAAAGAGGCTACATTCATCTTCTTCGCCTGCTCTTTCATCTGCTTTTCATGAACGGCGACAGCCTGGAATTAAAAAATAAGCCCAATTGTTACAGCTTGATCTGAAACCAATGCAGTTTAATCACCACGATAAGGACTGTATTTTTTTTCAAAGCTAGCATCGGGTCAGGTGCATCGTATTTTATCATTGGCGAGACATTAAATACCTCAAGTTATGTCGAGGAGACAAGTCGGTTAACAAGAAAATCCATAGTATTCATAAATATTGATTCTAACTGTGCAAAAAAACTATTTGGTCTGTTCCCGTTCAGAAAACTGAAATAAAATATGTGTAACTATTTGAAAATAAGCATTATACGTACTTCTTGGAATCCAGGAATAATTTATAAAATATTAAGAATTGTTTTGCCAACGAAACGGCTTTTGCAAGTGATAGGAGGGGTTGAAATACCTAATAAATATTTACGAAAGTAGCGATTACTATTGCAAGTCTGCTGTTGCTTATTTTTCTCTGCCAAACAGATTCCTCATAATTCCTCTTTTTATACCAACCTTGATAGGGTAGGAGAAGTCCGGCTACGTACCTTAACTATGAACCAATACGCATAAATGATGACGCCGAGAGGTAAGCCGTAGACGAACATTCCGTAGGCCCAAATGTACGAGACGCTGGGCCAGTCGCGGGAGAGGTAGTCGGTCCCACAGGAGGTCATGTTCCCCTCCGGAACGTATCTGAAAGTTTTTGTCCAGGGATTAGCAAATTTGGATGTTTATAGGCAAATAATATGATGTTACAGGATGGCAATAAACCATCCAGTCATTCCTGACTTAACATGTGTAACACATGTGAATTTCTGGACTTAGATTGGAATACTAACTTCGACACCAAAGATGCTTTTGTAAAGGGAGGGCGGATTCAATTGAGTCACCGGGAGGACAAGAAGATGGTTAATTTAATGAAAATAGGAGGATTATTAGTGATTAATAAAATGATTTGAGAAGTATGGTCTTGTTAAATTACAAAATGAAAATACTCCAACGGCATTTTTATGGCAAATTTGTAAAGAGGACCGGTGACCGCTACCACTTGAACTAACTTATGGTCACCCGGACTTCCTTATTCATCACTAAATCTGAGGTGGATATAATACGACTTTATATTATAATTGAGAT
Source organism: Rhinocypha anisoptera (assembly GCA_011762765.2). Classification (NCBI taxonomy): domain Eukaryota; kingdom Metazoa; phylum Arthropoda; class Insecta; order Odonata; family Chlorocyphidae; genus Rhinocypha; species Rhinocypha anisoptera. The sequence goes on from WURS02002883.1 coordinate 10,125, forward strand.
ATTAATGAGAAGAGATTACACTTTTCCACTAGTTAGTTCCGCCATTTCTTTGCCATTAATACGTACCATCCTCACCATAAAAAGGCTGAAACTACGCAATTCGTTAATTGAAATATTTAAAGCATCAATCGAGCGAGTTAGCCTTGATGCCTATGAAATTAACCCATCATACCGATAAGCCAGAAAATAAAGACGCAAGAAAAAATAAAGACAAGGTAATCTATGGAAAACTATCTCTAGGAAGCTTTGGAGATAATTATAAATTGGCATCCAAGGGGGTAATAAATGAATCAAAAATCTGATTCATGAGGGAGGATATTGACGGTTGATTGGAGGCTTTTGAAATGAGGGTTTGTCGAAGGACGGAGGTAATGTGGACAGAGAAAGCAACTAATGAAGAAGTGAAACAGTGTTAACTTCAATATTTTGTATATTTCCACAAAATTAAACAGCGCAAACCGATTTCGACGAAAATTGTCCTCATCTGGCGACTCAAGCATATATACGAATTGTTGATAGTGGATGCGGGAGGGAGTGGGCGGGGCATGGTTAATTAGCTTGAGCATATCTTGACTAAGCGTGGTGAAGATACGTCTTTGATTAGTTAATTTGTGGAAATTTACAACACATTGCAGTTAATATTGCTTTATTATGGAATTATATTATGGAATTTTATTATTATGGTTTCCACAATGAAATTGTATTAAAGAAGTGCCAAGAATGGCAGGGGAGGAGAGGCAATTGTTGATTGTTCAGTTAAGTCCAGAAAAGGTAGTAAAGGATGATGGAAGGGGTAAAGGAGCCGATGAGTTATTGAAATTAGTGATGGAGGGTAGAATGTTAGGTAAGCAAGGTATGGGTAGGAAGAGACTACAGATTTTGGATAGAATGTTCTGTGGTAGGAAGTATGCTAATTTGTAGAGGAATTAATTTAAGGTGAAGCTAAGAATTTATAACCTTGAGTTCATCGAAAACCTACCTTAACGTAGCTAGATTACCCTTCAAAATATTTAACTTAATCTCGCGATGTAAAATGTTAATCTCGTGTTCTAGAGAGTGTCTTAAGGAACGGAGTAAGTTATCTTGCTACTGTCTCACAGAACCTATTTCATTTATACCCTTTTTGGTTGCTTTGTCCAAAAATAATCCAAAATTGGTAAATCCAATGAGGAAAAATGACCACTCTGTGGTTTTATTAGAAAGTATTGAAAGAGAGGAAAAATGTTACGTCAGCCCTGAAAACGCTAGCTGAAACACAAAGTGGCATTGAGCTATAGGTTTATAAATACATACATATCCGTATATGATAGCTATAACTAATGCATGACAAAGTAAGTCGTCTACAAAGAAATGTTTCCACTTACCTGTTCCACCCAAGGAGCGGCGCGAGTGTCCATCCGATGGAGTTTAACCATACGAGAAATATCCATAAGAGGGCCTTCTTAATCGTCATTGGTTGGGCAGCCAATCCCTAGAAGAATACAAAAGAAAATACATAATTAAGATTAAAGGCTTCCGATCAAAAAGTAAGCGCATTAACTCATTATTTAATTTTTAGTTCAGCCCCAACTTATCAGGCGCCTCAATTCTCTATCCTGATAGCATTTATTTTTGTCTGTACGTTTCCATGGTACATACCATGTGCTTCGTCGGGGGAGGAGGAACGGGGGCCAGTTCCCTCCCCCCCCCTGCTAATAACAGAATATAAATGGAGAACCCACGAATCTAAAAGCTTAAAACTAGAGTACTGATTATTATTTAAAAGGCAATAACATATATTGTTAACAAATATTAATAATTGATTAAATATAAAGTATTTCCTTATCGATATAAATGTCTCTCTAAATGAGTCTGCTTCTTTCACTGTAAGGTCTATAAAATTATGTTTCCTGACGACCCGTAATTATCCGGGTAGATTATGACTTTTGTTATGGACAAAAATTTCTACTGTACTGCGGTTAATCAAAATTAACTGTTAATTAATATTGTATCCATTTTTATGAATAAATGCATCAGACGACGAATGAATCTTTTAAATGAAGTGAAAATGAGTTGGAATGACGAGTGTAAATGCCCAGTACAACAAGATGATATCATTTCTTCCTCTTCCTCGAAAACATGTTTACCCGTTATTTCTATTGTTTTTATCAATAAACTTTAGCTGATCATAATTTTTTTAAAACTTCAAGTCACTGCGGTCTTATTGTCTGAGTTTTGACATGAAGGCTCATTGATTACGAGAAGAAAATCAATTATTTGGCAATGGTATAAAGGATAATTTTCCAGATGATTCAAGAACCCATGATAACTATTTACTCGTCGTAAAATACTCTACATGTAAGCTATATGGCGAATAAAATTTTCAACGACTGATAAAATCTCAACACACTCAACAACATGTTTTTGGGTTATTTGCCCATCCTATGGTGAATAAGAGGAGAGCTATGGATTCTTCGGGCTAGGAATGGGCTACATACGATATACCCACGTCACATTGTTAGAAGACACAGTTTCAGGCTTCACTCTGTGGAACTCATTCATGATGAAAGCGAAAAGAAACAGCTTATTCCACATAAAAAACAAACTTTATTACACGACCATGGTTTCACTGCG
>WURS02002892.1:0-12737 GCA_011762765.2 Rhinocypha anisoptera
AGGGAATGAGTGAGTGGAGGACTGTATTTTTGGGGGAGGGGGGGAGGGAGAGAGAGGGTGAGAGGTGGGGAGAGAGTGAGGGAGAGAAAAAAGAGAGGGGTAGAAGGGAGAGAAAAAAAGAGGCAGAGGTAGAAGGGAGAGAGATGGAGAGGCAGACAGAGGGAGAAGTGGAGGTAAAGAGGAAGGGAGAGAGGGAGGTAAAGAGAGAGGTAAATATGGGGGAGAGGGGAGGGAGAGAGGGAGGTAAAGAGGGAGGGAGAGAGGGATATAAAATTGGAGGAAGAGAGAGAGGTAAGAAAGAGAGAGAGGGTGTTAATGAGGGAAAGAGGGGTAGGAGAGAGATAAAAAGGGAGGGAGATAGGGGTGTAAATAGGGTGGAATGGAGGGGTGTGAAGAGAAAGGGAGAGAGGGAGGTAAGAGGGAGGAAGAGAGGGGTGTAAAGAGGGGGAGAGAGAGGATGGTAAAGAGGGAGAGTGGTGTAAAGTGGGAGGAAGAGGCGGAGGTAAAGAGGGGGGGAGAGAGGGGTGTAAAGAGGGGGGAAGAGGAGGATAGAGAGAGAAATAGGGGAAATGTGGAGATAGGGGAAGAGAGAGAAAAGGGAGGAGATTGAGGGTGAGAGAGGGAGGAAAGAGATAGCGAGATATGTAAGGAAAGAGAGAGGGTGGAGAGAGATGGAGGGAGAGACGGGATTATTGTGTGGAAAGGGACGGGAATATTTCAGACAGGCAGAGGCAAAGTACTTGCAATCTGGATTGTTTCGGCCGAACCACCAACTCACACACCCATACAACGTCACACACTCCCTCCCCTTCTCACCCTCTAGACAGCCAACGAAACAATTGCTGATAAGTCGCATTACTTAGAGGGATGCAATTGGGGTGGCGGTGGGATGATATGAATATTCACACGAACGAGACATGCAGGAAGACGAGAATATCGGCCGTTGAGTGGTGCGCCCCCGAGTCCTCCTTTGTACGTATCTCTGTCTCTTTCTTTTCGTCTCTCCTTCTCCATTTTAGGAAGCCACGTCAACCCATCGCGCCCGTGGAATCTCGAGGAAGTGGGGGGAGCGGGGGGGTTTATTTTGTGCCCTCCGGCTAGTGTTCGCCACTTAGTAATGTCTTTCCTTAGTCCTTCGCCTCCGACCGGTGCGGCGTGGGAAGGGCGATAGATAAAAACACAAATACCGGGCAGCGGGATGAGAGACACTGCCCCTTTTCTAGTCCACTCTACCCCCCTTCTTCACCCCCGGGGGCAGTACCTGCTGCCCCTGCCCCAAAAAATTCCACCTCTCGCGGCACGAACGCGTGGGGGGAATGGGTTTGGGTGGAGGGAGGATGTAAAGTCGAATGACGTGGGCTTGGGAAGGGGTTTCCATACAGCTGGCGTGGGAGTGGGAAAGACGGAGTCGGTAGCCTGCAATCTACCCCTCTCGCAAAGTGCCAGCAGCGCACGTCACGTTCAGTTCATCTGGTCTGGAGGAGGAGGAGGGAGAGACCCCCACCCCTCCCCCCAGCCAGTTCAAGCTACCTCCCCCGATAACCCCATTCGAACGGCGACCCTGATCCCATTCGACAGACCGCCCCCGGGAGAGCGGACGACGACGTGGCGGACGGAGAGGAAGGAAGACCGCAGTCGGGACTTTCCCTCCCGCACACACATAGACACACATAAGTGCACTCGCAGTCCTCCTGCCGGTACCCCTCTCCCCAACCTGGGGATATGCACTCGCCCCAGACACGCAGAAAACGCAACCGTTCACACTCACACGCGTGGAAGCACCGCTTTCGAGATCCAAGGATACAATTTGACCGAATAGCGGAGTGAGGAGTGAGCTGGGCGGGCGACCCCTATCTCCCCCATAAAAGGAGGGGGGCCGAATGGAGAGAAGGTACCCTTACTCCCCCGAGTTAATGTGACTCAAAGAGGGAGGGCTATTTCCGTTACGCCCCCCCCCCCCTTCCTTCCCTCATTACCCCCCTCCCTCCTTCTGGTTTGTTTCAATTCCGTGCGTATCCTGTCGTTTCGGCAATTCGGGAAACACTGAACGTCGCTCGGGTGGGGGAAAAAAAAGAAAGAGTTGAAACGCAATCAAATGTCCAGTCTGAGTTTGTTCCAACTCTCTCTTTTGTCCTTTCTACTTGATGAGACAGAAATTGTCTATCTTTTACTTGTACCTTTATTTGTTTGTTAATTTGTCGGGGTACATATATTCAATCTCAGTATTTTGTTATTGTTTATATAATTTGGTATATATATTATCCTTGATATTGGTACAAGACAGGTTTACAGTCTGGTGTTTTTAGTGAGGTCTAGTTTTAATATTAAATTTTTTTAATCAAGTGTTTGCATATGATATCGTTAATATATTTACAAGTTGTTATATCGTTTATATATTTACAAGTTAATGTATTTGCATAATAAGTTAGTTAGTAGAATTTAGTTCTCATATAACAATGTAACAGATGTTTGGTTCTATTATTTTTTTACAATCTTATTATCTTATTTGCTTCTCTTCAGTTCTTCCTTTACAGAGTATATCTTCTGTATTTCTCCTTTCCTCCTTACATATTTTTATGTCATTTCTTTCTTCTCTTCAATCTTTCCTTGTGGCGTGTTCTTTAACCCGGGAAGCAGTCTCTTCTATGGTCTTCTTTTAGCATATCCAATAGGATGTTTTCTAGTTGGAGGGAGGGTTTTCCCGATAAGCTCTAGGCTAATTTCTCCCTGGTTTAAGATCTGTTCTAATGCTCGCCTCTCCTTTCTTTAATGCATGCAGGACAATATTCAGTGTTCTGAGGTGTCCTGTGCGTCTTTACATTCGCATGTATCATCTTCTACTTTTCCTATTTTGCGTAAGTATGACTTGAATCTGCCATGACCAGTAAGGAGTCCCATAGCGGGGCGGAACGGAGAGAGTGAATAGGTGGTCTCCGGTGGTTGTGTAGCCGTTACATTCGCAACGTATAGGCTCCCCTTCGTCGCCTTTGCCAATGTCTCGTACGGAAAACATTGCCCACGATGAGATCGTCCTACAGAATTATATGGCCATGTTGAAGAAGACAAAATGTGATGGCAAAAACCTCTCATGGTCCCTAACCACGCACAACATATTCGTGTACGGGAAAATAAAAGACGATTTCCCACCAGACGCATTGTGACTGGTAAAGATGGGGAGTTAATATAGACAAACCAATATTACGACTGGAAATATAGGACGATGATCATAATAGAGGCTGAACACCGTCCCGGGCGGTTGTGCCTTCTCTGCCTTACCTCGGTTAACTCATTCCTGCGAATAGACAAGGAATAAAACGGTGCAAAGGCTCTCGCGGAGCGAAACACAAAGAATGTAGCCTTCGGACAACGAAGAAATAGTCCGAAGAACCATAAAATGAGCTGGATGAGAGAATATGTACTTGCAATACGAGTAAAATTGATACGACGGATATTTAGGAACGGAAGACATGGGATAATATACTAGAGGGAGAGGGAATAGGTACACAGGAGATAGAAAGATAACTTGGTAGAAAGTATTGAGAGTTGATGAGGGATTTACTCGTATGATAACGGGAGGGTGGATACATTGTTGGTACGAGTGAATTTATAGTCTCCTCTTCCACCTAACCCCATAGATTAGGTTCACTGCAGTGTAGTGCAATTTGTAATAAATGTTTACAGTAAAACTAAGTGCGTTACAGTAATGCTTTCGAACTCGTTTGGGAGTCATAGGAGCGTAGAGGACTTAACGCTAGATTAATTGGATGAAAAACTTAGAACTGCTTCATTCGATAGTGAATTTCAGACAATATATTTTAACTAACCCAACCTAATGTAGTGCGGTTCGATCTCATTCGCAAAGTAGGAGAGGGATAGATGTCCCAAGACTTAATGTGTCCTGATTTATGCGTTCAACACGCGAAAGTAAACGTTCGAAACCATATGACACTACTTATAAAACTTAATATTCTACAGAAGGATTGATTTACAAATCTTGATTCTCTCACCCCTTGCTGTACTACGTCAGGTGGATTGCGGCGTTCTCATGTAGATGTGGAGGATCGATTATTTGGACGTCTATCCTTTCGAGATAACATCTCCACAGACAACTGCCTTGATCGACTTCATCTCTCGCTCACAGTCAATTCACTCCATCGTTTGGCCGTCATTGCTAACCAGTAAATGAGATGTAGTTCTGGTGGCTCCACCAACCATTCCTCTATCCTTACAATCCCATTCTTGCTTGACTTTTTTCGGTGTACAGAGCCTGATATTATAGCTGACAAGAGATGAAACAACACCATGAACAACATTTTCTTGATAATAAAGAATGGGAATAGTATCTCCTCGATAACTGTGTTCAGTAAGTAAATAATCTTATTAGAATGACCGCATTTACGACTATGTCAAGAGACGCTATGTCGAATTTCCTCTTATAGTACCAATTACTACTATATTCTTTAGAGTATCAATGTTGTATAATCATTATTCAATGATGATCCAAATTCGAGGAACTACCCAAAAGTCCTGGAAAAGCAGTGATAAATAAAATTCCAGAATATCTGGATATTATTGACCACTGCCGCCTTCAAAGTTGTTGGAAAGCTTTTATTTCGAGAATATTGAATGAATAAAAGCGATACGTCGATATGTGCAACTTTTTAAAATGTTATGAGAATTAATGTTTATAGTTCATAGGTCAGTTAGAGAAATCTAATGATCTAACTAGCTATTCGTTTATAAATTTTTATTTTGCATAACTATACAAAATTATGCCTAGTTTCAGGTTTTCTGTGCTGTAATTTTAAGAATATATATATATATATGTTCTTAATTTTAAATTACACATAATTAAGTACAAAAATATGCCGTCAAACAGTGACCGTATCTCTAAAACACTCTATTAAAGAATTTTCTTTTTCTCGTAAACAATCCTAAAAAGAACTGATAAATGATCTCTTATAATTTTAAGTTGGGCCTCGTGGGATATAAACTAGCTGAAGTGCACTTAATTCGGACGTAAGTAATTGAATTTCATTAAAACGTATAATCTGGATGAACATGGTGAAAACTTTGTAACTACATAAATAAGTGACATTAATTTGATGGGTTATTACTTTTGCGTTGTTAAAAAATTAGAAAATTTCCTACAATAAGCTATATAATTTTGTATTAACCTTTCCAATATAATACCGCATCACGTTGACCTGATCCGCATTAAAACCTACTCTCCTTTAATAATTTATTATATTTGAGGCCCAGACTGAGGATTTAATTTAATGGAGCAGGAAATAAATTTACTTAGGGGATTACACGAGTATAGACTGGGGGAGCCAAGGACTGATAAGGAAAAATTTAATATTCTGATTTTAAATTTTCAATAAATCCACTAAATAAGGCTTGCGTGACGCCTTGTTGTAGCGGATGTACGCCGGTATACATTTATGTGGAAATTTTACAACGATGCAAAAAAAATTAATGCGACACAAAGTGACCGTGAAGGATAAAGGAACGTATTTCTAAGCGATAATCTTTTTTATTTTTCTTATTCTAAAAGTAAACCACGCCCTCGGTTTCTGGATTGTGAAATTTTCTTGAGATCGTCTTGTTAATTATTAGCGTAATTTATTCATCAACGTCAAATTCGACGCTTCCTTGCCCTTAATTTTCTTTACGAATCGTTTCCACAAAATAATGACCGTTTTGATTCGACTGTATAAAGTAAAACTTGAGAATTGATGTCATCATTGACACGTTTAGTGTCATTGACTGATAAATCTGCTTCAGCGCGAACAATAATAAAAGAGAAAACTAATTAAAATTTTGAGGAAAAATAATTGTCATTAGTAGTTAGTCAATTAACCGAAAATAATTTTAAGAAGCAATTGAATAACAACACAACTAATTCTCAAATAATTGTTATTCTAAACTTTAATAGTTTCTCGAAACCGTGTGGTACTTCTCGCCGAGTACAGCTAAAGTTTGGTGGTACATACGAAAAGATTAATTACCTAAATCATGATACATTGTAATTAGTGGTCGTCATATGAACTTGATCTTTAAAAAAATACGAATTTAGTAAAAATGATACCTATGTTTTGAAAGAAATCATTCTCAAGGGAGGTTAAACAGAATCATAAAAAATATAGAACGTTCCTCTTAACATTAGATTATTAGTAATCTACTTTTGCCTTGGCAAAAATGCTGGCGGATAACGAAAAATATATCTAGGATCAGCAGGATCGCAGATATAACCGACGAGAGAATATTTTCGCTCGAATATCCAGTGGCGCGGCAAACAGAACATGGAGAGGCCCGCGGTTCCTCTCTTCACAGCAGTGACATGTCCCTTAGAAACCGTAGTTTGCGCATTTAGTGACAATGACATAGAAAGTATGTGGTGTGCCGTAACGGATATGATACAGAAAAATGTATTTGTAAAACTATTTATAATAGAACGGAGAAAGCTGTGTATTTCTCCGTTCCATAAACCTCTCGACTCCTACATAGAAATAATTTTTACAATTTCATATGTAATCATTTTCGTCCAAAAATAATAATGTCCCAATCACTATCTGAAGGAGACTGTAAACTCTCTCATTCCTATAGAATAGACGCAAAATGATAAAATGGTGACTAAGGCGAAGCAATGATTACCGTGTTTTATCAATGCTTTGCATCAAGTAGTTATACTAGCATCTACGGAAAACAGACAGTCACCGATAAATGTAATGCTGGAATTGCTGTATTTGTAGGTATTAGCGACTAAAGACACATTTACGTGGAATATCCATTGGAATAATAGTGAAATCTAAACGAAGACAGTACTCATTCCACGAATATAACTTCAAGGTTTATGGCGATATCTTATTCGAAAGTGATTTACCAAGGGCTTCAACATGCACACTGTGAGGAACACAGACAGAAAAGAAATATAACATGAAACTCGTAATCACGATGAATTCACATTGCTCTCCGTATCACTTTACTTTATTACATTACATTAAATTGATTTGATTATTGGAGGGAATTCCACAGCGTCGGTATCCGGGCCATCTTCACAGAGGGCTTACGAGAGATCAAAAGGGACCCACCTAACGGGTAGTTTTAGGGGCACATAGTGGATATATAAAATGGAGTAGGAGGAACAACGTACCTTTTCATGCTGAATATTCCTCTACTCTTCGAAATATTGATACTGGAATTTGCACTCTCTCCGTTTGAATGGAATGGCGGATGAAAATCATTTGCTCACACAACAATTTGATCTTGGGGGCGCCGAGATTAAGGAGGTAACGTTACGAATCCAATGACACATCCGATTAGTAGTAGTATTTTTGTTTATTGGGCGCGTCATCGGCTATAATCATTTTTCAACTCTTCAATTCGAAGATAAGACCCATTCAGACAACACAACAACCACGCCCTGGGCGGGACTCGAACCCTCGACCTTTGGGTTATCCGGTGAGCGAGCTACCCACCAGGCTAGCCCGGCAGGCGACACCGATTTCGTACAAAAGACTCCCACGGACGCTCTCCTACTTTCTGCAGTTATTGCACAACCATGGGACCTCCATATTTATTGAGGCAATTTCAAAAAAGCTTTTTCTTTATAGTCCACTAAACCAATGCGATCATGCGATCGTTTCAGAGCTTGGGTTAATGCATATTCGCATAATTTTTCCCCAATTCCCATTCCTATTTCGAGGTAAATATACAGTCAAACGTTTATAGTGGTTTTCTTCGTAAAAAAATCCCGGCCTTCTCGATAAATATGCCCGAAAATACAGTGAAAAGTTAGGAATCAAATGTTGAATAACAAAGAACTATAGTGTATTGCAATAAAAACCATTATAAGAAAACTCTTTCGAATCAGAATATTTTTTAACTTTTTTATTGGAAAATTCACTAAGTTTTGTTGGTTGTGTGCAGTTGAGTACAAGATCTGGATATTATTTCCCAGAAATTTAATTTTAAATAAATTTAATCCAGAAATAAAAGTTATCCAGAAACTATTTTCTCCGGCGCAGTTTTCACCGTGAAGCGATGCATGTCGCTCTTCGGATAAAATGAAGTTGATGCATGCACGATCTTCCCCTAGGATATCTGTGGAAGCAGTTATTGCGTCTTAACTGCTGCCACGACTGAGGTCACTTCGCACGTTATCAGAGTGCATTTCGTTGCTATGCGACACCCTACCCCCGCACGCGAGCTCCGAAGCGAATCCTACCCGAAGGCCTATCAGAATTCACGCGAGTGCCGTTGTATTTAATTGTGTAGTAACAACTTAATGATATTTTATGGCCGCAGTAATTTTTCTATCCCATGAACAATCAATTATTTATAATTTTTTATAAAATTAAGTCATACTACGGCTTACCTTTCCATGTATTAGATACTATTAAGATCCGCATCCTCACCTCAAGATGGTGAAATTAATACAAAGCCTAGTTAGGAAATATTTCTACTGAAATTTTCTAGTTATTTGATCATTTATTACATACGTGGTCCATCCTATCACAAGTCAAGTAATGATATTTACAAATTGACGCCCAAAGAATCACAAAAAAATGTATAAAAGGTATACATATTATCTCTCCTAAAAAACAATAAATTTAAAAAATCTAAAATTCAAACAAGATTAATTAAAAGATGTATAATATAGTCAATGCCTATTACCTTTCATTTATTTCATTAAAAATCCTTAATGAAAACACTGAAATTAATTATTAATAATACTAATCATGATATCTAGTATGATCTAATATGATAGTAATATTATAAATATTACTATCATGATTTGTGATGAAGATATTTAAAAAGGATTCTCCGCTTCTTAATAGCATCCATGAATCTATTGGGAATCCAAACCCCGTATTTGATGGAATGAGAATTCCCATCAAACGGATGTCGGATATGCGAAGCTACTGAACTTTTAAAATTCTATCCATTCTATTCTATTTCCAGAACTTTTTCAATATCTTATTTCTCTGACCACTTTACCTTCTTCATTCTTCGCTAAACCAAACCCCAAAATCAAATCCACATTCACCATCCTTCCTCATGGACCAGGTCCCAGATGCAAATAATCTTACCTTCCATATGAATGTTTTCAGTAAAACTTTCTCTACTAATACTCTCTTCACAAAATATTTACTGTTATTCCATCTCATTAACTTCTTACTTTTTGCAAACGCATCTTTTGATAATTTAATGATTTTAATACACTATAACTTACACCGTTTTTTTCGGAACTCTCCATATACCAAGGATTTCGACCAAAATAGGAATGAATCTTTCTTACACAAGTCCGAAGTCATAAGTCTAATTTAAATAAGACATTGAAAGAACGGATGAAACACAAAAGAATATTCAATGTGAAATATTGTGAAAAAAGAATTAGGAAATTATTATTGTCACTTTACTGATTGATTTCACGGCATGACTTCACGAAATATTACTATTATCAAAAAATAACATTGATTTGGTTACCATCTGGTAGTAATGTAGAGTACGGCTCAAATATAAATAGAAAAACAGCTTGCATAATTAAACGTTATTTGAATTAGAATAGTAGTTTATACAGTAAATATAAATAGTAAAACAGGTCACATTTAAACGTTAATCGAATGGCATCTGTACTTCCTGGGCTTAATCTTTAATTCCCTTCAGTTTTTAGGGGATGGGTTTAAGATTTCTTCTTAAAGTAAATTCCAGACAACGACAGTCCTATTTTAAAAGGAAAACATAGTTTTTTCCAGCCTCTGTTCCAATGCCTTTACTTTAAATTGGTGGTCATTTTTTCCCAACCCAGCTCGACTTTAAAAGTCTTGCATATATCACTTTCCACCCCCTTTCCTTGGTGTATTCCCTGTAAAAGTTACCCAGTCTGGCTATACTTTTTCTTTTCTGCAATCTCGAAGTTTGTTGTATGTACTAGTCAGGTTATTATTAGTGTTTTAATCTGAATTAAACCTTAGAAGGTACGTCCTTCCGCCGCAACCGATTCCTCTTTCATAGCTATTCCACCCCTCCTCTCTTTCTCTCTCTCTCCATCTCTCTCTCTCTTGCTCCCCATCTCACACTCCCCCATCCCTTCTCACTGCTTTGTCCTCTCATGCATTTGTCTTTTCCGACTTCCTCCCCCTAGAATCGTCCCTTCCATTATTATTCTGTCTTTCCTGTCGTGGGTCAAAATCGTGACAAAAGGTTTAATGTCATTGTTGGGGGAGAGGAGTAATAAAGGGTCGTGGAGAATTCATTCGGCGGGGACAATTCCACCCCCACTCGACGTCCTTGACGCTAACCGCATGCACAGAAAGGCACACACGCACTCAAGAGTCCTGATTCGAATCGGTTTTGCACTCCTGTCCCTCAGCGAGGTAATCGATATCCATTTCGCTCGCTACGTAGTCCGACCGTCACTCCAACCCCCTCCTGCCCACCCTACCACCAAAACCCCTCCCATCCCATCCCCAACCACAAAAAAATTACGACTTCCACCCCACGCTCCCTCTCCTACAAGTGCTCATTTGCAAACGCCCTCTCGCGGGCATTATGTCTTCCAAGGCGCCCTCTTCCACACTTCCGCCCCGCCTTGTGATCTCCCCACCAACCCAATTCCTCCCCCTCCCTCCCTTCCACCCCGCCTTTCCCACTTCCTCCTATTTCCCACCCAGGTCCCTCCCCCACCGGACATTCCCTCTCCATTCATCCCACCACTCCCCCCTCCCTCTCTCATCCCCCTCCCCACCCCCACACATACATACACACTCACACCTTCCCTCCCTACCCCCACCTCACTTTTTCCCTTCCACTGCCATGACCACCACTGACCCTCTCATCTGTCTCTCTCTCTCTCTCTTTATTTCACTTTCCCCCCTCACTAACCCCCCTCCCAGTTTTCCCGCCCTTTTCACTCACTCCCACCCCCACACCCTCACTCACATACCAAACTCTCTCCCTCCCCCTCCCCCGCCTCCCCCACTGGAAGGGTCATTCTGAGACACGCCCCCTTTGGGATCCTCGTGTTTAAGTTTCAGAGAGAGAGAGAGAGTGAGGGAGAAAGGAGGAGGGGAAGGAAGGAGGCAGTGCCCCTTTCAACCGACGAAAGCCAGAGGTGAGATTCCCTTGAGAATGGAATAGCCGAAATGAATTCCTCATCATACGTATAAAAGAGTGGTGCCCTGAAACTTATGGCTTCTGAGGAAGCTCTATTGCAGAAAATACCCGAATGTGTAGGCTAGGAATGGCGAAGTTTACGAAATGAGAGTTACAAAATGTATTAAATAAGAGTATACTATTGACTCGCGTACTAATCTCCCATCGATTGAGATAGAGATATCGATTACGTTTGTCTACAAGAGGCGTGGGACGTTTCCATAATAAAATACTACTATAAATGATTGCCAACAAATTATTCGATTTTGAATCTTTAATATTTTATTACAGCATGAAAAAGATTCATAAAAATAATAAAAAATGATGATATGGGTGAATAGTAGTATTTTTGTTCATAGTGTGCTTCGACGGCTATGGTCATTTCGCAACTCTTCAATTCATAGAAAAACCCATCTGGACAAACACAACACCCATGTCCTGGGCGAGATTTGAACCCGCGACCTTTGGATTAGCCTGCGAGAACGATATCAGTTATAGATAATAATAAATATCACCCGTCAAACCTAGTATTCAATCAGATCAACTTCATTTGTCACTTAGACACTCTAATCTAAAGTCCTCTTCCGCGTGCCTTCACTTAACCACCCCCAGCGTTATCGGACCAATTGATTATCTACGCAATCTTGTACATCTTAATTGTTGAGCTAAAATGTGTGAATAATTTAAATAGTGGAAAATATTTTTTTCCGTTATCTCAACACTGTGGAAACCGGTGACATAAAAAAATATTATTTAACAAAAGGAAATATAAACTGGACTTTGGAAAAAGAACTCTTAAACAATAATTAAAAAATTACAAAATAAATTAAATAGACTTCACAAATACGAGTATTCTTCACTGATTTTACTGGACGGTTTTTTGTTTTGAAGAAATAATCGTCTTTAATCCATTGCTCGAGAGCGATTTCACAGGAAGATGTACCTCGTCCACCAAATTCCAAAAGCTAAATTTTTAAAAATACAGAAGCGAATAATTTATATCGTACTTTGGGCACGGTCGATCTTAAAAAAATTCCATTCGGTAACATATTTGCAAACATAAGCGGATTAATTTTCGAGTTAGAATGGAGAAAAAACGCCTCACTCACGCTCGAGTGACCTCAGAAATAAATATGAACGGAGAGTTTAAATTCACACATCAGTGCGATATTAGGAGAGGCTGAAGTTTCTTTCTCCATAATGCCGCCTGCTATTTCCCGGAGATATTTGATACCCAGGAGAACACTCTCCGCGTTGGTTCTACTTGAGGTATCCAAATTCGCGTCGCCGGACTTTGAACTCGGTTCATTATCCAAGCGAGATCCACAACTTCGATGTAAAGAAGTGGAAGAAAAATATTCATGTCACGTCATTTCAATTGCCGTGATTGCTAATGGATAGGGAACGCTTGAAATTATGGAGTTTCATACACTATTTCCCATTTTACGGGTCAAACAAAGACTGACGACCCGGGGTGGGGTGAGAAATCCCCCCAACCCCCCCACCAAACGCGTCGGAGCGGTGACCCTTCTCTCTCTCACTTTGAATGTCTTGGGAAAGGGGGTGAGGGGGCGTGG
>WURS02002903.1:0-12736 GCA_011762765.2 Rhinocypha anisoptera
CATTCTTCCCTTCCCCTGCCCCCCCCCCCCCCCTCCCCCCCGCCCCCCCCCCCCCCCCCCTCGCTTTTGCCCAATTTCGCCACTCGTCTCCTGTCCCCCCCCCCCCCCCACCCGCCTCGGAAACATCGCGTGTGAATCGGTTGATTCATTATTTTAAGTAATTTTTTCATCCCGCTCTCACCTTTTCCTCCCCCCCCCCCTTTCCCGGGTCCAGAGGGGGCTGTTCCGCCTCTCTTTCTTTTTGATAAATGGATGGGAGCAATGTTGTTTTGCGCACCGAGTTCGATTTTTTCAAGGTGGCGTCAAAGAACGTCCGTGAACGGAACGTGGGATTTTTTTCTGTCCTCCCTTTTGACATCTGGATTAGAGTAAGTCTTATGGTTCTCCAAATCCAAAGTGCCACTAATTCTCAAGCTGGGGGTTCGTAAGTGGATTTCTTTTATGATCAAAGGCGAGATATTTTACGCATCGAAATGAAATATTTTAACATTGTGCTTAATTTGTTTTCCTATGAGAAAAGGTCTTAAAAGTCGATAGCAAATGTCCGTTTTGCACTTTAGAGTGTTTCATAGAAAAAATAGAATAAAACTGAACTTTCTACAAGGATAACGCGTTATTCGACAATAATTAAAATTGATCGCTTACTCTGCCGACTACAGTATTCAAATCTCAGGTCGGTCAACATGAGCAAAGGTCTGAAAAGTCGTTAATACATGTCTTTTTCGCATTTTAGGAGTCTTTCACAGAAATAAGAGAGTAAACGAATTTGTAAAAGGACATGTTAAGGGGATAACCTGTTATTCAATAATAATTAAAATCGATCGACTCCTCTGAATACTACAGTGTTCAACACAAAGGTCGGTTTGATAGATGAGGATAGAACCCACCTATTATTCTAAGCCCATCTGTGAATATTCAAACATCAAGTTGGGGTAATAGATTCTTTCCCTGTGCCCCCCGCGGTTTCCTAGGAAGACCTGACAATCAGAATATAACTGGGATAAAATTCACCTGGTGTCCTGAGGCATCCCTGGGACTTGAACCTTGGTTCCCCGTTCAATAACCAAGCACTCCACTTTCTGGGCTACTATAACCACCTTCTCTATTATCTACAAAGAAATCACGTAAGTCATAAATAAATTAGGAAGAAAAAATATAACCCATTTAGCATTTAGAGACATGCGCTGTCGCTATGTTTGAAAGGGAAAATATGGTTCAGGGAAAATAACCAAGAAAACAGACGAAACAAATTTTTCACCAATTGACCTAAAAACATGTAAAATAAAGATCTTTACTGCTTTTAAATAAAATACGACTAAAGCAGTAAGGCAATTTCATCAAATGGTTGATAGAGTCATTTGGAGAAAACTGAATACTCGTTACCCCGACAGGTGAAACAATCGTCGCCGGTTTTCTCGATGGATATGTAATTTCCTTCCCAGAACAATATTTGTGGTGGTAATCATGAAATTTTTACTCCCGCCGAAATACATTTGCTTCCGGGACAAAAAAACGATGCCTCTAAAATACGAGGCCGGCGATTAGAATTCCTCGTAATGGAAAGAGAAAAATCAAGTTTGTCTTCCGCGAAATTCCATCCCGCCTCAAAAATTCTGCCTCGGAAAAAGGACTGCGCCTCTTAAGCGCTCGGAGCACAAACTAATTATAACTTTTGTGGGATCTTAAAGTGAAAGAAGGCTGTCCACCATTCAGAATCCCTCTCTTTTCATTCTCCATACTCTCTGCCTCAAAATTCTTCCTCTATCTTTCTCAGCTAGAGACCCCTCGCGTGCACAATTAAATAGACTGCGGTGGGATGGGGGATCTGAGGGCGTATACTATATTCCCCAAGGCGGAGGAGAAAAGGAATAAGTGAATAGTCTTCATAAAACCCGTTTTCTCTCGTTTCGGGACGGGCTCCTATGCTTTCAAAAGCCCCGATCCTTCCCGTGGGACTCCCGTCTTGAATCCAACCGCGTGACCCCTCCACTCTTTGCCACCTTATATTTCCTCCTTGCCTTTCGTCATTTCTTTTGCGACCCTGAGCTCGTCTTTCTTGCATTCCAAAATGTCCTCCGCTCACGATACCCTCGTTTTTTTATTTTATTTCTTCTGTCTCCACGTTGGTGCATCTTTGGATAGATCTCCTTCGATTTATCTCCGTTTTTCTAACATTTTTCATCCCTTTTAACTGTCTGAGAACCGAATCGCACTCCTCTAGGCGAGTCAAAATTTTCCCTCTGCCCTTTCAGTGCGTATTTTGACGCTTTGGAAATTCATGAGCATCCCTTGCTGTTTTATTTCTGTCGGATGGATATATTTTCTCGCCGTATTCTTGGGGGAAATCGCTATTTCGTCACCATCATGCCACTGCTTCCTCCTCCTCGTGGAGGGGTGTCTCGGAGGAATTCTTTGTGGAGTAATAATAACTGTTTTATTCATTTTGTTGAAATAACTAAAATAATTAAGTTTATGTTCTCAAATTTAATAAGGAATAGCAATTATATGGGTTCTCGCTTTAGGAAAATTGTCATAAGGACATTGTGGTCTAGAAACCACTAATGGAATATTTTCGCTTTTTTCTATTTTGAAAACTTCTGTCCTATTTTTAATTCATTATGTAATGACTCCATCAAAGAATCATGTACTTCCAAGATAAATTTTCAAGACTACATATTTTGTTTCAGTGTCCCAGCAAGAAGGGCAAAGAAAGGGAGAATAATTTTATTGAAAACGTACCGATAACTTTCCAATTTCAATTCCCCATTCTATTTGCATATCTTCTCCCTGCCTGAATTTTAAACGTTTGGGAGAATAAATTTCAAATATGTTACTTGCCTTAAGATGCCATTAATTAGTATTTCAATTGAAGATTGCTTGACGGAAGCCCTCCATCCTTTCCTATCTAGTGCAAACTCTCTTACCCCTTGGTAGTTTTTTTTTGGCGTCTCTTACACTTTGCCTTATAAGTACATTTGTCCCTCGGCCTTCCTCTTTGGGTCTTCCCTTATATTTTTCCCCCGATTACGTACTTCACGAGCACATTATACCTCAGGGTGTACCCTATCCTTTTTCTTGTTCTTCTTTTTCTTATCATTCTCTAAATTGACTTATCTTCTTCCGCACTTCCTGCTGCTTTTCTCAAGATGTATATGCATTATAGTTAATTTTCGCTCCATCGACATTAAATATTTTCACGGGCTAATAAATAATTTCCAATCAAATAATATTGGTGCAGTAGTTTATTTTTGACTAGTGTGCATTCATGACCCTATAAAAGTTACTACAGGAAACATGTGATACTAAACGAAATGCCTGGGCTGGAATCCTGGTCGTGCAGCTTGATGCCTAAAGCTGAATGAAATTACATGTATCATATCTTCCTGCGAAATACATTTGCTACAAAGTAAGTAACTGGAACCCCGACATTTATATTTCCTAGATCACCTTTGTGTTCACCAATCGTGCTGACCTTCAGGTTGATATTTTTTCCTAGCAGAAATAACCTTTATTTTTTGTCGCTGGCGTCAAGTCAACTCTTTCTGTTCCGTCTATCACTTCCACTAGTATTTCAGATGAAGCCGCTTTATCATGGCTGCATAAAATCATATTATTCAATTCAGGGTCAATAGTTCTGTCGATTTATTTTATTTGTTTTCACTGATTTCCTCATCACGTCAGCTTATTGCTATAATTAAAAAAATGATATAATATTTATCCTTTAAGTAATTTCGTGATAAAATATTTTTCATTCTAGTGTCCCATTGTCAAACTTCTATTCCATTATGTCTTGCGCTACAATATTTCTCAATATGTAGCCCTATATTAAACCTTCTCATAAATTCATAGTAAAATTTGAGTAATGAGATATTAGGAAAAATATTTCCTAACGACATTAGCCGAGTAAAGTACTTGTAAAAGACTAATAATTTGTATATGAGATTTATATTACCTATTAGTTTTATTTATTATATAGGTATATATTTATTTATATTATTTATTTATATATTATAGGAGTGTTACTGCGTTTGATAGGAATCAAAGCGTTGGATATATATTTGGTACTGATTTTATGATACATGATTTCAATAGGTACATATATTTTTTCTTCACTCTATAACAAATAAGAGACTTTTATGAACTTTATGCATGAATTAGGGTAATTGGTCGCTGAAAATAATTCGCAATATCCGAAATCGAGCAGACTAAGTAGTTACCAGGCCATATCGCAGTCACTCCAATCACTCCAACTGTATTTCACCACATCGTTCGTACATCACTCCCGTCCGCAGGGGATCATTTCAGGAGAAAAGCAATCCAAACAGCTCGATCCTTTCCATTTCAGTTCGTTCATTTCCAGTGCATAAATGGTGATCTCTGCACTCCAAACGGGTCGTTTTACGACACCATAGGCAAATATCACACTCGCGGCGGCAAGATAGTCTTACTGTCATAAACCGCAGTCCCATTTATTGGGGATAATTTCAGTTCAGCGCAGTTACGAACTAAAAACAAGAAATTATGTTTCGATGGAGGGGTGGCGACGGTAAAAGAGCAAATGGTCGCTTGATTAGAGATAAAAACAATGGCAAAATGATGAAATTTTATCCTCAAAAATGTAACTTTAGTTCCCATGGCATTTACACCCGGTGGCATATGATAATAAAACCGTTACTTTATTTAGCGGATGAGATCGGTACATTTGTTATATCGAATACTCGAAATATTGGAGTTATTGTACATATCGAATTAGCGAGGAACCAACACTAAATATATCACACTCTGAATAGTATCACGGGAGAATTAAAAATGAATCTGAAGCTGTGTCTATTTCATTTGGCTTACTCGATAATAAATAGAAAAAATTACGTAGAATGGGATAGGGTGAAATGTGAAGTATTTTAATGATTTTCCGAGTTTAAATGCAATTTTCCGGATATTTAGAAGATTCCTTCTGGATATGTGCCAAAGATGTCAACTCATCTATCAAAATATTGGGTTTTAATGCTGTGGAAATTGATTCAGGCGACATTTCGTCGCTGATAAAAAATTAATGTTTGTTATAGTGATAAATGCATATTTATCATCCATCACTTAGCTTTCTCCTTAGCATATGTAGTTATCAGGATATGGACATCTATTTTACCAGTAGTCCATTCGCATTTTGAACGGAAATAATTATTTTTTATTCGACGTTTTCTCATATAATTTGTTCATTTGCTCTTAATTAAGGTCCACTTACTTCTGACACCTGCTTCTATTTTCATGATTTGGAAATAAAACCTAAAATCTCCTTGTGCCTCGTGTGCCTTGTGCCTCGTCTTGATTTTTTCAAGAGTATTTATTGGATTCATTACATTTCATAAAATATTTAACAATTCATATAAAATATTTTCGGAAGGGTGGTACGAAGCACCACCTCGTAGAAATACTTTTAAAACACTCATATTACGGATGTTTCGTTTTTCAAATTTTTACGTTGAACACATTAATTCTAATATCGTCAGGAATTCTGCAGAATTCTTAATATTCCTCTGGATCTAATATCACTCAGATACCTAATAATGAAAGGCGTTTTGGGAATTTTTATTGGTTTTTCAATAACACTTCCTGCAGTTTTAAACAAATTCCGACGGAAATAAGATACTAAATTATAGCTTCACTAATCTATTCTTTTCATTATTTAGAATATGTATAATCGCATTTCAATGACAATTGTTCAACCTTGAGTTTTGTTTGACAGAGCCTTGAATTTGTTTCTCCCAATCTTCCTCAACTCTAGATGTTCTAGATTATGTGGTTTAGTTCTTTGTTTTGATTTTAGATGGTAATTCTGACGTCTACACGTGCCTGCCTGTATATTATTTAATTTTGAAGTGCCTAAAATTTCCACTTTACTAACTTAAGAATAAGGCACCTCAAAATAGAAAATTTTAAGTACTTCCGTCATTGAAGGAAGAAAAAACATTAAACTTTCCACATATAATTTTATTCTTTCGTCGCATGGCGACATCATCAGGTGAGGTATGCAGAAAATCCCGGCCATAGATATATCATTCCAGGGAGAGGAGGGTTAGGTAAAAAGTGGGGTGATTGGTGGTCAATCGAGACTGATGGCGAGGTGAAAGGGGTTTGGATGTGGGTTGAGGAGGGAAGTGCAGATGGGGGGACCGAGAGTTGTACAAATAATCGTTAAGCAGATGTCACTCTTTACATTTTAAATGACTGAGGATTTCAAGCCCCTCCAAGGCATCTAATCTCCGTCCTTTTCTTTCCACGCGCAACACGCGGGGGATGAAGTCACTCGCGTGGTCACCCTCTAGTAAATGTTTGACGAAGTGAGACGAGTCGTCGTTGTGGACAAAGCATGCACGACGTTCCTTCACACGGGTATTAAAGTTTCTCCCTGTTTGTCCAATGTAGACAGCATCACAATCGGAACAATGCAGGAGATATACGCCGCTCTGCTGCCCGATGTCCTCCTTGTCTTTCGTTGAGCATAGTAGATTCCCCAACCTTGGTTTTATTATAAAATGCCACTCTCATCTCGTCTTTTGGGAGTAGCCGCAATATCGTCAGGGAGATATTTCCAAGAAATGGAATCCTCCGCCATTGCCTTGTGAACGTCTTCCCAGGTAGTCCACACGGTCCCCGCCGCCCACTCTCCCCTCCCCCCACTTCCTTCCTAACCTATAACTTCCTCCTCCCTCCCCTTCCTTTGACCACCAATCACCCCTACTTTTTACCTAACACTCTTCTCCCTAGAATTTTATATTCCGGCTATTATATATATATATATAATCAGTGACTAAACTATATTGGAGGATTCTTTAATCTCTGATGTATGTAAAAAAATCCGGCCTTAATAATTATAGAAAAATAATGAATATAGGATCTATTTCTGACGTATATATAGATTAAGAAGTATTAATCTTATTTAATTCATGTTTATTTTCTAAACGTATGATTATTGGCCTGAAGTTCTAAAGATAAATTCCACCATGTAATCCTACGATATCCCCTGAAAACGTGTTGGCTAGATAAATGATTGATCAAGTGGTATTCTGTCAATTAAAAGTCGGTATTAGATGGACTACACAAAATAACTGCCTTATCCACCCTGACAAAAATTCCCACTCAAATTTCATTAATCCTACTGGCCAATATTCTCTCTCAAATCCCTATTCTTCTTTTTGCCTCTACTTTGCTTGCCTAACATTCCACACTGTATTACATCCTTCAATTATTGATTATCGGTGATCATATCCCATCAATGTTGCATTCCTTGGATATCTCAACCGCTTCTATTCTCCGGGCACGATATCTGCTTCTCCCCCACCTTTGACTGAATGACCAGCAAGTGCTTGGCTGTCTGCGGATCTAACCGTCTCGATTTTTCTCTCCGGCTTTAATTTCTGAAAAGAGAGTAGGCGGAATGCAGACTGCAGATACTCTTTTTTTTACCATTTTCTCTGAAACTATTTAAAAACATGGATGATGGCGATAAGGCATGTTCAACTCCTCTGCATCGGCAACCTCTTAACATTGGCCGTCCAGATTATCCACCTGCCACCATCAATTGCTCGGAATGAGTCATAAACAGGTTTTCGATGACACAAATCACTAGGGGAAACGGATCTAAGCGATGGTTCCCTCTTCATCTAATGGACATACTTTTTTGCAAAATCTCTATTTTTTTCACACATCTACCTTCTTTATTCGACATTATTCCCTCCATTACAGAAACAAATTACATTTTATCTTAAACTTACATATATTTTTACTTGATGCTACGTTTTGAACACAGCAATATAACCAATACTAACACAAATCTATTGGCTAAGAATATATAAAACTTTATTTTTTAGATTTTCTTAGCCATTATATTTGTGTTAGTATTGGTTATATTACAGTGCTCAAAACGCCGGCTTTAAGTTTTTAATAGATGCGTGAGTAACTTGCTCGAAGCAATGTACTACGAGTTTAAGAATCCGCCAAATTTACTTGCCGATCGGATTAACCGAGTGGGCAGTGCGCTCACCGGCTAACCCAAAGGTTGCGGGTTCCAATTCCGCCCAGGGCTTGGACTCTGTGTTTGTCTCAAACTAATTTTCCTTAATGGTTGGCGTAAGGAAGGACATGCGACCACAAAATGCCTGTCAAAACCACTTTAAAAAGCAACTCCCAGAATAATGGGAAAATTCATAGGAAGAAAAAAATAATTTATCATAATACATTCATTTCCATAGTTTCAATTTTTTTAAATTCAAAGCAGGAATTTGAAATTTTTAAAATGCCTCGAAAAAACTCATGTTTCGGACTAAATTCCATTCCGTATGCAACCGTTTAGATTCACTAAAATAAAATAAACTGAATTAAGACTGCCTAGTTAACTTGCTAATTTGGAAAATTTTAAATTAAAAATACGCTTATTAAATATATTACGTAATTACGTGAACTGGGTTGTCGGAAAAGATTAAACTCAAATATGTGTCGGATGCTACATTTCATTTAATCAACTAAGCGTACTCTTGCTGATCCAGCTTTTAATCTCTTTGACATGTTTCACGGATAATACGAAAGATGAAAATCCAGAGCTCCAAATTTGCTCTTATACTTGAATGTAGTGTGATGTATGTAATTTCAACACATATTAAATCTGTATTCGGAGCTAGATTTGGGTGTATTAAATCTTGATTGTTTTGCAATTAGTAAAAGGCTGTAGAATTTTTGTGTTCGGTACCATTTGAAAAGTGCTCTAAATCGTATTTGTAGTTTTTAAGATCCAGAGTATATAGTCATTTTGTCAGGCTAGCTGTTACATTAAAGCTCCTAGTTGTTCACACATGTCCATTATTTTAAATTCTGGGTGATTTTCTAGCAGAGCAACAATAATCCTGTTACTTATAATGTCAGTTTTTTTTTAAATTACCAAATAAAATGATGGCGTCCCTTCTCTGTGCCTTATATTATAAGCCAATGTTTTAATCACTCGATCTTTTCATCGTTTAATCCCAGTAAAGAGATTTTTCATCCGCAGAAGAGTTTTTCCTTCAATTTCTCACACGTTTTTCTGAATCTTAGAAAAAAAGGAGCAGACTTTACCAGTATTCCCCATTTTTTATTATTACATTCATGAAACATTCTCGAAGCGCGGACTAGGTTCTCCATTTTTCCAAAGTAACAATTCCCCCAATCATCCTGTGCCACGCTTTTTGTTATTTTCCGTAATTTTTATTTCTATATACATTGGTAATTTGTGTTTTTAACAGGCGTATCTTTAGTATTCGATTAGAGGTACTATCCTGATATTCTCATCATTGTTTTCGTTGTTCTACAAAATGCCTTTTACGCATATTTAATGTAATAATAATAATTATAATTTAATATTAATTATAATTTATGTCTTGAAACTGAAATTTGACAGCGTTCATGACATCATTGTTTTTAAAATTTCTGTTCAGTTATTACTATGCTCTGAAAAACACAAAACTGTCTCAGACGACTGTTGATTGAAAATTTTCATGCTGGGAAAGTTTGATGAAATAATGTGGAAATTTCAGAGTTACTCCATTAAACTTTCCCAACTCATAGCAATGTCTATGGTAGAATACTTGACGGACGAACTTCAGCTTTATCATCCGTATACGTCAGGTGAATCACTCGTCTGCTTGGCGTTATTTCTACCTAAAAGTGTTGTGCTCACCCTCCTTGAATGGCCTATGACTTGGGTAGGCTCAAGCGTTGGTTAATCTGTCCACCAAACTCCTGCAGTCTTGGTTAAATTCATGGCAGTCGCAGTCTGAAGCTTATGAAAATAAAATTAGTTGCAAGAAATCAAATCTTTCTCGAAAGGTTCTCAGAAAATGACGTATGTTCATCCTCATATTAAGACAGCATAAATTAGAACAGCCCAGCTCCTTAGTTATCACTTTTCAGGAAATGGATTCAGCAATAATGATACTATAGTAAAAACCACGATTGAAAATAAATCGTTTATAGAATAGAGCAATGGGTCAAGACGTTAAGAAATATAAGTGAAATAGAATCTAATACGGTTTAATAGCGGGTAAAATAGGAATAAGAAATATGGCCCCTGCTACGTGGAAAGAAGGTAATTTTGCAGAAAATAAAGCGGAAATAATACCAAATATAAATAGACTTCGCAATTTTTAGGTTTCGTGGAATTTTATATATTTGTATTTTTAAATAATATCATCTATCAAAAAATTTATCTTATATTAATGGAAGAACTATAAATGCATTCCATGAAGGTATAATCACTGTAACTTATATATAATACTTCCTTACGCTCTTTGCATTAATTGTCTTTTTTAATTACCAAACATACTTATTACTCTGATGAAATTTCATCACAAACCCAAAGCGTTTGGTCTTCCTGCTCCTGTAGCGTTATTTTGTAATATAATTTTATTTATTAACTCAGTTAATTTCATTAATTCATTAATTCATACAATTATTGTTTTCTTACTCTACGTTTCTCCTTACTGCACTTTTCTTTCTCATTCTCTCTATACTCTTTATATCGAGATGAAAAGAATAGCTCATACTCCTCTCAGAATGCGTAGAAGAATGGAGACAATACAACCAGCCCTTCATAAAAATCACTTTAAGAATCGTTCGTTTTATAATGTAGTCCAATGGGTTTTCTCATGTGTTTTTAACTGCCTGCATTTCGATCACTCATGTATCCAGAACAGGATTGGGAATCGCAAACTTTCCCCACTATTTCATTCCTGCGTACTTGATTTGTGTCGGGTCGGTAAAAATAAAATAGAACGCTGATAATCCAGGATCACCTTCAATGCGGAATGACGCTATAATATGATCCGTACAAAGGTTATTCGATTTGACTCAAAATTCAGTAAAAAACTGTCAGTCAGCAGAAATAAAGTAAATCCCCCCCCCCCTTTCCCTCCGTTCCGATCTCCGCATCCCACGAATCTTCGCTTCCGGATGAGTGGGCACCGGGGATCATCCCAAGAGGACTCTGCAGCACTCCAAAATGCAATGCGAAGCGGGATTATTCACAAAATTTCAAATATATACCCTCTTCCTCTCTCTCTGAACGGTAAAAACGGTAGTCCTTTTAATCCAAATAAGTTCACAGGACGAACTAATCGAGTGCTCAAAATATTTTTAATGAAATTTCACGTTCGTGTGGTTGATTTTCTAAGTTATACAGCATGGATATCAATACATGCTGCCTTATCGGCAATACCCAAATTGGGGAAAATCATATGGTTTCACCGATTGAAACGTATCTTTAGAGTTGAGTAGATACGTTAAAGACTTAGCAGTTCCACAGCATGTAATTTATTCAATTAGCTTCGCTAAATATTTTTCACGTTCAGACACTGTCATTCTTGAAGCCGTTTTAAGATCTCCTGAGCGACAGACTCTTCAGGAGGTGCTAATATACGATATATAAATGATTTCAACGACGAAACACAAATTCCGTGCCCTAGGTGGATAAAAGTCCAACTAGTCGGCATTCGAACCCGCGACCTCCAGGTTGACCCCCGAAGCCAGCCAACAATTTGACAGCAATTTATATGTTCAGCCGTGATTTGGGGGTGGGGGGGAAACCCAGGGTGGTGGCTTGGGATTGCACAGATAGAGAAAAAAATGGGGGGGGTATAGGGTGGGGAATATAAGTGAAGTGGTCACCTCTCTGGGGCAGGCGGGGGGAGGGAGAGGTGGTGGGCCGTGGGGAAGGAAGGAGAAGAGACATGAGTGGGTTTCTCATGGTTTGGGAGTAAGCGTGGGACATCTAGGATGGGGGAGTGAGAGTTCCATCTAGTTGAATGGATATAGGTGGTCAATGGTAATGTGCTATTTCTTCCTTACGCAGGTCAATATAGCTAATTGTTCAGGGATACCCACCCTCGTCTCTTTTTGGATCATCTCTGTTATGAGGTCAGCCTGGTGACCTTCGCTGAGGATTATAAATTGCTGTCAATTCTTTTTGCAAACCTTATTCACGATGCTAATGTATTACCAAAACTAGTCAAATATACGATATACTGTAGAACTGATAGGTCTTTATTCTATCTTCTCAACATGGTAGAATTCTACAAAGTCACGGCATTAACTGTCTCTCATAAATATTTTCAGAGGCTCTTCTGAGCCAAAACTTCCCTCTAACCTTCTTTTCCCATCCTTGTACACACTTCCTACCGGTCTGAAAAGTCTAATAGCTGAACTGGACTTGAAGAAACACCTTGAAAAAAATACTGAAAAGGTGCGATAACTTCCCACAAGTGGAAGTGAATCATTTTCATAAAGTAGTTGTGCCCGCGAAAGCAGTCATCCCGTCCGTTCACAGTGCAACGACTTGGAAGAATTTACCTTCCGACGTTTTATAAAGCAGAACCTTGACTATACGGGTTTTCCGACATACGCGTGCTAACCAGAGAATACGCTCTGTTTAATCATTGTTGAGGCCATGCTTTCAGCAAGCATTTGGAACCCGTTCGAAAATGTTTTACATGCATTCAAGTAAACATAAATAGTTGTCTACTACAATAGTTTCCGTTGTCCAGTTAAGACTATAAAACATTATATTAACAGATTGTAGCCTGGGGAAACTGGCACATAAGTATCCAGTCTCACCAAATAAGACCAAATGACCCGCAGCCCTTCGATGAATACAATGGCCTTCCGAGTTTACTTGTGGCCGTAATATAAATGAGTCTCGAGTCTCACTGTTAAA
>WURS02002913.1:0-12736 GCA_011762765.2 Rhinocypha anisoptera
CGAGTATATTTTAGAGTAAATGATTTGAATGGTTGGACGCATGGTAAAGTACAAAGAATTTAAGAAGAATTTTTCATGGGCTGAAGCACGGAAATATTCAGTCCATGTACATGCTGTGAAAACTTGATCCCCATCGTATCAGTAATCAAGTTCATTCGTGTAGGATGAACACGGACGTGTAAATTATCGGGCGGCGTCATCACGTCATATACTCACGCGTGGTAGCATTACTTATGCCGAAAGCCATCAAGGTCCATTTTCGAGATGGGAAGTGGAGCAATAACTTCGTCCTGAAATGGTTTTTAGATTTTAATTTCGTTGTCTCCCCTTCACCGGAATGCTGCGCCGCGAATCGATTCCCATTCCACGCGTCGTCTGCCTTGTAAACGCTCCCAATTTGTGACATTGAGACGCAAAATTTCGACACCCCCGTCCTCCACAAAATCCACTGTCGCATATTTTATCCCTGTAGTATTAATCTAGTGGTTAGGTTCCACCTGCATTTTTAAAGTCTTTAAAGTTTTCCCTGTCATAAATCTTGAGTTGGCTCCCTACTCCTTCCTAACCTTCCTGGAGATGCGTGGACTCTTTGGAGATTATTAAGTTGTCGTTAATCATAGCTGCTATGACTCCGCTCATTTATTCAGATTATCCTTGAGAAAATATTTCGGGGAGTAGGAAGAAGACTGAATGGTCTTAAGTTTGATCCTTTTTATATAACGTCTTATCGCCGTATGGGCATTTAGGCTAGGCTGAATATAAAGCTAGAAGGGAATAGATTAGAACAGGTAGAAAAGTTCACTTATTTGGGGAGCATCATAGAGGAAAATGGACGTAGTGTCATGGACATTAGACTAAGAATTGCATTAGCATAAGAGGCCTTTGCGAAAAGGAAAGAGTTAATGAGAGGGACCCTAAATAAAGATTTGAAGAAAATATTAGTAAAAACCCTAATATGGAGCGTACCACTATATCGATCCGAAACCTGGTCCACGAGCAAGGATGATGAGAATATTATTGGAGGTTTCAGAGACGTGGGTTTGTTGACGGATGGAGAAGGTGAAGTGGACAGAGAGGAAAACCAAGAAGAAGTTTTGAGAATGGTAATGGAGGAGAGGCGTTTGCTGCGAGAGATGAAAACAGGAAAGACAGGAAAGGTGGATGGGAGGGGTACTCAGAGACAATGGGTTGTTGAAGGTTGTAATAGAGGGTAGAATGTTGGGTAAGCGAGGTAGGGGTAGGAAGAGAATAGGAATATTGGATAGAAGGATAGGGCGCAGGAAGTACGCATATTTGATGAGGGATTATAGTTAGATGTTATGCGGCCAACCTAAGCTCAGACTCATCAAAAATCTACATTAACCAGTCGATACATCTTCATCACATCTGAGGGTAAAGTGGGTGCCTAACGATTGCTAGAAGCGAGAAAGTAATAATGAAATTCATAATTTTTTCACCACTTCTACCTCAAAATTCCGCTTTCAACTTTGTTCCTTTTCTTATATGTTTTCACTTGCAATAAAAATTCGCTCATTGATCTTCTATACGAATTCCTAATTTTTGGAATTAATATTCCAAATGTATTAATACCATAATTATGGATTCAATTTTAATATTTACTCTTACCATTTCTAAGAAAAGTTTCTGGTTGCAGAATAGATACTTTTCCATTTTATTTTGGATTCCACGTCTAAAGATTTAATTATACACAAGTAAAAACAACAATTAGACGAAATGCATAGAGAGCATATGGTGTCTGGTTTGTGAATTGCCTCCGCGAAAGAAAACACCATTTCACACACTTCAAAACCTGAAATTGGTCCTCCAAATTCCAAATGCTTTGCTTACTTTATAAATTCTTCCATACGTGTTTTAATCATAATAACCTGAACTTTTTCATTCTGTTATTCGCCTCGTTTGAAGTTAAGGCGCTTTCTAATCTCTTTTTTTCATATTCTCTCTTTCGGAGACCATTCCAATGCTCTTTTAAGAAATTTTACACAAACGTTTTGGGTGTTTAAATTCATCCATTTGTTGTCACTCAGCTTTCACTACCGAAAAAACAGTACTAGCACGGGAATTGATTAATAAAATTTGACCCTAGTGTCTTTTAGTATTTTATTTTATTTTTTTTATTTTCTGTAGATAGTTCCACAAATACTTTTAAAATCGAGATTAATTTGTATCGATTACCCTCTGCCCTTCAAAAATTGACGGTGTTAGAGCGAAATGTAGTGGAAGGCAGGCATGTTCAATACACAAAGATTTTGTGCTGTTCCACAAAAAAAACTTTAATAAAACAAAAAGTTTCGGCTGCTAGGCCATCATCAGGTACACGTGTACACTCAGTGTAGCTGATGATAGCCTAGAAGCCGAAACGCGTTGTTTTATTAAAGTTTTTTTTGTGGAACAGTACTACATCTTTGTGTATTGAACTCTGTCCTTCAGTTTAACATACTACGTATTTAAATTCCATTACTCGTTTCAGAAGCACGTCCTGTATAATAATTTTAGATTGGACTGAATGCTCTATCAAAGACACCATTAATTCGGCTTTTTCTTTTGAAACGGCAACTTCACATTCTTTGGCTATTTGGTTTAGGTTATGCAAGGCCAATTGCAAATTATTTTCAGTTTCTTGTATTGTGACCGAATCATCTGCATGGATTATATTTAAAATATTAGTGATTGTTAATGTTATATCCTTTAACAAATTGTCTTTTCCACCTTTAACTAAATAATCTACGTGATTATATATCATAGCAGATGATAAAGGGCACCCTTGCCTTACTTCTTTATTTTTTAACATATCTGCTGAATTTGTTATTCATATATCGGTAATAATTTTAAAGTTTTCATATGCTGACCTAATTACATTTATCAAGTGCTCATAGTGGCCCCGGTTTCTTATAAGATTCCACAGATTTTCACATTTACGTTATCAAAATTATTAACAAGGTCTATGAAATTGGGAATCATCCTTTCCTAAATCCGCTTTGGTTTCCACATGATAATATTTCTCCAATCTTTATTGCATATTTCAGTTACAAAATTAAAGGTATTTCGTTATATTGTTACTGTATCTGCATCTCCCTTCAATCGCCAGTCGATCGTAAATCTTCCCGTTCTTTTGGCACGGCTAAATTGACTGCGTTGAGTCAGTGCACTTGCTGGTGGGCGATTTGCGGATTAAAAACGCAAAAAAAGGCAGAGGCAATCTAAAAAGAGGAAAAATTTCATAGGGACGGCAAAAATAGTGATGTGTGCAGAGTCCAAATAATCCCTTGGAGTCCCTCCATATGACGCAGTCCCTCCAAATAACACAGTCCACTATAACGTTGCAACAAACTCTACTTGCTAATAACACATTACTGAATTACTGCCCCTACTTTATCTCACCACGCATTATTTTCTGTATGAGAGAAACTCGAAGTGGGCACAAGAGTTCAGCAGACCCCATGTGTGGGAAATTTCCCTCCATGGCCACAACCAGACCCCTAACTCACCACTGAAGTTTTGGCGAATTTTTACGCTAGAATGCCGTGGGAAAGCACTCAGCAGGCCACTGTGACCACACCCGATGACATGCGCAGGTGCACGAGCTACAACTGGTGCAAGTTGCAGGAATTTAAATACCAAACGAGGCCTGGAGGAGTAGATAAAAACCTTTTGGCAAAGAACTGGTTTCATGGTTCTGAAAGAGTTGCGATACTTTTCGGTGATGTTGCCCTTTCAAAAGGAAAAGTCGCAGATAAAAATCTTCACGCATAAAAAATATGACGTAATGGTAAATATGATGACGTGAAAGTACGATCCACAAAGGGCCAAAGGTCTGCCCGCGGTAACAATGGTTGTAATAGTGCACTACGTTTCACCATTTATAGTTTTATTTTTTTAACCCCTCCCTCTAACACAGTCTTTAAAATTAAAGACCCTACAAAAAGTTATGTTGCACGGACCGGACCACAAAATTTCTCGCTTTTGTAATTTACCTGCATGGCTATTTTACGGGACTGCACCATAAAATTTGACCCAATATAGCTCGCTTAAATATTATTTCTCTTCTTTGGAGAACTTCCAACTGAGGAGAAATGGCTTACATTATTACAATAGAAAATATGAAAAGAGCTTAAAAGCTGGAAAAACAGGGTGTCGATAATTCTATTTATGAACAGGGAGGACCTGACCCGGTGTTAAACCCGAGAACTTTTCACCCAGATAATTCTATTGTTTTCGAAAACTTATGTTAAAAATAATTGCCCGGTTATAACGTTGAATTAAGGAATAAATGTAATAATATCATAGTAATGAGTGCCTAAACGTCTTCCTTCGAGAGAATTTCTTACCTGGGCCATGCTTCGGTATAGTCCTTCTCGTATTGAGGGCATATCTAAGATGCCCCTCTAACTTTTTCAAATACCACACAGACTTACGTTAATGCTCATATTAATTATACACGGCATTCAATAATTAGGGAACATAATAATTCTCCCAAAGAATTGAAAATATTTTGTTCATAATATCTTGATGATCAGACCTTTCCCCTTTTAAAACCTACATAAATACTCTACACAAAGTTCAATCCAGCATCAGGTCTCTGTCAGTAACCTTGAAAGAAGCTTCTTAAAAGCCACGAGAAGAAAGGAGGATTCACTCTATCGTAATTTTCCAAAATCTGCTTAAAAAGTGCCAAAACAAAGCAGAAAACACATGCTTTCAAACGTAAGAAGGGTAAAATTCACGGTCTGTTCCGCACCAGAAGATTGTTTTCACTTGTAGTAAACAGATCATAGTCATTGTTAAAACTCTTACAATACATCCACAGAGTAAAAGGCGAAAAACAATCACGACCCGGATTTCGACGTTAGTAACGTCATCATCAGATCAACCTGACGATGACGTTACTAACGTCGAAACGTGGGTCCTGATTGTTTTTCGCCTTTTACTCTGTGGATGTATTGTTAAAGTTTTAACAAGGAATATGATTTCGTTCCATAAGGTTGAACCTCATGGTGTCTCATTTAAGCAGATCATTATGTTGAAAATTTTCGTTCGGATCATCGTGTCGTGCTAAATTTAAAATTTTGCATACATGTAACACCGACGACGTGACTGTTAGTAAATGTGATTACGTGGGGAGTGACGACAATGTAGGGAAGGAAGTGAAAAAAAAATTGTTAGCAATAAACGTAGCCACCGCAGGACGCGGTTTAAGCTGCATCAGTGCGCCTTTCGTCGTCGTTCAACCGTTTCGAGTGACGAAGCCGAGGCCACGTGCTACACATACACAGAGAGGAGCTCAAGATGGAAGTAAAAATGTTGGCCATGTTATCGGGCACCACTGTGTCTCTCGTGGAAGCGAGCTGTAACATCTCCGGATGAAGAGGCATCAATACCCTGTAGGTAACAAGTTGAACTCGGAACAATGGCACTGTACGTACGACGCGCAACAAAGAGCTGGCGAGAAATGTAATCCCGAGATGAGCACGGAAATGAAACGAGGCGACAATAGCCTCCATTCTACTCATTCGGGCTTCCATGCGGCGGCGCTGACAACAATTGAAGGGTTGGGAACAAAGGAATACACAAGTCCGAAGTTTTAATTGTTCTGGAGAAGCAATAGTGCTGCCTAGTGCTGACAGGAAGATTAAGGCCGATGTAACAGATATTATTACCGCTGCCAAAGGTGCGTAGTGGAACTCCCTATAGCGCATCCTCCTAATAAGTACGAGTAGAAAAATAGAGCAGGGGGAAAAAGAAAGCTGGAGAAAGTATAAAGATTGGTTTGGTTGACGTTGGAAAGACGGATTGGTTCATAGGATAATGCCATGAGGAGCTTGGTAGGGTCAAAACTTCAACAGGGAAATAAGTAGGATAGATATTCGCCAAATCTTGGATTAAGCTGTTACACGTCTAGATCAATCAGAGGACTCTCATATATATCTGCATACATATATATATAAATATATATATATAACAAATTTAGTGGAGAACAGAAACACAACTAAAAAGAACACAGAATTAGTTCGGCGGGTGGACCGCCTTCTTCTGTGACCTTGAGAGTTCTGTGAGTGTTCTTTTTTTGTGTCTCTGTTCTCCACTATATTTGTTTTATATGTGAAATGCGCTTTTCCGTCACCAAGATTTTCCAAATGCAAATTTGTATATATATATATATGTAAATGATTTCGGGGCAAGGTGTCCCAAAATATTTCTCCGTTATGAAAGTCTATCTTTTTCCTTGTTTCTGTGTGTGAATGTCTATAAGTGGGTGCGTGTGTTCGTTGTTGCTGCTCGTCTGGGTTCTTCATAAGTATATATATATACTTATATAATACATGTACTTATGTAATATAATCCTTAAGTAGGTTGTATATATTTTTGGTGTACCGGTTAACATTGAATGGTAAACAAGAAAAAAACCCAAATATGATATCTGAAGTTCGGTATTACTCTTTATTGATGATGCATTAATTAGTCACATTCCCAGTCGTATTCTCTAGCATGAGAGTTCACGTGTGTCTATTTCTGTAAATACCACCACAAATTGCAGGAACAGATATCGTGAAATTATGATTTTGGTCGTGGGTTCGCGGTAGTCCTCATTCTTAGCCTGATTCTTGGTCATTTCGCTAATGAAGACTTAAAATTTTCTCCTCCCCCCCCCCACCCCCCAACACTCACCCACCAACCACTTACAGACCTCCAGATCCTTGGGAGTGAGTCTTTTCCTGAAATTCCTCGGTTTAGTGCTTCTCGTCAAACAATTTTTGTCCCTCTAAAAAGTTCGGTTGCCGAAAGTTTTCTCTCTCCAATCCTTCATCCGAGTGATTGAAATCGTTAAGTACATATCGGTTGGGTGGGATCGAGAGAGAGAGAGAGAGAAAAGGGGGGTGCGGAAAGGGAAGAAAGGAGGGGTGGGAAGGAAGAGAGTTTCGCGGGGACGCCTCTCAAAAATATTGAAAAACTTGGCTGTCGTCGAACCCCTATAAGTTCTCTCGGGATCTCTCTCTCTCTCTCCTCCAACCCCAGCCATGCGGATATTTTCCCTACCCTTCGCCTCAACCAAGCCTCGAACGATGACTCATCCTCCATCACTCTTAATGTCGAATATCTCAAGGCATATTGAATTTTCCATTATGGTGCGGCGGCAATATCTCCCGAGTAAAAAAAAGCTCCTTTCTTTTAAAGAGGAAAAGGCGCTCAGAACGCTTCCCGTTCCAACATCTTTTCCATTCAGAGATAAGTTACCTATTATAACAATTTTCCCACTGATCTATTTCGCGAAGAGCATCGTAAAATACCGACGCAAAGGTAGGCACGCCTTTCCACGGGATTCACTGATTCGCCGCACTTCCATCAACTTTAATCGCCACACGCTTAACACTCTCAAATTTCGTCCCCCCATTTTCGGTCGACAATTTCTCCTTATCATTTACCCCCTGGCTCCGTCTCGCGACCCTCCAGAATCCAGATAGGCAATCATGTGACGGAAACATCATAGATCAAAGTTTGTGCCTAAGGTGCAGTGAAGGAGGACGTGTGGGATCGCCTCTTAAGTGTCAATGTGCATTCGGGTGAGATCTTTGGGATCGCCTAAAATTATCCATATTTTTTTTTCACCCACACTTTTCCCTAATGATAAAAGAAATACCTCTTTGCAGGTAAGTAAACGTTTGCTTGTGCATATGTGTACACGTCAACATGCATGTGGCCATTTGATGGAGACTGTATCTGCCTCAGACTATTCGACCTTCTACCTATGTGCCCAATAAGGCGTTCGCCCATTGTGCCACCCATGCGAAGAGCCTTTGACGATCAAGCACACAATAACACAGTTTAGAGGCCTGAAGCATAAACGCCTGCAGTCTAGCATACCAGTAGTTATCCACGTCACTCTGGGGAACGTTTTCCAGGTA
Source organism: Rhinocypha anisoptera (assembly GCA_011762765.2). Taxonomy (NCBI): domain Eukaryota; kingdom Metazoa; phylum Arthropoda; class Insecta; order Odonata; family Chlorocyphidae; genus Rhinocypha; species Rhinocypha anisoptera. The sequence goes on from WURS02002913.1 coordinate 7,920, forward strand.
ATAAATAGAGTGTTGGACTTTTTTCTAGGCAAATGGGGTATTTTAAAGATTTTTAAATATTTATTTATTGATTGCAACGTTATTTTTTTTGCAACGTAACCTTTTTATTTATTTATTTATTTTCGTGCAGAATCCAATATAAGAGGCGTAAAATCTGTTGAGAATTTCGTGTGAACAGGTAATGGAGGTAATAACCACTGCTGTCGACGTGCCTTAAAATAAACAACTAAACTAAACAAAACAAGACGATCAGCCGGAATTAGCGATGGTCTTGACATGTCGTCTTTTCCCTGTATTCTCTTCCCACACTTTTTCACGGGACCATTTCGTGTGTATTGTCGAACGGAATTCTCCCATTCGATCAAGTACGTGCATGGAAGTTTCCACGGAAGCATTATAATACCTCCCGCCCCCTTTCCACTAGTCCACTGGTGAAATTCCGTTTCCACGAACGTTGTCTGCATGTTTACCTAGCCTCCCTCGAGTTTTCGGTTATGCAAAATGTCCTTTCCCGCATTGGAAACAACCAGCCGGGTCCCCATCACATCCACCTACCGACCACGCATCGCATATCCATAGAACCCCGCATCCCAGAGCCTTTGGTTCAAAATTATTTTTCTAAGTCAGAAATGGAATACCTTCTTGATTCACCTGCGCGATGAGCATTCGTGATTAGGCACACCTTACGTGCAGGAGTCGATGGCATTAAACCAACTATAAGTACGAGATTACTCGGTTAATAGCTCCTACTCCTTCGGCCTCTCTGAAACACGCACCCGTCTTGAAAGTGGCAAGTACATATTGACACTTTCACTTCTTCCATTTTTCCATGTTGAAGTAAAATGTTCGTAATATTGGTGGGTGTCAAAAGTCCAAAATTTTGTCTTCATTGTTGGCGATGTCTATGATTCATCGCAATAGTCTTTTCTTTTAGTCCTATGCTTTTCCCATTTTAATCTGGGGCCACTATGCTAAGTGGTTTTTCTGTTAAGTGGCATATTTTCACGGCCGCATGCCCCTGTTGACGCCAAACACAATATCCGTGCCCTGCGGCGGGATTTTGAACCCGCGAACTTTGAGCTACTTACTCTCGACCTCCACTCGACTAAACCGAATGGCTAAGGATCGTCGCGATAGTTTATTACTCTATAAGAGATCTACTCAGAAGTTCTTCGTCATGGCTTACATTAATTTCGTTTTTTATGATCTCCAACGTTTTCCAAAGTGATCTCCGTGGAAATGAACCATATTAGAACGTTTGACCTTTCTCGCTACACAAATTTATCTACTTGGATGGTCAGTATCATCTCGTGTTCATTGATGCGACCTCCAATGACTACCAAAACGATCAACATGAAAGTTCAGACCGGATCACTTGGAAAGATTTGGCACTCACAATAATATTAAACAAATAGAGGTTGGTAGCTTTGCTATATTTTCAAAGAACAAAAACATTTGACACGACCGGTTTCGAACGAAAATCTTCATCATCTGGTGATGATGTTTCTATTTACTTTTTACCCCTGTGGTTAAAAAAAAAGAAACTAAAACTTTTGGTCTTTTAAATAGACGATTCTTGAATATGGTTGAATCCCTCCACCGTCAATATGGCCAAACCAATTTATTATTAAATATTCACGAATAGAGAGCGTATGCACGAAGCGTAAAGTCTATTTACTTACCCATGTAGTTTATCATTACCATAAAGTCATTTGTAGTATTAGGAATACCTAAGAAATTCGTAACTAGTCACATACCAATCTCAGCCCTCCACTAGTTTTCCCACGTTTTGTTAAAAAAATTAGGATAAGAAAATAATTTTCACCGAATCAGGCGTGATGTGGTGGAAGAGATTCATACTGAGAATAAAAACAGCACTTTTCCACAGACAAATAAAACTACGTACGTTTCAGCTCACTGAGCCATCTTCAGGTACATCTTCATTGTAAGCTGTGAGCTGAAACGTACGTTGTACATTAAATTTTTATTTTTCCGTGAAAAAGTTCTGTTATTATTATTCTCAGTATGAAATTAAAATAATTACGGAATCTAAAGAGAGCGATAATGCATAGCATCAGGGACGATATTTGGATGAGCATTAAAAGATGAAACTGAGATGCAGGCCAAAGAAGTTGACGAAAAAAGTGATTGTGTGTCAAGTCGATCATGTGTGGACAATAGATTAACGTCTACAGTAGAAGTAAATATCAAATGGTAGGGAATCCCATGTCGAACTGAGAAATTCATTACATTCTCGTTGTGCCATTAAAATAAGAAATACCGGCCACGAATCATATTAAAAAGATGTGTAAATGAACACAATCAAAGGATTTATACAGAACTGGTCGAGCGACGATTAAGGCTGGAAGATTGACCTCTGCACCATTTCTATAAAATAAAGGGTATGAAGCATGGATGTGGCTCTATCCCACACCATTCCAAATCCATCTCTACCCAGCTTTTTTAAAAAAATGGAGGAGGAAATTCAGGAGACATGGGTGAATGATGACCACATGCACAAAACTCTTATCGGGGATGATGGAATAGTCATTTCTTAAGTTAATATGCCATACAGGAAAAGTGACGTACAAGCACCTGTAATATTCAATTTTTCTTTCCACTCCACTTTTTTTCTTTAGAATACGACCCGGGATTTCAATAAAGTTTAACTGGAAATTTTAGGTATTTGTCTATCTCTTTTCCAATTTTGAATATTTCCACGAAGCGAAGCCTAAGCCTGCACGATTTACATGCCACACTTGTTGAATGGACTAACGGAATAAAACAGCGAATGGAGGATATAAGTAAACACAATCAAAAATGAAGGCGAAAGGCGTAACATATATAATAAATGAATGTTGGTAAAAGAAAAATCCATGATTGAAGCACCGCAATCAATCTAGTGAAATCAGACACGAGTTTCAGTTGAGCACGAGACCTTGTGGGAATTCCATTATGCAAGGGAAATTAAAAAATATTTTGCGTTCCCACTGGAAAAAGAATTTTTTATTTATTTGCGACTAGTTTCGCTACAATACCTTGAAGAAATTGCTATTGTAGCGAAACTAGTCTGAAATAATTAAAATTTCCTTTTCCTGTGGAAACGCAAAGTATTTTTAACTTGCTTTGCATAGTGAAATCAGAGATTAACAAATAAAATCATTTTTTTAATATTATAGAAGCAGCTATGAAGTAGGCCTGCGTAGTGAATCATTACCAAGAAAGTGTGTAAAAACTGCTTCCGGCAGTAGTGGCAAATTGGAAGATATTTTGAGGATTGACCTTAACTGACCGTGGTATAATCAAAAACAGGGAAAATTCATAGTTGAAAATATTATTATAGCACCTCAGATGAAAAGCAAGTCGAATGGTATGGACACGTAAGACACATGACGGAAGAAAAGATACGATTAAACGTAAGGAAGTAGTCTGAAGTAGAGGAACAAGGTAGTAGGTCCACGGAAAAATTGGAGGAAAAGCATCGAGAAGGAAATGGAAATAAGAGGATTAAGGCCAGGGGATTGGAGTGATAAGATTCGTTGGTGTTCGGAATATAAGAAACGACCATAAGCTGCAAACCTCCCTTTATTTGTATTTTTTAACCACCAATCAAAATGATTTCTGACATGAAGTCATGGTAGGTATTTCAATGCAAAGAGGGTACAGGGATAACTAACGTAACCGAAAGTAAAAGTCTTGAAATGGTAAAGATCAGGAAACATCTGAGAAAACATTAGGGATAGAGAGAAAAAGATCTAACAAGCTAGAATCGGCAAGGAAACAGTAAGAGGGGTCAACATTTTGCCACCCTAAACCGCGTTCGACTGACCCAAAACCTGTTTTTACAAATGCTAAATTAATTATACATATATAAATATATTTTTTAATTGAATTTGGCCTACTATGGACCAAAATGCACCTAAGACATCTGTCTCTTCTTCCTTCTCTCTCCATTCCCAGTACTTCCTCATTTTCTTCCCCACTCTGCTCTTCCGTCCACACCATCTTCGTGTTTGGTTTCTCTTGTTCTGAAAAATTTTGCGCTGTCTACTAGTTTACTGAAAATTTTTCCATTTTGTATTATTTCCTCTGATATTTCAATCTTATCGGCAGCTTTTTTGGTCTCTTCTAACCATCCTGTTCCCTTTTTTAATTTATAAATATCAGTGTATATTTTTTCCGTTAATCTATTGCCATCTAATCTCTTCAAGTGTCCATAGAATTTCAGTCTTCTTTTTCTCGTGGTATCTGTGATTTTCTCAGTGATTTTGTATATATCCAAATGTTTCTATATATATATATATATATTATATATATACACACACACATTCAAATAATAAGAAATAAGGAAAAGGAACACATAAAAGGAAGAACACTAAGTGTGGTAGAATCGTCCTGTGTTCCCTTTCCTTATTTCCTATTATTTGAATGTGTATTTTCGCCATATGGCGGATGTTTCTGTATGAGTGTGGTTATATATATGTATGTATGTATATAAATATATATATATATATACATACTTCAGGAAAACTCAAACTAGCAGCAATACGAAGACTCGCGCACACTTATACAAATTCACACAGATAGAAACACTTAAAAGTCATATAATAAGAAATATTTCGGGATTTGCTTGCCCCTTCGACGGTCTGGGAGAGCACATATATATATATATATATATTGGTTCGAACACTAGTGGAACGTATAGAGACACAGGACACAAAAATGAAAAAACTCACAGTGGTCACATACAAAAGTCCTCCTAACCTGGGCGAAATTTAAAAAAAAACACGACCTCTCCACAAATCCTCCCCCACCAT
>WURS02002923.1:0-12735 GCA_011762765.2 Rhinocypha anisoptera
TGTATTGTTGATTCGGTGGGGGGAAGGGTGGCAAGAATGGAGACTTTATAGCATAGGTTGAATGTCGTGTTATGTTCTTTTGTGTGCTGTGGTATCGGAAGGTTATAAGATGGAGAGGCGGGGTGGCAGGATGCCCTGTGATTGTTCATTCTAACGTTGAGTGGTGTGGTGCATTGACCGATGTAATACGCCTCGCAGAAATTGCACTTTAGATTTAATTGTAATTTTCAATCGCCTGTAATGATTTTATCTACGAAGACTCATCATCGAATAAAGAAATGTATTTGGTTTGCATACAAATGTGACGGAGTCTTGAGGCAACGGAATCGCATCACTAAGGGGTTAGATTTCAATCGCTCAAAAATACAGATTTACATGGCAGAGTGTTTGTATCGTTGAATTAACAAAATTTAGAAAGTATGAATCTTTACCTCTACAAAAAAGGAATTTGGTAGCGAGCCTCTTGAAAATGTCGAGATCTCAATTTACAATTGTTCAACATTTTACTGAAAGGGAAAATCGTAATTCGGGCAACCGACTATTGGAAAAAATATAGAAAATACACTCGTAAATTAACGTAAATAAAAATAACTCCATGCTTATTAACATTTAATTACAGAGTACCTATCTGAGTTATTATTACAATTATATTTGACTGGAGTCATTCATCAATTTTTCTTAAGGAGATTTATCTGCACATCACTCATGGTATTTCAGCATATGCAAGAAGTACAGTTGCCTTAATTATACAATCATATATTTCACACACCACAAATTGATTTCAAGCAAGGGGGTGTTTCTTCTCACACGACCAATAAGAATATTATTTATCTTTTCCTCTGAAAAGTTACGCTGGCGCATTCCGCGAATGTTTTCTCCCTCTGACACCATTTGGGGTTTTGAAGGACATTTAATGTTGAATGTGAAGCAAATAAAGTTCACTGTGGAGGCCGTCAATGAAGTTCACGTGAAGTAAATAATTTCTATAATTTGATTTCGGAAAACTTTTTCTGATTCTTTGTAAAATATAATTTTCCTATGGCGTATTATTGACATGACAAAAGAAAAATACTGAAATATTGAACACGTTTAAGATTGCAATAACTTCTCTCCAATCAATAATTTCGGATTCAAAGGCCTCACCACGACCTCCGGCCGCTGATGTTTCTGTACGATAATTGCACTGCCGATGAATAGAATAGAAATCCCAACGGTATTTTTGAAAGGAAAGTGAAGATGTGTTGTCACTTTCTTCGTATTCTTATTGCATTAACCCATGACCTTGCATCTGATGCGTATCACTTTTGCCCAATATGCTTAAATCTGTTCGAGACCATCCGATGAATGGCACAGCATGGTGAAACTAAAGGTGAGTGAAGTTTATTTATGTGTTTGAAGAAACAGTTTCTCATTGTATCAGAATAATAATATGAAATTACGCACCCGAAAAAATAAAGATATTTTTATTCACAGATTATCTCAGAATCATATTTTAGGCATTTGTAAACAGTGTTACTTTTTTAATGTTTCGCCATTATTGTATTTATGAGATGTTGGTCGCTATTGCTAAACAGTCTTCCTGAGGAAGTCATCGAATGCGAACATTCATCTTTGAGTGATACAATATATATTATTTTCACTATGCACATTATTCAAGTATGGGAAAATTTTCAGGGTAGGGCTCTAACAAATGGATTGATTGTGAAACGATAACACGAGTTAATAATCTAAAAAGAATTGCAAAAAGAAGTCATGGCCTTATTGTCGATACTATAATTCTCACAGCTTTCCGTTCTCATTGGGTACATTTGAGACTTCGAGGTGATGAGACTCTGATCATACAAAAGGAATTTTTCATGGCGAACTTGATTATTTCTTACGAGACGAGGGAGTTACCTAAGGTACCGGCACTTGCTCAGTGACTGGATAAGAAATTTCTTATGACAAAAGGGAAATACATGGTACTTACAATAAAGAAACCACTTGGTATCCCTAGAATCATAACACTGCTATACGCCAACGTCTTGAGGTTTGTAAATATTTCTCAACACACGTCACGTGGAAAGACGTCGTCACAATGCTCTTCCCTTGACATTAACACTCACTGGATATGGATTCCGGTGAGATTACAGATAACACTGGATGTATTCACTGTACACAGGACACTTTTTCCAATTTTTCACATCGCACTTTCACGAGCTGAAGAATTGATAAAATAGAAGAGGTCCCTCCAGGAGATGAGTGCCGCATGCTTGTTCTGAAATAATTTTGTGGACACACAATTCAATCATTCCCCATTAAGTAGAACTGGAACTTTCCATATGTACTCTCAGTTGTCTTGAGTTAACACCATTCACTTTCTCTCAATGGAACGACATTCAGATATTCGCGAATCACTTCACATGAAAAGTAGCTTAAGATTAGCTGTAGCTAATAGTTCAACCGTGGTTCCCCTAGCGGTTTAATGCCTTAGCGTTAAAACCCTTGCTTAGGTTTTCGAGTATTGGGAGCGACTCCCTCTACCTTCTCCTCTCACGTATGACCTCCACACTGGGTACACTACGGCGTATTAGAAGCAGTTAAGAAAACCTCTCTTCCGGTGTTCGAACTAACCTATTCAATCCAATACGTAACACTCAGCATTAAGGCAGAGCCTAGCAGGTATAATTTTCCCTCGGGGGAAAATTTTTCACCCCGAGCCTCTCAAACCTCGTAATTCTCCCGATTAAAGAACAACGGTCCCTATGCATGCCTGCCGCGTCGACTTAAGATTTACCTCCAGAATACAGAGTCACGCCCACTCCTCCTCCCCCCCACATGAATGCATTTCCCGAAAGAATACTCGCAAGTTATTCTACGAGAATAAAAAATCAGACATCACCTTATAGTTTTATCTACTTCTTCCAGATGCAATAATATGAATCACACTTATAGTAATTTCCTGATTTCTATTAATATTTGCAACTACTAAGGCATCCGGACTGATTAAAATGGGGTGTCTATTAGTGTCTCATTATTTGAGTGTTGCAACATATATATGAGGACAATGCCACTGCCTTTATTGGAGGTAATGAATTTAAAAATAAAACAACTAAATCGTGCACAGGGCATTTCTCGTGTACGTATTCGCGGTACTAGTCAGGTTTCAAACAGTATTTTACTATCCGGTGACGTGGCTAACTTTACACTATGGATTACTAATAATGGTACTTTACATATCGTATAATGAAAAGTATGGATGAATGGTAAGGTTAAAAATATTTACGTGAAATAGATGCCGGCAATTATGGGGTTACATATGCGGAGAATATCCAAAAAATTTTACTAACGAATTGAGAGAAATTGTCTACTGGGTACAGAAAAAAATTAAAGTAATTAAAGAAAATTAGGGAACCAACGAAAAGAAGGAAGCAATTGTAGATTGCATTAAATATGTTGCACAGTGTTTCGTAAAAAGTATTCCACTATCTATATTGTCATAGTACCTTTAATTGAAGCATACGTAGTGACGTGCAATTAATGCATCACACTCAAAGTTGTACGAGAGTCTCAACGTTGGGAATTTCACATTTACGTACAATATCCTCGTCATTGGATGCTTCGCCAACATAATTTTATTGCTACTCTATTGGCTCTCATTCAATAATTAAATGTTTGAGTGTAATAAGACATATTTTATAACGATTTTCTCTTTATCGGTGTTCCTATGTAAGATTTAAATTGACTAAACATATATAAATATAGAAGTGGAACTTTCACGGTTACAGGTAGTGATATTCTTGTATGAATGTAACTTTAAGGAAAAATGAAAATTAGTTGTTTAGAATTAATTAACTAAAGATCATAAAAAAGGATAATTTTTTCGAATTGGTATAAAAGATTAGAAATAAAGTTCTCTATTAGACTTCCGTTAAATATCAGTTGCGTTAAAGTTAGGTTGAAAACTGTCCAGCATCTCTATTCATGAGATAAATTTAACATACCTTTGGTTAAGGCAACTTCCTTTTCTGAAAGCGAAGCTGAAATCTTTTCCCAAGTACTTGGGAAATCCCAAGTAACCATTAAATTAAAGTATCAGATACACAGTCAAAAGAATATACATCAGTTCTTGACTGTATCATATATAAAACTTTTTATCTTCTATATAAAAACTAATATTCAAAATTGTGAGCTGTTCCGCCAAATGGTCGGTGATAAAATGAAATGTTTATCATTACTATATTTTTCTTATTATGGCTACGAGAAATGATTACTTCTAAAATTCTTAAATTTTAAGGGTTTAATTCTGTCATGTATAATATTTTTAATAAGTTTCAGTTTACAAAGTAGAAAATGTGGCGGCCTCTATGAAAACTGAATATCGAAGCGGCAGTTATTTGTTTTTTAGAGGCATATCTTGCCGCCCAGTCGGTGTATCTTTTGAAAGTGTACTTGGTCAAAAATTCGATTGAATTTTAAAAAATGTCTGGTGTACAACAGAAGACAAGCAACGAAATAACACTTCGAGGATCTGCTGAAATAATAGCAGAATATTTGTGTAAGTGTCATTATTTTGTCAGTAAAGAGAATTTTGAAAAGAACCTTATGACCGGCATGAGCTTGAAGTCAAATTGAAATTATTTATCTCATATAAATAGAATCCTATTGAAGAGCTGTTATCAGTCAATGGATTTTCTTCGTGTGTATCCTTGCGTTACAAATTTATTATCAAATTTACGTTAGAAAGTTTACTGGTATACATTAATATGGTATTCTTTAAGTGTTACAATCGTTAGCAATTTATCTTTCCTTTTTCAGATTATGGGATCAATAGTATACTTTTTCAGAGAGGAATATACCCATCTGAAACTTTCAATCATGCTGTTAAGTATGGCCTCACCATTCTCATTTCATCAGATGACGGCATTAAAAAGTTCCTAGACGCTGTGTTGGATCAAATTAAAGGTCTTTTGTCATAATTATAATGATAAAAATTCCCATTTGACATGTCAAATCTAGTGGTTCGAAAAATCGTAACAGTCTTTAATTCATCTCGGCGATGGAAATAGTTAAACGTATTTTATTTACCCATTATATCCAAGTGGGAACATTTCACGTTGACTATTACCTTATGTTTGGGGTCTTAGGAAACTCTAAATATTAAAGTTTTTTCTGTTCTTGATATAACAGGAACAATTCCTCAAAGTTCAAGTATATTATCGTTTTCAACCGCTTTTTCAGAATGGCTGGTCGCCAAAAAAATTAACAAGTTAACCATGGTGATAACTAGTGTCAATACCAAGGAAGTTCTGGAGCGGTGGGACTTTTGTGTTAAATATGAAGGAACTAAAAACAGTGATGGGTAAAACAATTTTGAATAAGCTGGTCGTGTTCGTTATTTGATTTTTTTTATTTTTGTATTCAATAATTATCTCTTACAGCACGCCAGAAGTGGGAAATAAACCACTGAAGGACATACAAAAGGAGATTCAGGATGTTATCAGACAAATAACAGCCTCGATTACATATTTGCCCTTGTTAGACTGTGTTTGTAAGTATTCTTTTTTTGGCAAAAGCAGTAATAATACCAATATCTGTATATTAGTGTGACATTTGTACTAAGTGTGAATACAAAATCTGATTGAAATCAATTAGTGTTGGAGCCTGTGTTTCTGATAAATTTAGATCTTAATCATACGCTATTGTACATATTAATAAGGAAATGGCCTACAAACCCATTTTTTGTTGTCATGTGTGGGTTTTCCATTACATAAAGCTATCACTGGAATATTTAAAAACTCAAATGTCCTTGGCAGGATACTGGAGCTTAGGCTCACTCTAGAACATACATTACATCACATCTTAAAAGCCACAAGCCAATGCTCACTTATTGTCACAAAGATAAATTTTTTGAAGAAAATTTTCTTATGAACTCTCCCCATATTACAAAAAGTGTTTCCAGGTACTTCTTTTAGTTTGAAATATGTTTTATTATTTTCTGAGATATAATAAGACATAACAAGACAAAATTTAACACAATTTATTGCTCAAAAAGTTGCACCACCACATGGACAAAGTACTTTGATATACTTTACATTCATGATGGATTGTAAATGTTGAAAGTGTGGTTGGGCTATAAACTCTATAGAATGACCATTTCATTGCAAATTATTCCACAAAGTTAAATTGCTGGTTGCTATAAAATTTCCTTTACTTTTATTTACTGCTATTACCATCCTTTGTTTTAATGTAAAATATTTTCGAATTTTTGCATGCCCTTTTTAATTTAAGTAACTACTGTTATGGGAACTTGCTTGATTTTTTTTATTTTGTCCTTGGGAACTTGAATTAGGGCAAACCTATTTTTGTATTAATAAAAGACTCACAAGTCAATCTTCAATGTTACTTTCCAAATCACGAATGAGTTATCAGAATTTAATGAAGGAAGCCTCATCAAACTGATCACTAGAATAAATGACATTGTTTGAAAAATAATTTTTGTCTGACTATTATGCATAGATTTATTACTAACTTGAGGGAGATAGTAAGTGAATAGATTTAACTGGATCCCTAAGAAGTTATGCATATTATTTGTTTCACTACCTGATCTTAGAAGATAATAATAATAATAATGTGTGTACATTTTTTTTTTTAGGGGTTTCCTTAAAAAAAATAAATTTTATGTATATTCTTTGCCAATGATTCATTATGCCTTTCATTCAATTCTTTTTCATCTAGAGTCTAACAACCTTCCTACATCGCATATCTGTTGGTCCTCCTTTCCTTCCCATGAGGCCTGATAGTTCATTCCTTTTATGCCTATTTGTTCTTTGTTTATCTCTTATTTATTAATTCTTTCTTGTACTGTCACATTATTTAAAAACTTATAAAGTAATCCTATATAGCTATTTCTTCAACATTGGCTACATCATCTGTAAAGATTTATCTTTAAACCTCAAAATTTTCTCTATGATAAATAATGTTTATATTTTTAAATTTAGCATTAATTATTAAAGTAATACTTGTGAAAATATTATAATTATTAATACATAATGGAATTTTAATTAGCATTTGTCATTTCATTGCTTTAGCTATTTCCATACTTCAAGTATATCTATTCCATCATTATCTTTAATTTTGGGTGTAAACTTACATAAAATGGAATGAATTGTAATTTTGTTGAGATAAGTTATTTATTATAACCTAGGTTATGATGTTATGCCATCATCTTCAGTTCATCTCCTTAAGATGATATCATAACATGGAAACCTAGGTTGTAATTTATATTTAATGTTTTAAGTTGCAAATTTATTCTGTTATGTATTTGTCCCTACTCCATTCCATCACACCCGAATCTTCAGATTATTGACCAGACTCATGTTTAAGCAAATATGGATTTTTCAATGACTGGTGGCTCTTTCTGCAAATATGCATATTTTGTAAAAAGACTGATATATCATAGTCTTGCCTCAGCCCTGGATTTTTCCTGATAATGAAGGTTAAAAATTTTCTTGTCAGTGTTAAAATTCTGATACATTGAATCATTGATTCAATCTTATGTAAGAATGAATCTTAACCTGATTATTTTTGTAAGATAATATTATTCTTTAAATACACTTTTATTTACAAGAATAACCCTTTTAGTGCCAGCCCAGATCTATTGGCCCTAGGGGTATGTGCAAAAAATGCCATGGGCAGATTTATCAACCCGACTTTTTGTTAATAAATAATTTTTTATTAAATTGTTTGGGAGGTAAAAATATAAATTAAATATTTTACTTACTCTAAAAGTGCTTGGAGTGTAAAAAAAGTGATGTTAATAAATTTATATAAATGTAAATGATATTGTTTAAATGTGTAAATTAACAAATATACGGAAAGAATCCTGGTATTTTTCACATGTACTAGGTGATAGGGGCTGACACTAAACGGGTTAACAAGTATACCATAAATCAATTGATCATTTCTATTTTCATAAAAGCAAGTTCAAAAGAATTGAACAATCTAAGTCAATTTTTTGTCAATGTATAAAGAAGGCCATATTTCCTGGGGCCACTCCAAAGTGACTCTTAATTATCTATAAACATACTATCTCTTAATTATTGCATAAAATTAAATCAATGATTAAATGCATCAGAAGTGTTAGGATCTACTTGAAAAGGTTTTATTTTCATTTGATCAGGTTATCAATTATTTCTTCATGCCAGATTTCTTACCAGAGTGGACAGATTGCTCACCACAATATGCTACTCGACATATTTTTCAGGCTCTTTTGATTTGTTGATTTACACACTGGATGACACTGCAGTGCCCGAAGAATGGTCGGAGACCGAGCCATGCATCATAGCCAACAGCCAAGAAGTCAGGCTTCGTACCTTTTCTACTTCCCTCCATAAGATGGAAACAATTGTCAGCTACAAAGCAGAAGGATAGGATAATTCTACCATAATTCTCAGTCATACCATGTATTTATTTTTTTATATTTCATAATTTGATAATGTGATCATTTTTATATCAATCAATTGAACATTCTCATCTCAACAGTTGTAGAATTAAATTGAAGACATTTCTAGCTCCAATTAATTCTTTTAATTAATATTCACTAGATTGCTAGTGGCTTAATACATTATGCCACAGGAAATAATCACTGGAATCCACCAATCTGCTTTTCATTTGCTCAGTGATCATTCCTTACTTTATAAGTAGTTGATAAGCTGTGTGATACTCTCACATAGGTAAAATGAAACGAAGAAGATAGTTTTTAGCATTTTTCATTTCACTTACTCCAATGGAGTGTGATATAATTGCTGTTAAGATACTCATGGTCATATTTTACTGTAGGTGGCATACATTTTGAGCAAAAATTGTGTTTTAAGTCTTTTAAAGCTACTCTGTAATCATTCCTTTTAATATGTGATATGAATTAATACTTATCGCATTTTGTTTAATAAAATTTTGCATACTTGGAGTTGTATAGTTTATTTTGTAACCATACCCTTTTAATGAAAGTTGAATTTAAGATATAAGTAACAAAAAACATGCTCATTTTGTTTCACCACGCAATATAATGGTTGAGTAATCAGTGTACTGTTAATGATTTCATGGCATTTGTAATAAATAATTATTTTCATTTTTTTGTGATACTAATTTATCTTCAATTTGTGCAATCATTGTTTCAAAGTACATTATTAAAATAAAGATTTCAACATTGCAACTAGACAATAATACACATACTGTGGTTCTACCACGATGCTAGGATACTGTAATAACCCATTCTGACAGCATATCTTTGCTATTAATGGACTCCTACAAGATATTGTTCTTAGGCTCATGTATTACATTTCTACATGAATAATGCAAATCAATGATTATTTCTCATTAATATTTTGTTTACTATTCAATAATTATGATAAAGTTTAAGATGATACCCCAATTTTACAGATTTTTTGTTTGTAGAGGTAGGAACTGTATTTGAAAGTAAAATCAGTTTATTAGTACAGAATGCTTATTTAGTGTAGTTTACTGCACTGAGTTCTTCCACACACTGTTGTATGGAGGAATTGAAATTCCTCTTCATCTAGATCACTGAACTAGCTTCACTTGTAACCCAAGGCAGATGCCATATAATTAAATAATTGTTAATTAATGTCACAATCCACGATCGCCAGGGCAATCACTCAGCTCTGTCTGAATCGGTGAAGTATTATTAGTGCTTTTTCATGATTTGGCGAACCCCCCCCTGGGTTCGCTCCCTTGGCCAGGGCTAATCGTAATTTCATTGTCATTTTTTCTCTCATCATGTTTCTGAGAAAGTACTTTTTTATCGTCATCAGTTAGATCATAGATTTCCCCTTGTTTGTTTGCTTCCCCCCTCTCTGACTTTCAACTAATCCCTTCTCTTGCTTGTCGATGAAAAAGGGACCTCCTGTTGCTTGGCAGTCTGACCTTCAACTAATACCTTTTCCTGCATTTTCTACAAGTCTAGCTCTCCTCTCCATATGTTCTTTTATTCCGATCGATCGATAAGAATGAAATGACAGACTGGAGCATAGATTCCAAGATAAGTTGTTCAGCCATTCCCCAGGAAAGTCTGGCATAAAATCACAGTCTCTTCACGTAAAATCACCACAAAGTCTCTCGTAAAGCCTTCCTCACAATGTAGATTAGCGAGGCGTGTTTGATTCCTGCAAGTTATGCATCCACGGAAAAATCTATTCGCAATAGCGATATGACCACTCGTAATAAGCGGCGGAACTCCCGCCGTTTTAACACGTGGACCAACCAACGCAAAACAATCACTCACTATATCGATACTCTCGTTATAAGCCATACTCGCTATAGTGGACTTCTACTGTACTTTAATCGATGACTGCCATTAAAATCGATATGAATATTCCCTATTTTGTTGCAGTGTCATTAAGTTTTGCGGTTTTGTTTCGTAAAAATGAAAGGCTGCTACTGCCGGGGGCCAAAAAGGCTTTTCCTAAAATCGTTATATCGAATTTTCATAGTATCAAATAATAACTCCATAAGAATACATAGAGGGACGGTCGGACCCGCTTCATCACTTGCGTAAAATCAAATTTCTAGTAAAATCAGGATACGTAAAATCGAGATTCTACTGTATATGGAACCAACCTAAGCATTTCCTGTCATGGGAAATTTACACAAACTTAACACCATGCTAACATGTTTCCGTCAGTTGTAGTTTCATAGATAAAGCACACAAGCTCATTCCTTGACATAAGAAGACATTCCTTGTAGGAAAAAAGCATAATTAAAGCTGTGAACTCAATTCATTCACCAATAATTTCAATTATATGAAAATATTATTTTAATTCATTATTGATTAGTCACTCCACCATTTCAAATTCCACTTTTTAACAAAAACAATAATTCTTTTCTGAAAAAAATTTATGAATATATTATGTTTTATGAATTGTTCTAAATCTTCAACTATCTCATACAATATGTCCCGAACTGCCTGAGTTTCTAAAAATTGGTGCACCTATTTCAGCATCCCCTGGACATCTGAAGCAGTAGGAGAGGTCGGCATTACAGCATCAGATTCATCATCACAAATATGTCATTATCTGTTAATGTCATTGGAGATGAAATGAGATCTACTCTTGTATAATCACTTTGAGTGATTTCTTCCATCAATCCTATAACAGAGAGGTGAATATATAGCACAAATCTCTGCAATTTGTACTAATGCATCCATTGTTAACGAATAAGAAAATCCAGCATGACAAAAAATTTCCTGTCGTATACCAAGTGGGACACAACAGATGCAGGAATCGATGAGTATCACAGGTCTACTTTTCCCATGTTTGAATTTTAGATATTTCTGGAGCTTTAATTTTAGATTTTTAATGAAATCCTGGTTGCAAAACAGTTATATTTGGGGACAAAAATTTTATTGATTCAAGCCCTCTCACATCAGGGTGTGGGGCTGGTGTCAATTATCCAAACAATTTTGCTTTTAGAACAAAGCACCTACCCAGTGCTTTAACCCTTCAAGCCCGGAGGCCATTTAAATGGAGTTTAATTCAGTCACTGGAGGAGATTTAAATATTTTTAGGTTTTTTCTTGATCTGTATTCAGGGACTTATACTTCAGTAATTAATAATGCCATGCATAAGAATTTTTTACAATTTGTTTATAGAACCTTGTATATTTTGTTTTTTAAAAAATGTAAAATTGCAATTAATTATGGCATTAGAAACATTCAAGTTCCACTTAGTAACAACAAATTTTATGACTGGAAATTATGTGCAAACGAATTTTAATTTCAGAATTTTGTTTTGAATCATTCGGACTAATGCAAGTACAGATACTTCATTATATAATAGCAGTCACTATTATTTAAAGGTTTAAAATACCAGAACTTCATTCTTTTCATCTCCAAGACATATTTTTGTTCATGACATGTCCAAACTCCTTATAACTGTTGTTGTCAAACATAAATTATAAATGTATAGGATAAATGTAACTTTGCAATTCCACAAATAACACTTTATTACGACCGGTTTCGTTCACTTGGTGACATCGTCAGGTCCATCAAGTGTACGATGACGGATGTACGTCACCAAGTGAACGAAACCGGTCATAATAAAGTGTTATTTGTGGAATTGCAAAGTTTCATTTATCCTATACATCATGAAGGAGTTCCACACAGTAGAACCCAGTATGATTTCCTAAATTATAAATATTTTGTCTTTTATTATAATATAGGAAATAGTTTCCGGCGTGACTTTTATTATAATGCATATTCCAAGGGTAGCAAAAATATTGTTGGAAATCTTTTAATTGTTGGGAAAAAAAATTGCTTCACCTGAATGTTCTGTTTGATGTGGAAATCCTCAAAGTAGTATAAGCTTCCTTTATAAGAGGAAAGGTTATTCCAATCAAATATGAAACATCATGCATACCATCGTACCCCAAAGTGTCAATTACAGAGTGATCGTTTATGTCATTCTCAATAACACTATCAGAATTCAAAACACTTTCCTCAGAGTCCCTTTCAAGCAAAATTCCTTCAACATGCTCATCACCCAAATCTTCCAAACTAATGTTTCCTGCACTTGCCATAATTATCGGTGTGGGCATAAAAAACCTGAAAAAGCACACACAAATATTCCTCAATTCAAAGAACACTTAACAAATGTAACGCTTCCAGGCTTCACTACGTGGAACCTATCCATAATGAAGTAGGGTAAGTAAAAACACTTGTCGAGTGGAATCACAAGTGTT
>WURS02002934.1:0-12735 GCA_011762765.2 Rhinocypha anisoptera
AGAAATTGCCGAGGCTAGAGGCAAATGAAAGAGGATGCTCAGAACCGACTGGGGATGGAGGGCATCCAGTTGAAACCTGTCTGAAGACAGTTTCACTAAGAAGAATAAGCAATGTGCAACACGGGGTGAAGTGACTTCACTGGAATGTAATTTTGGAGACCAAAAAATGACAGGACAATAAAAGCTCGAATGCATCTTTTTCGAACGTCATTCGTCCTCGCTGATGGTTAAAGGAAAATTTATAATCATTCGTAAATAAATTGATTCAAATCTAGGGAGCAATAGATTACAACCACCTAATTCGCTTGGAGGTTATTATCTGTCCAAAATATCATTGCGACTGACTCTTCGAGCATCTCCGTTACAAGTGGGTGGGGATATGCGTGCGTGGGAGGGGGATTCAAGGAGGAGGATTGTCGGTTTTTCTTAATTTTGGATTTTCAAGGAGTGGAAAGATTAGGGGCTGAGGGTAAAAACCTTTCCTTAAGGTCCAGCTTTACCACCCGCTTCCCCATAAGGTACGGTTAGTGAAGGCACGCCTTAGCACACTTGGCAACACAGCGCATTGAGACCACAAGTTTGTCGTTTGAGCGATATCCTAATGGAGTGATGGTTTTTTAAATCTATCATGGAATTCCACCAAGTGACGGCCTCCACAGTGAACGATATCCTAATGGCTCCAAATAGGTCACGTGCTTGGCAGCTTTCCCTGCGTCCTCCCCCAGCTGCATAGATATTTTGTAAGGATAATATCTGTAGCAAACGCGAACATGAAACGAACTGTTGAGTTGGAAGTCAAGGGTTCGAATCTCGAATCCAAAGTCTTAGTTTTTATGTTAAGAAAATGGATTTATATAAGTTAAAGTCACTAAACCAGTGAAGATGTAAAGAAGCTTCTATTTTAATATACTAGTAATAAACCTTGTGTTTTACAGTTACGCAATATCTTACATAAGCTACAGCTGGCAATGAAAAAAGGGAATCAATAATACATGCTACGAGGGAAATGTTTATCCTTTTCAAAGTTTATAGATTGTTTCCATTTATAAATTTTTGTTTTGATTTATAAATTTTCTCCATATAGTTCTCAAGTCCAAAAGTGACCATGGGAGTTGATTGAGAGGTTGATTAGCTAGCTTCCAAGACGACTCATGGTCAGTTTTGATTATTCCAAATGGGCTGAAAAATCTCTTCCTCCTGGTCCTTTTCCGGTAGATACATCAAAGGAATGAAGAACGATCGTACACAAACGATCAAGAAACTCAGAAAAGTAGGATTCAGGGGAAAATTCCACTCGTGTGTAGGAATGAGCATGATAAATTATTCGATCCAGGGTGAAAGATCTCAAGTAAAAAATGGCGGTAAGATGGCATCTCAGTCGTGGACCAATTTTCACGTCTCTTTTATGATGAGTAATCAATCCCTTGCTGTCCATTGTGTAGGTTCGAGTCTGGTCAGCACTAATACAGGCTCTTCAGACCTGGAGGAAAGACATGAAAGTATGAGAATGGAAGGTAGAAAGAAGTCGAAGCTCAGACGAGCCTCCAGAATCACCTCCTACGTAAGGAATTCTCTCTTCGTTGATTTTTTTACACGTCCTAATCAAGCATGGCGCTACAAATTATGGGGATAATAGTTGTAACCCAGAGGGAAAGCTTTAGATGAGCGAGTGAGGTCAAATGAGTGGGTCACCCGGGTTTGAACCATGGACACCTCGAGCTAAACCCAAACTTGATATTTTTGGATTCTAGGTACCTACGCCTGAAAATCCAGGGGCGGCATTGGGAAAGGAAATTGCCTCTCCCCTCGTATCTTGATGAGTGAATTTCACTCGGCGTTGATCTTAATGCTGGTTGTGCTCTGAAGCAAGACGACAGCTCTAGAACAAAAAAACACATTATAGGACCCTACGGCTGGTTTGATTGATCGAGGTCGTCTAAGAGCTCTTCCCACTGGGTCACCACGACCTCCTGGCACTTAGCACTTCATTTTAATTAATTTGTACTTTAAAAAATGTTACCGCATAACGTTAGTAAGTACTTAAGGTAAGAGTGTGGCAATCTACAGAATGTGGCAATCGAATGATATCAGTTCATTTTATGAATAAATGCATTAGTTTTACCTCATTTCCTTGGCTTGCTTGTATGTTAGGGCTTAAAATTCCACTTATATATATCCTTAGTTAGGGCACTGACCATATTCCACAAGAATCGTATGGCATTGGCTTCTTTAATTCTCTAAGACACACGGCTAATATTCATCGCCTTACTATTTATCACGTAAGTAAACATTGCCTTCATGTGGAGTTTACCTGGAACCGAGTAGATTCCGTACGTTTCCATAGTCTGCAAGGCGAAGTTCTCAATAGTCTTTGAAAAGATTTACCATAAAAGTAATACAATACAGAAGCAATAAATATTCCCTGGGAATGGTATCATTAACATGTACTGCAATAAATACATGCGTCGCCATATTGTTTTATCGCATCGATATATATTTAATTAATGATTAATTTTTTTCCTCTTGAAAAACTAATGGCTCACTTCTACAAATGTCTTTACGGTACTGAGCTTTACAATTTGAAAATAAATTCTCGCAAAGCCTTGAAATGTACCTGGCATTCAATGTTGGTAAGTCACGAGGAATTTCAATTCCTATCGATGGAATAAGTAAATATCTACTGTCTTTAGATTCTTAACTGTTTCGCCGTAGGTGTGTTTCGCCCTTAAGATCCTTGAATTTTACTATGTCGAATCATATTTCTTTTCTCTCTCGTAACGTCATCGTTCGATACCTAAAGAAATTCGAATCGTTGAATTTAATCGCAGGCTTAATTTGAGCTTAATGTAGGCATCTCACGCGTTTACGATGGTAATTAAGCTGCCTGTGCCAATCCACCACGCGCATACTGCGTTGGAACGATGAAAATTGAGATGCCCGGAGACTTTCCAGGTAACTTTCATGCCTAAGCCATTTAGGAGCCGGTTCCCGCCCTCGCCTTGCATGTCATTATGCCTCGTTCGCCACGCCCTGCGCCACTGGTGACGCGCGCGCATAATGCCGTCGCGGGAAGGACGGATGCAAACCGAGATGTTTGCCGACTTAAATCAACCGGGAACTTTGGATCGATTTCTTTAACGGTGCATGGAAAGGTGGGGTAGGAGGGGAGGCCTCTCTCGCCACTTCTCCGCCTACGCTAACGCGCGTGGAGACTTTGGCGGCTATGTGGGCGCGGGGTGGAGCATATTATTGCACCCCCTTCTCGCACCCCCGACGCACAATTTCACTCGCGATCGCTCTCGGATCTCCTCCTCCCCTCCTCCTTCCCCTCCCCACCACAATCCCACCCCCGTTCGACTGCCATTTGGCAGATTAAAATTCCCCGGTCGCCTTACGGCGCCGTAATAAGACAGTGGAGCGAGTGCCCCCGCATGGGGGGGGAGGGGGTTATATGGGAGACGATCCACGTCGTTTGCCCGCGCCCTCCACACCACCCACTCGCGTGTCACGACATCGTATGCCGGAGTTGAGTAATTGCAACTGGAGCGGAGGTATGGAAGGGACGAGTGAACGAGATCCCCGGAAAGACTCGACTTTTTTTTTTCTCTTTCCGGCAAATGCGCACACACGAAATGACCGTCGCGGTCGCGTCGGGAGTCTCGTACGAAACCTAATAGGAAAATCCTGTTGCGTACCTGCTTCCCCATCATCATCGGCAGGTCATAGATGCGGTAGGATACGATTCGCGGCGACTCCGTTTCCGGATTCGGACCTCCGCCGATGAAAGCGGTCGTTGGATTCGAGAAGCGATCCAAATTTGGCAATAACACGAAAAAGAAAAATGATATACTATTTGCTCATTCCACAATTTTTTTGTTTGTATGCGGTCCAGGTTTCGACGTCGAGGCCAAATCCCCAGGTAAATTTTTTATTGCGATGCGCTAGTGGGGTTACCTGTTCGCATTAAATAAATTATTAATATTATTATCAAAGAACAACTGCCGTCCAGGTTATCCCGGAGGCTAACCTGACCGGAAGTTCCAGTAGCTTGCTCGCCGGCTATTTTTTCTTTTTGAGATGGTGTGGAAAATGCATTTACGCACCCCCAGGGAAGGTGGCCCTGGGGAGTATGGGGCTCGGACTGGGTTTTAGCCCCGGATTGCTGGAAGGTGGCAACCATCCACAAGCCGATGTCATCCGACCATCAATCACAGGTCCTCTCCACTACCAGTACCATAAATACCAGTTCCATAATAATACCGGCCTCGGCGGGGCGGGGTAACGGCCTTGTCTGCCGACCCGGAGGTCGCGGGTTTGAATCCCGACTAGGTGGATTTTTCAATCTCCACCTAGGTATGGTTGAGTGTGTTTCGTCCTTGTCATTAAAAAACTTGTATAGTGCCCACAGTAATTGGCCTATTAGTGCTGTTTGTGGACGACTGAAAATAAATAAATATTTATGGAAATATTTATGAAAATATATTTGGAAGGTCACAAATGGGAGTCCCGCTTAGGACATGGGTGTTGCGTTTGTCCTAATTATAAACCAGCACATTTCTATCAAAGCCGCCTTGATCTAGGATAACCCAAAACGCCTGTAGACGACCGCTGGGTCGGGAATAGGCGAACTGCCGAAGGGGTAACCGTCGCCAAAAAGACAGGTTTTTTCCATGATTTTTAACGAGGTGTTAAATGACCCTACAAATAAAAATTCTACTACTATTATTGAAGAACAACGGGAAAATCGAGGTATATATACCTAAACAAAAGATTGGTCAGAGAGAAGGTGTGGGGTTACCGGAAAGACGGGTGAGGTGCTGAGTAATAATATGGTAAAAGGTTAAAACAAAAGAGAGGAAGGACTCGGAGTTGCTAAAGGGATAAGTTTGGGAGTTGCTTAAAGGATAAGTTCAAAATTGACAACTTGTTGTTAAATGTAATACAATCGGGAGTAATTACCTATATATCTCCACTTTGTGTTTGATGGATTAAAACTCCTGCTGGGGAGATCTTGGCCGCAAAAAGTGCCTGTTTTCCACATGTTAAACCCAAATTTCTAGTGTATTAACACTAGTTAATTGAATGAGTCGGCTATCAATGAGTCGCCAAGTCAATTTCCGCAAAATTTTCACAAACAAGGTCCCAGCCTCCTCATCTGTGTACTGGTCCAACTCAGTCTTGAGATAATCCTTCCCGATGTTTCTTCTGGGTGGGAATTTTAGAAAGCATATGCTTCTAAGGTGGTGGCTTTGTGAATCGCATGGATTGCATCGGGAACGCACGTATTGCATCGGAACTCCTAATTTCATTGCCGAAATCAATACTTCATCGATGTAATTGCTTCGAAGGTATAAAATTGTGATCCGTGGCTGTCTGTGATAAAACGGAGACAAGTACATTGAGGCGCCACACACAAACAAATGATGTTTGCTCCCTCTAATTGGAAAACGGTTGAAGCGATTTAGTTTCAGCGTGAAGAATCGGGGCTTGAATTCCAGTCGTGTCCACGATCGTACGACCCTGAGGGACGAAAGAATGTTTTTTTTTTGCTTCCTATCATGCTTACTCCAATTACATATTCCCTTTTCTAAGCGTGCCCGCGTACTGGAAGCAGCTGATCGGATCAGACGCACAACAGCCGTTCCTCGCCTACTTTTGCGTCCGCTCCGGCTAGGGTGCCGATCGGTCTTTAATACGCCGCCGCGTATGAAAGACGCGCGCCGAAGGATATGTCGTCTACTGGAGTACTACATTGTTTGCAAACATTTTGTTTCTTTTTTGAGGAAATGGCGAGACTTTGTCGCTATGCAACCAATTATACTAGAATTACATTGGTTTTATCGTTGCGAGTGTGGGTTTTATCATGAATACTGTATTGGTAATATCATGAATGCGACCATTCCTGAATGAAGAAACTTTCATTACCGACGTCTTTTGCCGTTGTGGTGTTCTCTTTCAAATCTTTTAACGTGAGCGCAAATCACATTGCGGCAGGGCAGTAGAAAGAACTGAAAACGCGTGCTCAAATCGAAACCTAAGAGAAGAATGAAACTGGAATTTGGAACGGAGAAGACTTTAAATAAACAGCGATTTGCGTCAATTTCGTCCACTGATTATGGCAGTCAATGAGGCACGTCGTTGTCTGTCGTAAAATATGTCATTCTTACGTGTACTTTTCAATTTCTGTTATAACTATTTTCTTAGTGTTCTGTTAACGAAGCTTTGGTTTCCATTGCTTCAGGGCCATGTGAAGTGTAAGTTATTAGTCACTCATAGTAGAGACCCATTTTAATACGAGCAAGTCACTCGTCAGTGGAAAACCACGAGGGATAGGTAGTTTTTGGAAAATCTTTTACAAAGTGTTTTATGGTTCTTCATAATTGAAAAAAGTAGGTATCTACTAATACTCTTCATGGGTGTATGATTTTGTAACTATTTATACTTGTCAGAATAATTGATCTTACGGTGAAGATCTACGTTCTTTGTCCGTGAGCATGTTTTTAATTTACAATTTTAAAGAAAGCTGGGGTCAAACAAAACTGCCTCGTGTGTGTTCTCGGGCCCCTGTATTCATGATATTTTATCGTGCATACGTTAAGAATATTTTTAAAAAGGAGGGGTGTATTATTTAATCTGGTTGAGAGTTGTAGCGAGTGTATCTATCCATCATTCTACTCGGCTATGGCCCTTCCATGCCATAGAGTAATTGATATAACTGTCATTGTTATCTTTCATTGGGATTAGTTTAATCTCATCGTCATTTGTATATATTTATAAATTCTTTAAATCTTCCCGGTTATATCGTAGAGAACAAAAAAATAATTTATCTTATTTTATTTCAGGGTTGTTCAGTAAATCACCAAAATGTATTCAAGGTGAAACCAAATTCAAGATAAGAAGAAGATAAAAAGAAAAGATCTGACAAACATCATTGCCGAAATCCTCCACGAGTAGTTGCTGTCCGATTGAGGAGAGGGATTTTAGAAGTGGGAGAGGATTATCATAATATCCAAAGCATATCTCTAAAGGGTTCTTTGCAATGGATGCTGGGAAGAAATGGAGCAACCCTAGTCCAAGGGAAAAAGCAAACTTTCTCTCTGTTTTAACATTTATGTGAGTATATTTCTTAAACCCACCATACAAGACCAGTTGTCTACGTGGCCATACCTTGAGCAATTTTCTTGCAATATCAATGTTTCAGACTTACAATAAGAGGGTGTTCAAATGATGATTAAAATGATTAACCACCATAATGTGCAAACTCCACTTGATCATGTTGCATATTAATGGCCATGATGTAAGAACTTGATTGTTGACTTTTCGTATTCTTTTATTGGCCATCATTATGCTACCCAGGATATGAGAATTCACATAGGCAAATTAAGTCAGTAATTTATCATCCATACTTCTTGTTATTAAGAAGAAAATCTTTCACTTTATATTTTTCCTTGCATTCCTTATCTTCGGTGATATGAACTACTATCCTCATAGTATATAGCTTGCCTTTCCATGAGAGAGTGATATTGCACTGGAAAATTTATAGTATAGCGGTCAAGAAACAAAGTTTTATTGATATCTTCTAGCTTTGTGAAATATTATTTTGGCTTTTTCAAAATATCACTGAATTTTCTAACAAGATCACTTAGAATAAATGAAAATGGATTTGACGTTTTATGATAAATTGTCTTTTTCACTATTTAAACCTCTGTTAGAGTTTGCCTAACATGTTCATCACTGACATGCTTGGAGAAAAGCATCAGTTTTTTTGTGAAATCTGTGAGTATTATCCAAGTAACTCTCATTTAAGTGTATTAGCATTCCTCTTACTTGCGGTTATTATTTTTTTAAAATATGGATTCATTTTTATTCTGCTTGTGATGATCTGAAAGCTTTGCTTGCTTGTTTGAAAATACCCTCCATTGATCTAAAGCTCTTAATCATCAGTCTAACTGTGAGAAAAATATATGTGGTTGGCAGGGCCGGGAAGAATGAGAGAACAAGGGTTCATTTCAGCAGGCTTATTCTGGTAGAATTATTAGACAAAATTTGAGATAGAAAATTTTATATTATTCATATAATAGTAATTAATTTAAAGGCAGCAGATTCACAGCAAAAAGTTTACAAAATATGGTATGAAATCAATGAAGGCGAACTTTTAAAAAAATAATTTTCTGAATTTACTTTATAAAATAATAAAAACAATAGAAATGTTTCTGCAAACGCACATGGCGTTTGCTGTGAGAGATTCAAAAAAGACAGGAAAGGTGGATGTAAATGGTACTCAAGAGGCAGTGGGTTGTTGAAGGCTGTATTTGAGGGTAGATTTTTGGGTAGGTAAAGTAGGGATAGAAAAGGAATAGGGACTTTGGATAGAATGATAGGTGGTGGGAAGTATGCAGATTGAAGAGGGATTGAGTTAAGATGTAGCGAGGCAAATCTAACCTGAGGCACATAAAAAAACCCACAATAACCAGTAGATTACCCTTGAATTCAATTCAAAGATTATGTAACTGAAAGCTGCTGAAGTCCACATAAATCATAATCCAAATGCTTAAATTTGTATTTAAAATTAAATAAATGAACTCAAATTTTCTGAAGGAAGCATTCAAAAGTTTTTGCATATATTTGTAATTGATTACTGAATGAGTTTATGAAACTGAATTCAAAAACTAATAAATTGACTCACCTTTGATTACCAGCTTTCTGTTCTGGTTGAAGAAAATGAGTCAAAGTTCATAGTTTTGCACTTTATTTTTAACCACCATATGTAATTTTCTTCCATTCAATTTTTCAGGTGGACATTTGGAACTTTCTGGAGAGGTTATAAGAGAGAGCTTGAGACAGAAGATCTCTTCAATCCACTTCCAGAACACAAGTCAGACTATCTTGGTGATAGATTGGCTAAGTAAGTATGAGGTGTTTACCTCAGACAGCAAATCTGAATGACTATAGTGGAATCCTAATAATTTTGTAATTGTCAGATGAGAAGTATTTACTCAATCTTGAAAGTCAGTACACATTTAATAGACAAAAAAATAATTTTATAACAGCAGGGATGATGATAAAATTTGAAGATTTGAATGACTGATGCAAAATACTGAACATTTTTGTATAGTGTTACATTAGCATGAATAAGAAAGCCTGTGTCACTTAGATTTGTCAGAACATGTTCAAGTTCTAAATAAAATAGGCAATGGTTGTGTGTCATGAATTTCCTTCTAAATCTTCATATTATTTGGAAGAAATGAATGAAGCTCTTTTTTGGTGGTGATACAAGCACCCTTTGAGCTTTAGGACATTAAGTATAAGGACCAAAATATCCTTTTTTAAAAGAGGTTGGTAGTGAAAATCATAAAGATGATGTAAAAATGGGGAAACTTATTTTGTATTTTCTCATATGCCTGGGGAAACAAAATGGGTGTCACTGTGGTGTTGACATGCTTCTGAGAAATCTGAGGCATAGAATCAAGTGATGCTGAGAAATTTTCTAGATGGAAGGACACTAGACTACCTCTTTTGGTCAACTTGCTCAGATTTTTACTATGTTATGGCTATTTTGACAAGGATGTTTCATTATTTGGTCATTCAAAACTGCTTACTGTAATATTTAGATGATAATCAGTATAAAAGAAGGAATTTAAGGTAAAAGATTTTATGAAAAATTAACCATTAATTAATGTCATTCCAATATTTAGGGGATTGGTGGTCAGGTCAACAATTGGTGAAAACAGGCATTTCAGACATAAAAAGTGTATTTTTTTAAATATTTAAAGATGTTTAAAAATGATGAACAGAAAAAGAAATACATTTGCTTTAATTTGATTTTATTTAACCTGGGGCAGATTCGGTGAATGACGCCCACTCTTCCACTGCCAATTAAATGCTTTTAAAAAATTGGGACTTGACATTTGGAGGAAGGAGGCTCAGGGAGGAGTTATGTCTGGGCAAATAGAGAATTCCACTGTTTGAGAATTTCAAAAAGAGTTGTCAGCGATCAATTTACTTAATATTTCATGCCAATGGTGATCACAACAGATTTTTTCAGTGGAGATTCATGAATTATGAATAATGCTGGTATTAAAAATATTCTGGTAAGAAACACAGACAATGCAAACATCAATGATGTTGTAATGCATGTTGTATGCAATTCTTTTACTGCAATCACTTGCTGATTTGATGGTAAATTTATTAGGCATGTATGTGAAATAAAAACTGTTCTTTCAGTCTTTAACGTCTTTAACATGGGAGAACGTGTTTCCTAGAAAGAATCTGATGGGAATTTTGATCAATTTAACTTCTTATCTTCCATTTGTTTTTAGGAATTGGGAGAAAGAACTGGCTAGAGTGAAATGCAAAAAAACTAAACCAAGTTTTCTAAGGGCTATCTTTGCCACCTTTGGATTAAAGTATGTTATTTTTGGAATGATGTTTGCTTGCATGGAGTTAACTGTCCGGTAAGATATCATACAAATATAATTTTTTGTTTTATTAGATAACTTGAGAATTAAATATTTCACATAGTTGTCTTCAGCTTTGATAGCATAGTAATAGTGTAAATTTTAGTTTTAATTTCTATTTTATTGTTCAGTTTGTCATGCAACATAGAAATAAGGTAAAATATTGCTGTTTTGTCTATTCAACTAGGGTCATCTTTTCATTTGTTTCCATTCCATTGTTTCTAGTTTACTAATGGAAGTCTCTTTAGAGTCTACATTTTTGTAGCTTTGTTAAAAATCTTGCAATGGTTCTACTCTCCAGATGGATATGAATAAAAAGCCACCTAGATGTGTTATTGTTTCACACAGAAAAATGAAACTCTTACTTAATTCCACAATGACCACTCAAACAAGAACATGGTAACAAGAAAAAAAGAAAAGACATATGAAATACTTTGCTAACTTCCAATAAATTATGTTGAATTCCACTACCATCTTAACAACATTTAATTAAAACTGTTATAGTCAACATGATCTAGTTATAAGGTTGACTTTCCTTTTCCCTATGAAATCTCAGGTTTCCCAGCAAGTACCTACTAGCATCCAGAAAGCTACACTGCTTTAATTTAGAATATGGAGGTGTCCTAAGGGTTCTCCCATTTTAGTACCTTACTCATTGATCAGACAGACTCATTTATCCTAATGCACTGACTCTTCCTTCTTGCTTAATATGTAAAATGTATTATAAGTGCATATCCATTTTTTATTTATGTTTTCAAGAATTTAGTAATAAGAGGAAGTTATATCCAAAAGAATATTTATCTTCACTGGGTTAGCTCACAATCAAGAAAATTTCACAACAGGTGCACATAAAAAATTAATTGAATAAGTCAATTTCAATGAATCATTACGAATGTCGTAACTGTTGTAACATAGCTGTCGTAACTGCATGAAAACAGATCTAAAAGAATACGAAATTATGTACTCTCACCTGGAAAGCATACAAATATTTGTAACCTTCAGACTGTTTTCAGTTGTGTTTGATTTTCCCCTTTTCTTAAAAAAATATTGAATCTGTTGAGTACACTCCAGTTACAAGATGGTATATTTCAGTTAGTTGAGCGAATTTCTATATTCTTAATGATGATTCTTACTCATTTTGATGTGAACAATGTTTTTTTGAATGATAGTGTTGGACAGCCTCTCTTCCTGGGACAGCTCATCTCTTATTTCACTCCAGGAAGCACAATAACTAAAGAGAGTGCTTATTTGCATGCCGGTGGTGTTATTCTATGCTCTGGGATTGCTATCATTGTGACACATCCATTTATGATCAGTGTAATGCACATAGGAATGAAAGTAAGAGTGGCTTGCTGCTCACTCATTTATCGAAAGGTAAATTACTTAAGGATATAATTA
This sequence comes from Rhinocypha anisoptera, assembly GCA_011762765.2. NCBI lineage: Eukaryota > Metazoa > Arthropoda > Insecta > Odonata > Chlorocyphidae > Rhinocypha > Rhinocypha anisoptera. The sequence continues at coordinate 11,856 of WURS02002934.1, forward strand.
ATATTTATTGAGTTTAAAACTGTAAAACTACTTACTGTAGTAGTTAATTTCAATTAATAAATTATAATAATATTCCACAACAAAATGACTCCTGCAGTAGTCCAACTGTGATTTGTTTGATGCTATCATTAATAGTTATCTAGCAACTAGGTACCTGCATATGATGCATTCAAAAGTATTTTTCACTCTTTACATAATTCTATTTTTATTTATCACTTGGAGCAGTTTTATTTGTTACTCTTTTCATATTGGGGATCTAATTAATTTCTTGGACTTACATAATTTTGTCCATAAACTCTAGCATGTAGTAAAGTAAAATTTGAAAAAATTCTGTATTCCAAAAGATGATATATAATAATTTTACCAGAGAGAGTGCAAAAAATCTAACAAAGTGGAGGAAGGTAACTTCGACATGCTTCTTAGAATGTTTGCTATTATGAAATAGAGTACTTGCTATTATTCGGTGTAAAAGGTTTAAATATTGTTTTAAAGGCTCTACGGCTCAGTAAAACAGCTTTGGGACAGACTACGGCAGGTCAAGTTGTAAATCTTTTGTCCAATGATGTCAACCGTTTTGATGTGGTTCCAATGTTCCTGCACTATTTGTGGATTGGACCTATAGAGACAGCAATCATTACATATCTCCTTTATAGTGAGATTGGAATTTCTGCTGTTCTTGGTATAGCATCATTGCTGACCATCATACCGATCCAAGGTAAGAACTTGAAGTTTTGTTATTCTATTTATTTATTGAATGTGAAAACTAAATGTGTTTTTTTACAGGCTATAACTAAATTTGACTTACCTATTTTTTAGACTTCAATTATTTTTTATCATATTAAACACTCTGACCTCCAGAGTTATTTTTTGTGTGGTTAAC
>WURS02002955.1:0-12733 GCA_011762765.2 Rhinocypha anisoptera
GCTTCGCTCCACATAACTGACCACGGCATCATGACGTTTGACCCTCACGCCATGGGTACGGTGGCAGTGTTGGAGAAGGTCGCGGGATCGAATCCCGCCCATGGCATGGGTGTTGCGTTCATTCAATAGAGTTTTTTTCTATGATTTGAAGAGGTGCAAAATGACCATAGTCGTCGAAGCACCCTATAAACATAAATACTATACTGGACACAGGGATCACTGGAAAAATTCCCAGAAGACGATGCGCTATAGCGAAACTGGTCGCAATAATGTATATTATTTGGAACAGGAGTTTTTCTATCCATCTGTCATCACGAATGAGTTCCACAAACTGAGGCCTACTACGATCCCTTATAAAGAATTTAAAAAAATAGACAATGATAACAGGTAGAAAACATGAAGAGAGCTGGAGCTGTTACAGTAAAGGTAATTAGTACGGGCCTGGCTGGTGACTGACGTTAAAATCTTATCTGCTGTCGGTAGGCTAGCTAACAAAAATCACAATTCGTTATGTCTGTAGTAGATTTTTAAATAGAAGCTGTTCTTATTTTTAACCAAACATTCGTGGAAAAGAAATTTCGTTAGATGATGATGACATGGTTATCTGTCGAGATGTTGGGACGGGATTTTTCGTCGAGGAATGACCCACTAGTAAGGACGGTTACCCATGAGTCTCCCGTTCCTTCCCTGTGAGTAGGTGCGCGCGAAATAGTCCCGATGATTGAATTATGTATCCAGCTTGGCGACGCTTCGGCCAACCACATAGAATGAAGGGCCAAACCGGTGCTTGGCGCCTCCGCCTGATTGCGTGGGAGTCACTAGCGTAATCATAGAATGGGACGTCGCTCCGGGTCCAACGAACGGGATCAATGGCATATTGAGTTTCCCAATAAGATTTTTTTGAGCAGTTTATTCGGGAAACATTTTCCGAAATTAGTATATCTGCTGCATGATTCTAAGTTTATGATTAAATACGGTTTTCTAATCAGTTTCCTCTCCAAAGTTGCAAAGTTTATCCAATGTACTACACCATAACTTTATTTAAGTGCTAAAATATAAGTGAGTTTCCTCAACTGAATATAAAATTAATTTTCTACACGTTTTAGATGAGACGGAAAAATCTATCAACGAGAAACATTGCGCTCAGTCACTGTTTCTTCATCTCGATTCAAAGATCGAGGGATGGTAATTTGGAGTTTACATAAATTGAATAGATAACTGAAAGAAGCTTGTCAGTATAAGACCTGTTCGAAAATGTCATCCTCTTTCACTTTCATTATCAATTGACAAACACAACAAGTTGACACAACAAATTGACTTATGATAATAAGTCAATTTTATGATCTTCGTCTCATAATTAGGAAGGGTTTTAATTCGATTTAGACAATTAACATGTTGAATGCGTTCGATTGACGTTAATAGTACGGAAGTAAGTAAAATTTTAGCTGAGACACTAAGATGAGTCAAATGAGAATATCAAAAAAAGAAAATGATTGTTACTCTATTAAGATGTGAGAAAACCAAAACATTTTTTTACTTTACTTATTTACTTATTTTCAATCGCCCACAAAAAGCACTAAAATGTCAATTACAGTGGTCACTATAACAATTTTAATAACAAGGACGAAACACTGCCCTAGGTGGAGATTGAAAAATCCACCTAGTCGGGATTCGATCCCGCGACCTCCGGGTTGGAAGACGAGGATGTTACTCTGCCGCCACCGAGGCCGGCAAAGAACCAAGAACAATTTAAAACCAAGAAAACCATTGGCAGTAAAGAAATTAGGATAGAATCCGTGAAGTAACATGTTATTGAAGCTCTATTTTTCGCATATGCTTAGATTGAAAAGCCAACGTATTTCACTAATTTATAGATATAACATTGACCATAGGTAATTCTTTCGTTTTTGATGCTAGACAGTGGTGACATGAACTTTCAAGGTCCTTTATATGATAAGTGCGATGGTGGGCTTAAAAGTAACTAATTGATCATTAAAAAGATTAAATTGCATTGTAATCCGTATAGTGGTTATAGTGTGTATTTCGCGGTCCGGTAGTTGCAACATGCACTGTGACGACACAGTCGACTAACAGAAACTAAGTCATGCGCAGTCGCCGTTTGCGGCTGGCAGGTGAGCGCTGCATCGGATACATTTATCTCATAACGTCGATAATTTATGTGCTCCCCTCTTAAACGTTTTTGTCGAACCATAAAATATAACCGTATCGTTTCAGCATTCTTTTATGTGCATAAATAAGTTTTTCGCCTTCACTAATTACAGATAGTAACACACTGTTTTTCTTTCGAGCACTTCGATTATGGTTTGTGTTTCTTGGTCGGCTGACTTCATGGTGACTGCTAGCAGACCCCTCACGGTAAGATAATGTATCCATGGACACACACCACTAAGGTGACTTAGTGGAGCACGACGTGAATTGGAATTTTTTTTACACTCCTATTAGGTCTAAGTTTAAACTCACACTTGCAAGTGTAAGTAATACACCTAAAATTACGCTCTTTCACTCACGAATGTCAAAGATTTTTAATACTAATAAAAACTGAGACTATTAATTGATCTATAGTTCCATTCCATGTTCATAAAACGGATAATTTATTTGTATAGTCTAAAACCAACCATCTAAGATGCAAAATGATTAAGTAAACCCCATAGTACAGGATATTTTTGAGAGTTAACCAGTAAAATAGATGATGCGAGGAAAAATTTTTCATGTCTTATAACTAAGGATAGAGAGTCCACTAAACTCCATTTATAATGATTATTTTGATCGCTCTGCAAACTAAAACGACGGACTTATTTTTCCAGGATTACTTTATCTGCGTTCTAAAAATTTCTTAGACTGTTTTGGATGAGGAATTTGTAATTAATATGAGTATTTTTTGGACGTGTATTACATTGCCTGGAGAAATCGGAAAGGTCGCTTTCCGAAACTATTTAATTCTATTCCGGTTAATATCACGTCAACTAAATGAATCAGTAACTTGTGTCGTCTTGCTTAAGCATTTAGTCTACTTGTGGCTCAAGTCACCTTTATCTTGGCTGCTCATTCACTTTTAGCTGGCCAAGGCCAGGCATTGATCTATGAATAAACGAAGACATGACGAAAGGCCTATATTAGAGCTTTTATTGACTCTTGGATTGCCTGTACTGACAGTTATTCGGAAGGGAGCTTATGCAACATAGAGGGGGCTGGGTATGCTCAGTTGGGCGTAAAACTGACGAAAAGATACGTCACGGTGTTTCGTGGTCGCAATTCGATTTTATTTAAAAATTTTCAAATAGGGATAAGAAGAATGGCTCACGTAAAATAAACAGGGCTTAAAGAATTTTAATTTTGAGACGAGAGTTGAGAGTTACCCCTAATGATTTTGAACGCGTTATCCGGTAACACAGTGATAACATTCCTTCGATGCGAAAAAGTACCCTTTACTGCTGAGGGGCTGAAGTAAAACTGATAAGAATCAATATGTAGACTCTATAAAGCGTATATGTGCCGTATACTTTCACGTAGAAGTTAAACGTTCGAATTTTTCGATGGAATAACGTGATCAAATTCACGAATGACATTAATGCCATCTATTTAATGCCTTATTGGAACAGTGCAGTTATGATAAAGAAGATATATGTCCCCTGAGAACACAACTCTGTATTCTTCGGCATGGAGAACGATATCGGTAAAGTACTTTAGTCCATAAATCTTGGGAAATGGAACACTGCCTATTCAGGTTAATCAGGAGTCCAAGTAATGGATTCTGCATTCAGAGATATCTTTGAAATATCCATATATAAATATTATGTATCCACATACATGCATACATATATATTGTATATATATATATATATATATAATTTTTTCAGCAATTTTTGTAAGTGATTACAGAAAAGTAAGATAAGAAACAAGAAGGAAAATGAATAGGGCAAAGGAATCAAATTGAATTTGAAAGAGTATATTGCACCAAATGCTTTTCCTAAAATTTAATACTTCTTTCAGGACACATTGAGCATTTCATTTATGAATCATTATATTCAATGTATACATTTTTTTATTTCAATGTATACTCCAGGTGCATGGACAATTTGTTACTCCAGGTGCATGGAAAATTTGTTATAGTAGGTTCTCGAGTAAAGAGCAAAGTGTTCTGAAAATGGATGAGTGGGACCTTTAACTACAGTAGAGTTCTTTGTCGTTATGGATATTAAAATTTAACTTTTCTGATTATACATATTGACTTTTTCTTCGGGAATGACTGAATTGTATTATGGTCCTTGCCCATAACAAATACATCGGCATATAGTATTTCACCATTCATTGACAAGAACAGCGAATATCACGTCACTAAGCCTTGGAATGTAAAAGCTACGGAATATTGAAATGGCTTCACCGAAGACAAAAAATATATCCACGATCTATTCTCAGGGAGAACCAATTCAACCAAAAAATGTTTCAATGCAAGCAATAAATATTCTCGACTTGATAGAATGTGTCGAAAGATGGACACCATAAAGTTATTTCTCGTACACAATTGCATCGATTTTTAATTTCAACGCGTGGTGGTGGGTGGATCATCATATCGAACACCTACATTTTTTTTTTAAAAGGATCAATTCGTTCAATACATGAAAGATACATGACGCCCTTTTGTTCTTTCATTATCTTCTAAGTCCTCCTCATGCCATAACGTGCTAGTTAATCTTCTGCCGAAATATTTCTGCCCCCTCGCGACCGAGTCCAATCCAAATTTGTTCTCATTAACACCTCCTCCACTTGATCTAGCGAGTCCAATGAGGAATTAACATCAGTCCAAGGCCGGGATTGTGATTAGAGACGCCGCGATTTATAGAGGGAGACAGTTGTTAGGCAAGCGGGAGTTAAGCAACTAGCCGAATGAGTCAGCACCTCCACGAATAATTCTCGTGATCGCATCCCTGCGATGAGTTAGCAGACTAGATGCAGGGAGTGGGGGGGATTACTTCGACGTGAGTCCACCTTCGGGATCAGGATTTATTGCTCACATTTGGACATCCGAGCACGAGTGAGACTTAACAAAGTGGACATGAATTTACTCGCTGCAGGATACAACATATGGTAAACTTAAGATCATGTCGGGGAAAATATTTTTGGTTAATGTCATCCCCACGACGTGTGTTATTCACTGAGAAGTAACACAAATTTATCGGGGGTTGCGGGTTCTCGTTGGGGAACGACATATATTAAGAATTATTAAGAAGAGTTTTAAGAACAAGATATATTAAGAAATTTGAATGAAATCATTTGGAAATAGGCACGTATTATATATCAGATTGGACTTAGGACTAATATTGGACTAATTATATATAATATATAGGACTAATTAGGACTAATATTGCACTTAGGTTTTTGAAGTAATCGTATTAGTTAGAACGAATTTCGTTTTCTTTTCCAAACATGGAAAACAAAATGGGGGATTTCATTCACTAAAATACTGTCGAACCGTCAGTATGTCACTGATAAAATCAAAAAATGTAGCAATGATGGTATTATCCGTTCGTCATTTGAAAAATTAATTCTGAGATCAGAAACAAATTGTAATACAAAGCTATGAAAAATTAATATATATGTTTTTAGATAAAATAGCGATCATAGGAAGCATTTTTTAAAAGCTTTCTTCTCTTCAGTGGCTCTTACCTATGATTTGAAATAATTTTTTAAAGCAGGTCAATTGGAATCAACAGCTCTCATAGAACTACCAAGTCAAATGCGATGATAAATGGGTATTTGCGAATTTGGGGTAAAGTCTTTCTTCTGGCATCAATTAGTGGCTTAATCTTCATAGGCTGAATATATATCAGGGTGCAAGCCATAAATTTACGACGAAGAATAAATATCCCTCGCTGGATTTGCAAAAAATTGCAGACCACAGTTACGTATTCTTTGAGACTAAGCTTGCTCAAAATCTAGTTTTTTAATTCTTTTTCAGTGTGGAATTAGGTTTAGTGCCTAAAGACTTATCTTCTTTATTTTTCTCAGTTTGTTAAAAAGTAAGAAACTCTAATGACGTGCATGGCCTACATTTCTGTTCGTTATTAAGTTTATTCTCTCTTTAAGAGGGTGCATGTGGCGACCACTTCAATTTTATCTTTAAATGAAGGAACATTTTCGCTCTTATTCCTTACGATACACACCATGGTTCCACGCCATGTGCGTCTAATTTCTCCTTCATTTAGCACAGGATAATAACCGAAGTATGGTAGGCTAGTCGAGAAAAATTTTTCTTCAAATTATGCTCATTATTTTTACTTTTATTCGGCTGGTAACGCATACAAACCAACGCATTTTGTGACTTTGAACCTTATTTCCTTGTGTCTGGCACCTATGCTCTAACGAAACGATTTTCTTTTGCTAAGAACTTAAAAACACACCCTTTTTAAAATATTCATGGAATAACCAACCACTGATGTGTTCTTCTTAACATTTAGGAGATTTCTTTGCGATAAAACTCTATTTCATTGGCACGAATACTTGACGAGATTGGTAAATTAAAATAACAATAAGCTGTATTCGGAATTTTTTAAAAATGTTTTGCAAATACTTTAAAAAACATATTAAGGAAAATAAAAACTTATAATATGGGAAAAAAGCTCATTATTGCTGCATTGGAAAAGATATTTAGGTCTTCCGATGATACGAGCAGAGTTTTATGTCAGAATATCACAGAATAACAGTCCGGGCTTGCAATGTTATTTGTGTATAAGAAATGTAATAGCTAAAATTGAAAAACGAGTGTCTAAATTTATGATAACAATGATCAATGGCGACTTACCAAGTAATTCTACAGGACTTATATTTTTCATTAAAGCGAGATTGAAAAGACTATGTTACATAATCCTATACAACTCATTGATTTATACGTCATGAGTTTCAATGCCTTGTATGCGGCCTAGGCAAATATACATCAAAAGAGGAAGTAGAGGAAAATGCATCACCAGCGACATAATGAATATTAGTTAAATTAAAAAATTCAAAATATTTTGAAGGAAGGTATGAAAATTCCTAGGGACGCTGAACGAGTTATGCTATCAATAACCCTTGAACCATAAAACAAAATGCCGCTGATCTTTCTACGAGCTCCTTCGACGAAGTATTATTAGCTCCAGTGGCAAACTACGTCTTTCTACTGGCGGCTGTGGCTACTCTCCGCCCTTTCATAAGTTCTGTTGCAACAGTGTGTTTAGAAGGATATCGTGACTCACGTCCAAGGTTTTCGAGGAATGATTTCCGCTCCGAAGAGTCTCCTTTTTTGCGTCTCCGAGAATACTTTTACGGAAATTGAGTGGGTGGTCAATCCTGAAATGTCCACAGCAGATTAACTAAAATACTTCGAGGGCGTCGCGTCTTTTCTTAAAGAACAAAGTCGATTGACCGATGAGAAAAATTCACTTGTCAGCATGAGTTCTAAGGAAGAGAGAGAGGGATTAATTAAGCCCTAATCGTGTACGCATAGAAGTCTATCAGGCTACCCTTTAAAAAAGACTAGAGCTTTATGAAAATGCGTTTGTGAAGGTAGCTTGTTTCATATTTGTCAGTAGTGTATAGGCGTTATCTTACTGACCAGGATGGATCAATGAATATTGGATAAGTATTCCTTTAGGAAAGATGTCTTTAGACATGAATACTACGCGTAAATGCGCATATCTCTTAAAAATTCTATCCTCTGTCTTGCGATTCACCTTTTCTGCTTTCTTCGAATTTCCTCCCCGACAATCGTGAACACTTCTCCGTTTAAAAAAACTAACCCGTCCCCAAATCTTCTCAAACCCACCTTTTGTTTATGAGCACCCAGATATCCCCGTTGTTCTTCACCTGACGTTGACGATTTGACGTCGATATCCGAGTTTTTAACAAATACAAGTACACCTGGTCAATTAGGAACTATTTTTAGCGCTAACCTTGAATGGATTCCATTATGCTACGCCTGAAACTATAAATTTTGTCATTTATCACTTGTTCATCTATATTCCTGATCCATTTTACCCTATACAACCTTCTCCAAGACCGTATCCCAAAAGCCTCCGATCCACACTGATCGTCCTTCCTCAAGAACCAAGTTTTGGTATCATATTACACTACACTCTCTGTGAGAGTTTCTATCATCCCCTTCTATATATGTTTATTTAAGGTTCCTCTCATCAATTCCGTCCTTTTTTTTAATGATAACTCAGCTATAGGCATCGTATTAGTCATTATTTCCGTTGTCCTCCAAGACTTCAACTAAATAATTAGTTTTCTAACTGTCCCACGTTATGCCCTCTGAGTCTTATTATTCATCTAACGTCTCACATATTCCGTTTCTTGCAATTTATCATCGAGAAAATGATCACACTGAGGAAATTAAAATAAATATTATAAATATATTGTATCAAGCTGCTTCTTAACTACTATTCATCGCATTTAAATTTGTTTTAACCGCTCGCTAAAAACTTTATTATTCGATACTATTATACTTTTCATGTATTGGTCATAACAGGGAATTCCATAGTATTAGAATAACAATGATCGGTCCGTTCTCTACATTATTTAAAAAAAGTATATATCAAGGACCGAGCCCAATCAGTCTTACATTCCGATGGCTCTAAAATCATTTTTCCCAATAACATTTCAAAATTTGTTACTGAGTATACTCCTTCTGAATGTTGAGTGACACAGATTGTATTAGAATTATACTATTATTCTTAATCACTAGTATATAGATTTCTTTCATATTTAATTTAGGATGCATTTACGAGTATAAATCTTTCACTTTTGTTCTACTGGACCTGAATATTGCTCCTCACAAGAGGCGTAAAAAAAATGAAATCTTCAATATAATACATATCTGGAACTGCAACTATACCAGATCCAAGGTTATGAAAGTGATATATAATACATTTGAAATATCTTAACCCGCCAGTTTAAAAAAAATAAACTACATGAAATGATACTATTTTTTCATAAAGTTCCAATTACTTTGTTCTTATTTAATCATTTGCATTACTGAAGATAAGAATTTCCCCAATTTTCACTTAAAATGTAGGAAGTGGGTGAACAAAATTAGATTAAGTTTATTTTCTAAATCCTATTCTTTATATAAAATCACACATATGGTGTAATACTAATGAAGAGGTCAAAATTGTTCCAGAATGCGATTTAAAGTTTCTAATAAAAACAGATATTAAATATATTTTTAATATAATTACAAAAATATAATTTCATCATACCTTCCCACTATCTAACGGGGTTGTTGACACACTCCAGGAAAAAATACTGCAACAGCCAATGGGGCGTCCCTATTCCGTGGGGCCCCAGGGCCACTGATGGTGGCCGCTTCTCCTTGTTGAGTTGAAGGGACCTTCTCCTTTTCAAAGCCCTTTCCAACTCCTTAATTTTTGGTCCACTTTCTGAAACGATTTGTAGTTTCAGTTCATTTTGATCATGTAGAGAAAAAAGACTTGAATAAAGTTATATTTCAGCCGAAGGCATTGTTCTAGCACAGAAAAAATGGAATGGAATTTATTTTCAGAAAAAAAATAGTTCTGAAAGCACATTTCAAGGCAAGATATATTTAAATTAAATTTTAATCATATTATCAAAATGATTTTTCCTAATCTGTTGGAAGGAATTTCATGAGATGAAACTCCAAATATGTAATATTACCATATTAATGTATCAGCAACAAAAAATAAAGTTGAAAAGTAGCTAGTAAAATATTGACTTATGTAAGTATTTTAACAGAAGTAGTTCTTAGAGAACTGATTTTCTCGATTGAAAAAATAACCATAGAGACAAAAGATTTAAAAAATGGTCTTATCACTCCTGAATAATAGAGTACATGTAATTTCAATTATTCTAATTATATGGAAAATACAATCTCTAATAAAAGTCCAAAATACAAGTTTATTAAATCGTGAAAAAAATTATACTTGAATAGCGATCATGTTATGCACAATGTTAGGTACGGTGATATTATAACAAATGACCGAAGTTACAATTCACTAAGATCTGTCACCGAATGGTGGAATGCATTTTAAAAATGCATTCTACCATTTGACACAACACTTCCCACACCGCCTGTTTTCGAACTTATCAGCGTTTGACAAAAAGAAATCGTTTTGTTAAAGGACACGACGCAATCGGTTAAGTGTTGGGAGCTGCGGGAATTTTGCGCGGTCTATTTTACTTTCGGTTCTATTTTATGGTCTCCGCCGATCCCAGGCTTTTACGATTGACAAGAAGCAGATGCTCCCGTAGCGGAGTGCTCTCTCCGTAACGTAGGTCATTTACAGTCGGCACTAACATTCGGTGACCAGATATTTGGGTCCAAAATCCCATAAAACCATGGAGGGTTTACTCCCAACCACAAAAATTCACATTATTCCGAAGCTGTAATATTTACGAGAAAGAATTTTTGATGGCCATTATTTTCCTCCAGATAATGTCCTGCCGCTGAATGTCACACCATTAAAGTTCAAATGGATCAGCAATCCGTAATTAAATCATAATCAGTGGAGATCTCTGCTTCATCAGCTTCTCAACGTACTTCATATACGAGAGCAGTTATGCACTAATTTTTCCATCACAAAATTCTGACCTCGTTTCGTGACTCACTCATGAATGGTGATAAAAAGAAAAGTTATTTATTTTTTTCGAAGGGTGAATGAAACTTCTCTACATTTGAGGATAATGAAAGTATTTCCCAAGTATTGTTAAGGAAAGTAATTATGTACCGTAATACATGAAGTTCAGGAATAAGAGCATATGGGTGATGTTAACTTCAGCAGAATCATCATTGGCACTTTAAAAATAGGCCTGGCACATGGTATGAAAAATGAGATAATTACTTCTAAAGGTTTGTCGAATTTTAGTATAAAACATGCCCTATGCTATTGGAACGAAGTTGGACGTCATGTTTAATTAAGTTTCTTTTTGCGTCAGGAAATGATACATATTTTCGTTACTAGAGAAGAGACTTTTTTAAATGGTATGTTGCTCTCCTACTGAACTGAGAAATAAAAGGATTTTCAAAACTCTTTTTGCGCTTAAAAGTATTCCAAATAAGTTAGTGATTAATATAAAACATAACATTTATTTAGCCAAAATATCTAAATCAAAAGTGATTGTTTTCTATAAAAATATTTTAATTCCAATTTAGAATATTAAAAATATTATCACAAATGACATACCACCCTGAATATCGGAAACGACAATTTATATAAATTTTATTAGTCCAAAGGGAATAAATGCAATGCATGTATGCTTTTCAATTAGCAATCAAGTACAGTCGTTTATAGGAGATTCCAATTCATAGGGAAAGGTGTTTTAAAATATCTATTTCCATATGCTCTTCAGTCACTTTTAAGGAATGTCTTTGAAGAATATAAGTGAAGGCAATGATTACGCAATGAACGATATTTCAGGGGTATCTTTAATGTAATTCATGAAACTCTATGGTCTCCATTCACTGATAAAATGAGGTTCAATTTAGGGGTTTTGGATTGTGGACTTGTGAATTATTAAATTTCGACCGTTCCCAGTTTCATAAACGTTAGCATGGGCGAATTTAATTTCTTTAATGTTTGAAATTGCACCTTTAAATAACACATTTGATTTATTATTGTCTTCTCGAGACATTGCTAGATTTACATATGCAATTTTGGAAGTGCACTTTTGAGGAGATTAAATGAAACGGTAAGGCGGTCCTCGTATAATGCTTTAATGTCACTCAATCACTCACTGCCGGAGGTCACGGAGGGACGTTTAAGATCAACAACTTTTGAACGTTTCATTCGTCAATTGCAAACGTCGGTCCCCAACCCCCCCCCCTCCTCCCGCCGCCCCGCCCCCCCAATGCGGATCATGTTCCCTCACGGATCGGCCATTTTACACCATATTCATCACCTCCACACGCAATTCATCTTTCATTTCACTTCCCCTTCCCCCAACCGCCTTCTCAGTGACGTAACTGAAAACGGAATCGAGATCTTCCCTCAATTATTCCGAATGCTCCCTCATGCGACGGACGTTTTCAACGTGACTCAACGTAGTAACCCGTGCAACACATTTAATCGGAGCACAGGATTCTTATTTTAAGCGTCGACAGACGAAATTTCCTCTTGAGGAACCACTCAAATGAACGAAAAACGGGAAGGGCATCAGGTTCAAGAGTGTGCGAGCAAGCACGATCCACCACTTTATCGCACATCGGGGCGTCCCTAGGTGAGCGGGGACTTGCTATCAACACATCGCGACACAGCAGGCAACTCTCTCCCTCTTAAGCCTCTGAACTTCCGGCGGCACACATGAGCGAGAGGAGAAGGAAACCATCACTGCACTTGACGGAGATAGAAATGTATCCGGGGAGGATGAGATAAAGAAAGCCAGCGAATCTGGATATCCCGTGGAGGTTTCCCCTGGTCCCCCGGCGGATCCGAAAGGAATACACGCAGTCGGTCAAAAAGTCCCTTTTGCCGAGCGGCTGCCGGTCAACTCACCCCTCCTCACCTCATCCCCGCTCGGGCATCCTTCCGGTTACCCGAACGCCTTGCACGGCCGGCGTCTTGGGCCGCACTGAGTGAGCCACGACTACGGGTGCTCACCGAGAAGGTCGTCCCCTTGGGCCTTCCGATTCCGTCATAGGGAACCCTGCTTTCTTTTTCTCACCCTATCCCTCCCCTCCCCCATCCGCTCCCTCCCTCCCCCC
>WURS02002966.1:0-12733 GCA_011762765.2 Rhinocypha anisoptera
GGGGGGGGGGGGGGGGGGGGGGAGGGTGGGGCGGGATATGCGTCGTTCGCTCACCGAGGTTTGTTTCCCTTGTCCCGCGCAATGGCACTGCACCCGAGGGAAATGCGGCCTGCTCGCTTATGGCGGATCTTATTAGGGTGCGTTGTTGTGGGGGGACGGGTGGGCGTCTTGGAGCGACGAGAGACGCCGTCCGTACAATGCGCCGTGACTTCGACGGAATTCATCTGTTTCCGGCATCCGGTCTGTGTGTCGCGCCTCTATCCAGGCCACATTCCCGAAGCCAACTCTGCGGCGAGAGTATTAGGTCGTTGTGTGTCTTCGAGGCGGGCTCAGGCGGAGGAAGACGGGATATCTCGTATATTTCAATCACATGCCGTCGCTACCTTGCCTAATAGTGCTCGTGATTCCTTCGACCAAGGTTTAATTTACGACGCTGAAAGCACCATAATATACGTATAGGAAATTTTGGATTACTGACAGATTAAGGGTAAAAGCTAAAGTGAGAGAGAGAGAGTCATATTTTATTTCGTCAACGTTTTTAGGAATTTAAACGATAAACACCACGCCCCTTATTGAATAATAAGAGAGATTTATGCTACTTTATATTCATTTTCCTGTTATAGACTAGAAATGACGCAATTTTTATGGCCTCAAACTTCACATGTCGTTATGGTGAATTAGTGTCAGAAATCTCACACGTCATTTTAGGAAATTAGTACTTAAAAAAAAGAGTAGTAGGCTCGCTTGATTGGGAGATAGATTCTCCTTAGTATCCTTAAGATTTGGCTATATGTGTATATACGAGTACATAAAGTATTTGGAGGCCCATTTCTTTCCTGCCCAATGGAAACTTTAACGGTTGGTTGAGTGACTAGAAAGAGTTTCAAGAGGTGATTCAATTTGCTTCTAATATGTATTACTTTCTCTTTTTCTAACTTTAATATTATATATCTACTCACATTTTGATGCCAAGGGAGTGAAAAAATTACAAAATGAAATAGACAGGAGTATAATAAGGGCGATCTTTATGTTGCATGACTTTTGCGGTGACGATTAATGTTTAATCGTATTTTCATGATTAAATCTCCGTGCTTTGGCTTCACATAAAATACGTTAATTTTTAATGGTGGGTATAATTTTCCGTCAATAGTCCCAATCGGAAAATAGTTTCCACTACTCCACGCCAGTCCTCTACTGTGTAAATTAACTTAATCGCATACCCCTTTTAAAATATTAATAACATCAACGTTTTTGATTGACAAGGGAAACCATTTTAATTACTTTTAATCGTTTTATTCATGATTTGGAATGTAGATTTGGTCGATTCCCTAAATTTACGAATTATGTAAAAATATTAATGAGATGTTACTCCGAGAGTTTATTGAGTGAATATGATCGTGTTCCCTTTTAAGTCAGGCTTAAAACACTTAAATTGTAACTTTTACTGCTATAGGAAAAACTTGTAAAAGTAATAGATTATAGATTGTTATAAGGAAAAGAAAGCAAAATTTTGATATTCTACAAGTTTCCATAGGAAATAATATTTGCTTAGTACAGTTGTACAACATAGGATGAAAAAAGTTAAATTTTGAATTTATGAGGATGTAAAGAATCAAGAATGTGAATGGGTAGCTTATATGACTGCTGCCATATGCTGTCAATAATATTTGTACTATAAACTTAGGATTATGATCATTAAGGAGGCTGAGCAACAATCTAACAAGATGTATCAAATTTATTCCATAGAATGTTTTAATTTATTCGAAAAGTCAATAATGCTCCACAAGGGCCGTCGAAAAAGAATCTTAAGATAGAATTTCCGTTACATATGGGCGAAACTAACATGAAGCATGAAGCCAAGTCCACGCATGAAGTATGACATACAGTAATGGAGAATATTATATTTAGGAATTACAATGATGATTACATTATAAAGAGGCTGGCAGGTAAAAAAATACCTTAGATAGCCGCTGCTAACTAATCTACGGATAAAAAACTATCTTGATACTTATTTCATACTATAGTGACGGTGAATTTTTTAATCGTATTAACTTTAATCAAAGTTGTTATCAAATATTTCCAATAATATATATTTTACATTGTTATATCCTGTTATTATGATGTCCTGGTTTTGAAATAGAGTTAGTAATATTTTCATATTTTTAAGCCAAACGATAATCGTGGACATGATAACTTAAGCAATTACAATTTCATTTCTAGGAAATTTACTCTGCTTAATCTCTGAAACATTTAGTATCCTCAGGATAAACAATTATCAGCTAGCCTTCAATAAGGAAAATCCCTTCAAAGGACGTATGAATGATTACATATGGTTGAGTGCGTGGGAAAACATCCAGGAATTAAAAAACGAGCAGATAACTTGAAATATTAAACAATGAATTCCACTCCTTCCTATAGAATAATAAGAAATATTCATGGTATTTTAGAATAATTTTCCTGTTACAGTTATTATTCTAGAATTGACGTAACTTTTTAGGGCCTCAATTCAATGAATGCTCTACGTTGCCGTAGAAGAATCTTGCACACATGTATTAAATACGTATTTCAACTTCTCTGTACCACTGTCTCTCAGGACCATTTTCAGTTGTAACGTAAATAAATTCCAAAGCGGAAAACGGTAATATTTTCGGAATTATCTGTCCATATATCCAACACTACTACTAACCTTTTTTTCCAAATACACTAGTTCATAAGGAATTAAGACAATAAGAAACTAGCCGTTTTTTATCCATAGTTGTGCGCACATTCCTGGCACAATGGAAGATCAGAGGATATTAAAGGAATGATTTTTTTCAGCAGGCCAAAGGAGAGAATTGGCGGTAGCACATTTTTTCAGTTTGTCTACAGTAAAAAGGATTTATTTAGAAATGACAAATTTTGGGTCTAATTTTAATTAGGATACTTGGCATGCAGATTAGAAGAATAATTATAAAGAAATAACGTAAAAATTTACCTATATAAAATTATGGGAAAATAATCCTCCAAATTTTCTAAAAATATGACAAAAAAATGTATATGTATATATATATATATATGTATATAATATTGGTTCGAACACTAGTGGAACGTATCAGGAGAGAATCTCTCCTGAACGGACGAAGGTGGTGGTTCCACCGAAAATTCTTCACCACTGTGAGTTTATTTCTTTTTTGTGTCCTGTGTCTTTATACGTTCCACTAGTGTTCGCACCAATATTATTTACATTGTGAACCTTTTCGAAGTGATTATATAAATATGTATATATATATATATATAGAACTCGTAAGATGTTAAGTTCACATATATGAATATAACACTACTTGAATACGCCCACGAAAAACATAGTTGACACAAGAGATAACGAACACTGACGGCTATTTCCGAATTTTCGCTGGCCGTACACCACCGTACATTTTCGTAGGAAATGGTATGGGTATAGAAGGACATTTGAGATGGCAGGATGGGTCGGAAGCTGGTAGGGACGGTGAAGGGCGGCAGGGGGAAGAGGCGAGATTGTGATTAGGAGGGAAGGGGATGGGGAGAAGGGTGGAGGCGGAAACGGGAGAAGTGACGGGTGGAGGGGATCAAATGATTGAGTTTAGAATGCCCGGGAGATTATTCAAGAGCGTTATGATAAACGCTTACTCCAGTGTTTTGAGACTGAGTGGTGGAGTGGGGACCGTAAGATTAGCTAGAACTGAATAGAATATTCGAAAGAAGATATCAAATGCGGCCTGGTGGGTTCGGGTGTGGAATGGTACGGGTAATGAGGCCGAGGGTGAAGCGGGGTGACAAGAAGAACGGTGATTGTTAATTCGAATATTAAGTAGTGTGGTACATTGGCCTATATAGTAGGACGGGAAGGAATTGCATTGGATTTGATATACTGAGTATATCGAGGTGCATGAGGGGGGAGAGAGAGGTACGGAGTGGCGAAGGTGACATAACGTGGGCGGAGGCTGAGATACTAGAATTTTACAAGCTTTGCATCTCGGGCGGATGTAGGGAGTGATAGTTTATTCAGTTGCGGAGGAGGATTTGAGGAGAGGTCGAGTTATTTTAAAGATTTGGGAGCGAGTGGTGGGTCGTTTATAGGAGATGGGGAGGGTAAAGTGGGAATAGAGCCGAGGTGAGTGCATCATCGGAGAGAGAAGGAAAGAGTTCTTCTTTAAGGGTATGTTTGAGGGATTAAACACCAGGGGAGTAGGTGGTGGATAGATGGAGAGTTGATTTTTGGATTTAGTGGGTCGAGGTTTAGGCGTGTAGGATGTCTTGAGAATTTTGTTATTTTGGGGAGGAGTCAGGGTGACCACGTCGGAGGAGAAAGGTGTGAAAATTGGAAAGAAACTTTAGTAGGGAGTCGGGGTTACCACAAATTTGGTGGCCATGGATGGATAGGGACTAGGGAATATGTGGGGAGAGTGGCAGAAGTTATAGTGAAGGTGACCTGTTATAGTGAAGGTGAAGTGGACAATGACGAGAGAAAATCTTTCACTCGGTTCGTAATCGAACCCGGATCCTAAGATTACCTAATCAAGGTCTAGTTAAATGATTTTTTCGTTCATGTTTTGGTTAACTTTCACTGGGGCGTATGACATCTATAATTTCTTGTAGGATTAAGTGCTTAATAGGGCGCGATCATGGTCATTCTGCATTTAGCGGTTTATTTATTTTAAATTGACATAAAGGGTAATTTAACATATTGTGTACTTCATTAGAAGTTAAGTATCAAGATGTTAATGCTGGAGAAACGCAAATGCAGCAACGCATATTAGAAAGGACATTGTTGTAGCAAATATCCCCAAAAGATATTTTTTTGGGAAACGCAGTAGCGATTAATGACCACTTTATTGCATTTTCAGGGAAGATATTCTTGTCATTCCATTTGAAACGGCTGATGAAATGAAGGATATCGAAGAAAAACTTGAACGCAGCGAGCTTTCCTACCAGTTGTTTTATTCCGGAACTGGAAAGCTCTCAAGAGTATCCATGATAAGCATCTTCGGAAAGTTAGAGGACATCGAGCGAACCATAGGGTAAGCCTTGATTAGATGTATTAAAGTAGACTCAGTTCCAAATAAATTTTCATGTGGAAATAGCGGGGTTAGTCCCTTTACCCCTTGTAGATGCATTAAAATACATACTTTTATAAAGATAGTTAAGTAGAGTAATATTTGCTTAAAGACCACTGCTAACTAATATAAAAATTGTATACATATTATTATACACAAATTTGACATATCACTGGTAGTAGTTAGTTAAATTGTCACCCTTATAATGAAATGCGTTCTAATTTAGGAAAGAACAACCTATATTCCTGTTATATTGGATTGAATTGAATGCTAAATGACATAGTAAAGCAAGTTGAAAATTATGTAATTTTGGCGAAGGTGCAATTATGTCCAAACTGTAATAATGGGAGGACATATATGCCAAAGATTATTAAACCTGAAGAAAAAGTAGAATGAGTAATTTTAATCAATTATAGGAAGAAAATTTTGAACTTTTCCGGAAGACAAAAATTTAACAGGCATTTTATTGCAGTGCGCAGGGCTAAGGGAGAGTTAGCAGTGAGGCCAATGAAGCCCAAAGCAAAGATAATAAATCAGAAATAACTGCGGATAGAATTTATCCGAGTTTCCTAAGAGAAAGTATTGTGCAAGGTCTAATACTTATCTCAGACACCGTAAATGTCAGTAGATCCACATTAAAACGCCGGAGGGTACTGGCATAGTATACCAAAGAGAAGATACCATAGATCAGATATCCAAGATCAGCGTTTTATTTTCAATTTCCCTGAACATCAGATATATGTTAGTATCAAAAGTAAATATTTTATAAAATTATATAACATAAAAAAGGGAAAGATATCACGCATAAACGAAAGAACTAAACGACAAGAAAATAGATGGAATCAAGAAGCGATAGGTAGAATTCTATTTACATCAGGGTAGGAAGAGAGGGCATTAGAAATACATTATAAGAAATGGGAATGTCTTAATACAGGAAAACATCAGCTGCTTGTAAAACCTTGGGAAGAGTGAACACATAAATAATTAAGAAAGATAAATGGAATTTTTATAATATAATATGTGGAATGAAACATTGAGTAAAAAAAACTAGTTGGGCTAGTACGCGGTAACGGTGTAGGAGGAGAAATGGTCGAGCTATAAAATACCAATTAAGTATTGACAAGAAATAGGGAAAGAGAAACGGTCCCTACCATTGCGAATAGATAGGGAAAATATTAATAAAACCAAGAAGTATTATGGGTAAAGTCTGGGAAATAATTCATATAGGATATTGTCCCAAGATTAACTCTGTGGAATGTCTATATATTTGATGGAGTCGGCTAAAAGTAACTTTTTGCAATTTGATAAATCATAACTTACTGAAACACATGCGACCGTGGTTTCTCTGCTCAACTAATGATGTTACACGGAAGCGTAACCATGGTTATATGTGTAGTTTTAATATTTTGTTATTTGTGGAGTTGCAATGTTTTTCAAATCCATTATTTGAAAAAAATCGCCATAAATTAAATCCTAAAATGAACTACCCGTCTTTTTTTTTAGAATTAAACAGGAAATATAAAGTGGAGGGTAACTTTGAACCGAGAATTCTAGGCATATGCGTAGAAATTTTCTGTGCCAATTAACGGATAATGGGAATAAATAAAATTACAGAAAATTACGTAACGAATGAATGATTTTGAAACAAGCAGAAGGATTTTTTTTCCCTCTAGTCAAATTAATTTGAGGACAGGGGTCCACCAGAGATAGATCGTTATAAATTCCCACACCGATGAAGACATAACGGTAGGTGACGTGAGGATTACGCTTAGCATTAATCATACCTTCCATAGAGTAGGTTTGTTCAATGCAAAAAAAGATAATAAGATCACATTAAGGAAAGGCATATCGTATGAAATTGTAAACCGAGCGTTTTTGCTCGTTTTGCGAATTTCATAAAGGATCCTAAGGATTGGTATATAGATTTGGATTTGAGGATTTATTAAGGTTAGCGGAATGAGAATTAAGTGAGCAGTGATAGGAGGGAAAGTACAATTTATATAAGTAGTTATAAATGTTTAACCTTTTTCTGAGGAAATAGATGAAGAGACATGGGAAGCGGTGGGATTAGGCGGAGTGCCAATTAACTCCTTCAGAATTGAAAAGGAGAAAGCAGATAGATAATTAAGACGGTAGAATTTGCAGAAAATATTAAGAGTTACGAAATAAATGGAGATTGGAATTACGAAATAAATGGAGTATGGAGATTTGCATGTGTTAGCTTGGAAAGCTACTACAAACCAAACTTCGGATTGATTATAATGATGATTCGCAAACGATCAGTTAGGAAAAGGACTAAAGGGCTTGTTTGAGAGCTCTAGGGGACCAATCTGAGAGGTATGTATGAAAATAAATTATGTGAAATCGAAACTAATGTTAGTGTTTTTATTAAAAAAATAAAAGAAATTCTGAGTTATATATATCAAGGAGGTCATTAATTAGAAGATTTGGAAAATAAAACTTGTTTATGGAGTAATTTAGAGGACGTTGGATATGTGTATAAGGAAATTGGAGATACACTAATTAAATACACTATTAAATTGTGAGATACTCGAATGACGAAATATGAAGAAAAGATGAATAAAGAAAAGGTTAGAAAAGACCTGAATAGCAAAGTTGATGCTCGATTTCTTTCCGGTGGAACGAATTTAAGTTGTTAACACTGGTAATGTAGCGTTTCGAATTCCTTTCACTTTAAAAATTTAATTTTATTCTTTCTAAGATTTTTTTTTGAAGAAATATTGTTACGAGAAGTAAGCGTGGCAGGGCTAGTGAAAGCCTCAATTCATTATTAAGAAGAGAACTAACAAAACTGGATCATTGCCGGTCGGGTTAGCCTGGTGGGTAGTGCTCTCACTGGCTAAGCCAAAGGTCGCCGTTTTGAGTCCCACCCAGGGCATGGCTATTGTTTTGGTGCAATAGGATTTTTTCTACGACTTGAAGAGGTGCGAAATGACCATAGCCATCGAAGCACCCTATAAATAAAAATACTACTACCCCAACGGAATCATTTTATTTAGGGATAGATGACAAAGGTACTGGGCTATCACAGAATCATTAAATTTACTTCTGAATCTGAGGAATTTCGACAATTCTGGTTTCTATGAACATATCAAAATCAAATAAAACAGAGATAATAGGTTCAGGTTTTGACGGATTTACATTCTTTTCCTTCCCATGTATCGCTCACCAATACTTGAAAACCATTATCAATCACTTGAAACTGAATATAGATAGTGTGTATTAGAAACGAATTATATGAGGAAAATAAGGATTCTCTACTAAAGTTTTAATTTCATACTTTCTCTAATTTATTTTGTAAAACTGTTACATTTATTCACGTGTATTTATGATTTCATTATACCGGCGCTCTGATTCAAACACCCTCGTTTATGTGGATGAAGATGCTAATATTAATTTCGTTGAAAGTAAAAAAATAGATCATTTCTTGGGAATGGGAATGATAACATGGGATGAAAAACCAGATGTATATCTCTCTCGATTTATCTTTTAGACGATGGGGATCCAAATGGGACAATGCGAACATGTTTTTCATCAGTCCAGACCCTGAAGACATCAGCACAGAAACTGAGGACGAAGATGCTTTCGATAGGGCTGAGGATTACGATATGACTTTTGTCATCAATCAGTCCTTGAAGTGGTCTGATTTGCAATTGGCACAAGAGGTGAGATTGACATCTGCTTTTATTTGAAGTTCTTCATAAATTTACATTTTAACATAGCTCACAGAGGGATGAAGTTTCTTTTTTCGGATTTGTATTTTATGTCTGTAATTTCATAGTAGCTTTGTGGGTAGAACTTGCGAATGCTGAACGGAGAATTTCTGGTCCCAATCGGAGTGCTTATGCCTCTCTCTGAACACCTATAGTTTAAATAAGTTGTGGGATTGATTATATCGTATCATACGTCTTACAAGGAAACTGCAGGTGAGAATGAACCACCACACTAATGTCTTGGAGTATTTCATATTCCTGAGTCTTAATAGTAAGCGAATTGATTTCTCAACATCAACGTAACTCAAAGTGTACTCAATACGGCTGACTTACGAAGGCTCTGATATTGCAGTAACTGTTTATCAAGCGTACTGTTCTAAGTAGAGTCTACGACACTGGTATGTTGACCTATATAGTCTATAATTTATTCCCTGCCGTGTTAACCTCGGGGTAGCAGCTATTTTTTTGGAGGCTGTGAGGAGACCGGGAGGAGGAAAAGGCGTTTACGCACTCCCAGGGAAGTTAGCACTGGGAAGTGTGGGACTCTGCCGGGATAATTTATTCCGGCCCATACTTACTCAAAGCCACACCACCTGATTGTGCCTATTGAAGGAAGGCAGCATCTGGTCCAGGCAGACGTCATCAGGCCTATCCAATTCCTGTTCTCTCAGCTGCAGCTCGAGTCATCTTGGTCCTGTTGAAGATTTTTAACGCTATTATCCCCCTATAACTAGTCAGCTTGTTAGTATTTTCAGGTCGCTCTTATTGATAATCCCGGCTCTGATGGTCTCTCTTGCGGAAATCCTGCTCCATGTGCCGCGTTAGCTTAGGGTGATCCCAAGAACCTGAAGACCTTTCTTTTCCTTGGTGTAATGGACTAGACTACGACGCTCCTGATATTTGGATACCTTCCATTTGTTGGTCTTCTCAAGGTTGCACTGCTCTCCTACCACCTCTGCGTTAATCACTAGGATCTTCCTATCTTTTACGGCAACAAGGTCCGGATTCCGGGTTCCTTCGTTGGAGGCAAATGGCTCTTCACCAACCACGTCAAATTGCCGTTTCAGCATGCTCCTCTCTCTCTAAATAACCCAACACCGCATCATGTCGATTTACCCGCGTACCATGCCTGCGGGGCCAGATTTGGAGTACCTGATTCAGCCTCTCGTTGGCATCACAGCCGGCCCTGCTGCTCCGGTCGCCAAGACGCCGCCGGGAGGTCCGAGATTTAAGGGGGATCGCATTGATCCGAAGGCGGGCGGAGTTTACGTAGTCCGCGCCGGATAGGAAACGGGTATCGCCCCCTATCCACGGGTTCTGCTGTGGAACCCCCCCGGCTTGTTGTAGCGCCACGCCGTCCACTGACTGAAGAAGGATATCGGCCCATCTCTTGGCGACAGCTTTGTCAGTTTCAAAAACAGCGGTCCCATTCGTGAGTCTAAGTCGGTTTCTCGTGAGCTCTTGTGTGATCAGGCTGGCTGCCTGCTGCCCCGCCAAATAGCTGGATTTGGCTGGGCTCACGAGCTTGTTCCGCCTCAGAAGTTAATCCGTCCACCTCAACGACGGGATCCCCAGACCCCCGTCCTTAATGTCTGCGTGGAAAAAAGCAGGACAGTCATGAGGCAGTCGCAGCCAAGTTTCCTGATCGCCTCGCGGATGGTCTTATCAAGGGCCCTGGGTAGTTCCAATGACACCACCCCAGGTGTCTCCAGGTGCATCAGAGATAGTATGATGAATACCCTCAAAACCCACATCCGCTGCTGATGCTTCAGTGGTGCCGTGGTCGCCTTGCTCAATTTTTCGGCCAATATATATTTAAGGTATTGCATTCAGCCGTCGCGGGTTTAAAGTCCCTTCTAGTGCATGGGTGTTATGTTTGTCCAGATGGGCTTATTCTATGATTGAAGAGGTGTGAAATGGCCATGGCTGTCGAAGCACCCTATAAACAAAAATACTACTACTATAATTTATTCAGCTTACCAAATGTTACGACCGACCCACTCGTTTTTGGAAGTTATTTACAGCAGTGAATTAACATAATTATATAACGTTAGGCATAAGTTTTTAATCAGAAATTTCTTTTCTTGTGTTTATCTGCTGATCAAAGTAAAACAGGTACTGTGCCTCAAATTACTTTGCATGCACTATATTAAACTCGCGATACCTACTTTTTGCGGATAACATTAGAGCGATTCAATAAGAACGCATAATTATTTTTCTTAAGCTTAGTTTTAGCGCTCCATTCGAGGTAAATCATTTTGAACTGGAATAAATGGCCAATTCCTCTCTCTTCCCAGACTCGAGGTATCACGAGGTGGTATTTAAATGTTGCGGACAGCACATTATGTTGTCGGGAAAATAATATGCAGATTACGGTATTAATTACATGTTACAAAAGAAGGGGAAATTCCGAGTGATGCCTTGTGGGTTTGCGGAAATAGCACGTAGTGAACACACACATTCCAGAAGGTAAAATCCCTTAGCGGCATCAGTGAGGCAATTTCTGTGCCACAATTTCTAGACCCTCGGGTGCTTATCAAATTATTCATGAATTTATGAGAGAAAAGGGAACGGTCTCGCGAAGGCACCCGAGGCGAAGAGAAGATCCCTGCTCTCACCAACGTAGCAGACTCTCCAATTTTTTTTTTTACGGAGGCATTTTTTTTCATGACACCTACTATCGACATTCATTTTTTAATAACCTAATACGCCATTATATTTTTACCTCAAACCAAATGGAGGCCTTTAATTTCGTAATTGGTCATCGAAATGGATATCGTGGACCTTTTTAAAGGAAAAGAGCAATGGAAATGTGTTTAAATGCAGTGTTCCGTATGATTATGCTGTCTCAAAGGGTGTTGAAACTCTCCGGAGGGATGGTTACTACTTGTTTATTTTATGTATCACGATTTTCGTGCTCTCCAGGTGGGGTAAATAGGCAGATAGAATGGTCTTTATCAACATTTGCAGAGTGTTATTCTCAGGAGGCCATCCCCCGGATTAACAATCCCTCTTAATGGTGTACTTTAGGTTCTTTCACTCGATGTGTACATGTTCCGTTTGCTCTGACCATCGGTACCGGATGTCGTCTTTATGGCATATGAACCACCATTAGAGAGTCCAGTGTTAGTGATATTTTATTATAATATTTTTTATGAGGACGTAGAGATCTTGGACGTTCTATGGTCACGATATGTCTACTCTTTCATTTTGCAAACATTTTTAGACAAAAACTTTTCTTTGTCCATCGTTCTTATATTCTTTCTTTTTCAACGCACTTCGTCAAAATGTCTATTTTCCTTTGCTCTATTCCATTTGACACACTACATGCCCCGGATGGGTTAGACTGGTGGGTTCACCTGATAACCGAAATGTCGACGGTTGGAGTATGGCTCCGGACATGGGTCTTTATATAATTAAATACATGAATAATAGAATACAAATGAATAACTATATATGTATAGCTCGAGCGTTGAAAATTTCACAAATGAATATAGGTCTACCAATGCAATCGCACAAAAAGTCAACGTCTACGGTTCCTGTGCTGTAAGTCGGCGTCACCTTTTTTTTAAATTTTGTCCCTACTTTCCATCTATCTGCTGCAATCGTATTGTCTCATTAAGCTCTCCCTACCTCCTAAACCTACCTAAATGGTGGTGTGAGACCTGCGAAAATTAATTCGGAAGTAACTCTGTGTCCCTATCTGAGTCTCCTAGGTTTTTTGTGTGACTATCGGTAGTTCGATAGTGGTATATATATACATACACACAGAGAGAGCCCCGAAATATTTCTCCATTTTGTGAGTCTTTCTTTTTATCTATTTCTATGTGAGAATGTGTATAAGTGTGTGCGTGTGTTCGTGTTTGCTGCTCGTCTGAGTTTTCCTGAACTACATATATATATATACTTCAGAAAAACTCATACTAG
>WURS02002977.1:0-12732 GCA_011762765.2 Rhinocypha anisoptera
CGCTCTTCTGTACACTTCCTCGTTCCTAACTCTGTCCGTCCACTTGACTTTCAGCATTCTCCTCCAGCACCATGTTTCGAAGGCTTCTATTCTTCTTTGGTTTCTTTTTACAATGGTAAGTTAAATATAAGGGTAGGTATACACAAGAGATAGCTCGTAGGAACTTGAATATTCTAGTTATTATCTTAGAGAGAAAACGTTCATAGCCAAAGGGAATGTGAAAGTGTTGCCCAGAAAGGGATGTTTTTACCAAAAGAAGGAAAGTGACGCCAGTAACCTTAATTGAGGTCGTAAAGAAAATGTCAATGAAAACCCTATGGAGCATAACTGATTATGGTCGCGAAACCAAGCATTGAAAGTGGAAGATGAGGGCAGATTACTGGTTTTTGTTTTAAGGATTAAAACAAAAAGAATTAAAAGTAGCTTCAAATGATAACATGTATGTTCTTGAGGATTTTATTAGATATTGATCTTATGCGTAAACAATGCGGAGATTGGAAGAAAATAGAATATGTGAAGTGGTGGCTGGTGGAGTTTTTGCAATTAAAGAAATTCGTAGAAATGAAGAGGGCTGTATCACATGGCGTTGCACTGTAGTGTTTTGAGGATTATATCAAAAACCTATATTTAAGCTAGATTACCAATTATTAACATATAAAATTTTTTATATAGAGACAGTGGAGAAACTCATAGACCTACAAACTATCTTGAGGGCAATGGAATGAGTATTAAAGGAGTAAAATGTGAAAATATGTAGGAATAAGACTAAAATACTACTATACGTCCTCCGTACAGCCGTCATGCTACAGAGAGAGCAAGTGGAATCCTTCACCTACCATGTATGCAGGGACGGAAGAAGTTATATGGCCGTCAAGTTTATATTAGCACAAGCTAGGAAGACATTCATGGCGAAGATACAACTCGTGCTGAATATAAGATTATAGATATCACGACAAACAGTGAAACAATATGTGAAAACGTTCGTATGAAGCATGGCATCCTATGGATCAGGAGCATGGACCATTGAAAAAACAGACCAGAGAAGAATAGAATCCTTCGAAACATGACACTGGAAGAGGATTCTGAGGACCAAGTGGACAGATAGAGTGAGAAACGAGAAAGTGTACAGAAGAGTGGAAGAAGATAAGTTACTTTTGGATAATGATAAGAAAAAGAAGAACAAGATGGATAGCATGCACTCTAAGGCATAATGAGTTCGTGAAGAATATAATTGAAGTAAACATAAAAGAAAAGACCCAGAGGGAGATGTTGAAAGCTGAAGAAAATAATATATGCGTGGATTATAGATTTGAGGAACATATAAGGGTGACTAAAAAGAAACAATTCCGCCGTTGATGAGCACTTCTGATCAGCACCCCGACACGCCGTTAACTTCGACAAATGCAAAATCATCGCCAAGGAAAACCAATACTTTCCTCGGGTAATATGCGAGACAATATAAATCGCCGAGACCCCTTATAATTTCAACAGAAAATACGGTTATCCTCTCTCCTCGACATTGAAACTAATTTTCCAAAAAGAAGTTAAACTGGCCAAACAGATCGCCCCAGGCTAAGCCTATATACAAGGGACAATCACTTTGGACATAAAGATGTCGACTGGGAGGTCGACGAAACTGAAGTCCATCAGGATGAATTAACGCGATGGATACCCGAAAAATTGCGAATAATGTTTTGTGGTAGCCGTTAATACCATCTATCAGTAGCCTATCCTTAACTAGTAGAAAACATATTATGCTGACGAAGTTGTATCCCACAACTCACGGGATGCTGGGGTTTGAGTGAAATATAACATGAAAATCCTCATAGTCTACCCCAAGGAAAAGAATATATACGCAAACGTATTATAGAGCCCCCTCACTTTTACGACTCGCTTATGAAAGAGGTGCTTTTCAAAAATACGAGAGTAATGCGGCGATGGATTTCGGGCTATACTGCTTGTGGAGCATTTCGTGACTCGATGCTTCACTCACGTTACATGGCCCAGAAGTCCCATTTCGCTCCTAACAACGATCGCTGCAACGCGAGTGAACGTTTAGCCACAAAATTCTCCATTATCAGCATAGCCCGAAAGCAATCTTCGCAAAATCACATCATTGCGAGATACACGATTCAAAGAAAGAAATAATTTATATATTCACCCTCCATTCATTTAATTGAAATTTATGTTTCATATTATTAGTCAGCGTTTCTCTACCATTCCAGAACCATTGAAATAATACCGACAATCTAGGGAACTACTTCATAATAATTATTATATGTAATTTTTACTTTAAAATTTAATTTCACGGCACAGAGTGTCGTGGTTTATTGTCATCTGGTGAACGAGGCTTGACGCTAACTAAGATTGATTCCATTCAGAGACATTTATTGTTTTATGCCTGTTCCTATTTATTATAATTTCTCGCTGAACCTTGCTTGGAAAAAACTGGCCTAGCTGTTTTGTGGTATTCGCGAGTTCCATGATAGTCCTATTATAAAAGTGACTGTATTTACCTCTCGAAATATCAGGTTACATTGGCAAATAATGAACTTACTCGTGCTCCATTCTTTACCGAGACATTAGGACAGTCAAATTACGAAAGGGACGGGCAAAAATGCCAATATCAGTTTCTCACCGAAAACCTAGATGGTGAGCTTAGTGGATGTTAAAAAACAAAAAAGTATCCAAATTCTAACATGCGTGTGTTTATAATCGTCGTTTAATTGCAAAAATTAGCGATTTTTTTGGGGTTATGTCGTTTAGCAAAGTAAGCATCAGTTTTAACGGAAAGGTCGGGACAGACAAGTCATAGATATTAAAAATATCTACAATTGGTTGCAAGTGATGATTGGCTTATTAGTTTATTGTAAAATGGCAAAAAACCGTAAAATGAGCCATTGTTTACACAATCATTATCCAATAAGACAGAGATTTCAAATCATAGCATAGTATAGATTCTAACATAGTTAAACGTGTTACTAAATCTGTACGTTAATTTGTTTATTAGATATTGCAATTTTTTATCCCGAACACATTCTTGATTAATGTTCACTCTTGGTTTTTGAGGCATGCTAGAAGCATGTTTAAGAGTGAATTCTGTTCTAAAAGAGTGCTCTTATTATTTTTATATCCTGAATTAGCATGAAATTACAGAAAATATTGCAAAAAGCTGGTTGAAAATCATGTACTTAAAAAAAAACAATATCTCGGCTTTAAATATATCTATCTGTCCAAACAATGTAACATAAAAAAGCCATAGCGATACTAGCTTTCATGATGTGAACTCAGCGTTATCATCATTATCATTTTTACGAGAATAAATCTAATTATTTATAAGCAAAAAAGTATTACTAACGAATGTTCGTGTTTTGATACTATTTTGTTTTTTACATCCACTAAACTCACCATTGAAGTTTTCGGTGAGAAACTGCTGATGGTATTTTTGCCCGAAATCGGCCGTTTGTTCCGTTATTTGACTGGCCTACACATACGTATTACAGATTCTTTTATTTTAAAGATGTGAATGATAACAATGAGTCAACATTATTTCATACCGTCATTTTGTTTTTATTTCCTAGTGATAAGAGTATAAACATGTTTTGATAATAATGATAAAATGCCTTTATTGGGGCGTGATTGAGAATGGATACATTGATGTTTAAAAATAGAGAGATATAGTCTATATATATTAATTTTGTAGCGTGTCAGTCAGTCACGCCGTACACGTTTTGTTTTTTTTTCTCTCTCAAGTTGTGAGGTAAAAGAGTGAGGTTTGGTGCGTTGAGTGTGGTTTTTTGTCTTCATGATTCGGTAGTATATTTGGATTTTTGCAGTTGATTTTGATGAGAAAAATGCAAAAAACGTTTTTTTTTTTTTACGGTGAGAGAGAGATACAACAATTATCCTGAAGGGTATACTTCCACTTTTTTCGTTCAGTTTGTGATGTGGGCTTTTTCACGTAGGATTAGCATGTAACTCTTCGTAGTCTATTGCAGTGAGCAATGCTCAGAGAAATGAAAAATATGAATTTTTTTACTTCAAATTCTTTACTTATATGTTTCATAAACTATTCTAAAATTTGTTTTCATTTTTGGGAAACACATACACTCATTTACACACATTTCCCACTACTCCCACATGAGTAGTGCATAATAAAGCAAAAACACAAAGTTCACCTCAAGAGAACACCAGACCTGCTGCCTACAAAGCAGACAGCAGGTCAGCTAGTTTTAATATTAATATTGTACAGAGATGATATGAAAAATGTTAATCATATAGAAAGATATTCACAATTGTGTGGGAAAAACGTAGGAATAGCAGGCTGTTATCCTTGATGAAAAACCCCACTGTAGGAAAACACCCACATGTACATGTTCATAATGATCAGTTTATAAATAAGTAATGATTATTTTCACAACAGTAATGCTGATTATTTAATTTCTCAAGTCGGCCAACGGTTTGGAATTCTAGTTTGCAATTGTTAATTATCTAATAAATTCATTATTTCAGATAATTTTTTGTCGTAAGGAGACTTAATATATGTATTACATGTTTTTAAGTGTTAATCGCAGATTAAATCTCCATAAAAACTGATAATTACTGAAAGCGGATCTGTTCATTTTTATCGCTTTTATTTTCCATTTTGCAAGGAAGTTCTCTTTGCGGGATTCACCTCAGGGTTTGATATTTTCGGAGAAATAAAGTTCTAAAAATACAAATATGCAAATCTTAGAGAGCAACAAGTAGTAAATGGTCGTTTCCGTGACCAACTGATATACCAAATACAAATTTGTGTCTCCTATCAGATACTCGAAATCACTTTATTTTACCTTTTGGCCTTACTACGATTGTGGTATCAATCTCGGTGTTAGGATCTCACTTAGGGAAGCATTTAAAGATTGATACTTTAGGGCTAATTTGAATGGTCTGTCGTGTATCATTTCAGGTTCATAAAAGTCAAAACAGTTATATTTTAACGCGCTTTTATTTTAAAGTACCTATTTCGGCTAATCGCAATTCCCTTTGATGCATTAGTGGTAATAGAAAGGGTGCAATAGGAAGAATTTATATAGCCCAAATGCGAAGTTACATCGAAATTCGCCTCGTTCAGGTATTCATATTTGGGTTAGCATTTTATTTTATTCTATTTCCTCGTGACTTTCCACAAGCGTTGACCTTTATTAGCAACTACGCGAAGCTAAAAATTCTCTCCAGATTTCATTTGATTTACCAAGTCACCAGAACTCACCTTCCTATTTGTTTTTCACGTCGACGTGATACAAATAGGTACTCCTGTTGCGGGTTTAAATCCCTCGCTCAAGAGCTCTTCTCATGTGTTCATGTAATAGATTTTTCTTTTTTAAATTTACAGTGAAGCACTACTTTCGATACGAGGTCTCAACAATTGCAAAAGTTGCCTCATTATTTAATAATTATTATTCGAACATTTTCTCATGATTTGGGAAAATTCCCAATCCTACTTCGGAAAAAAATATTTCATTTGGAAGGTTTGGGGAAACAAAAAGCTTATATCATGACATTTTATTTTTCTTTGCACTGGAAGACAAATCATGATATAGAAGAAAACATACAAAAATTATTACGGAAATATAAATATGTTGGCAAGAAACTCATTCTTATTATTTTTGTAATACGAATTTGAATTTTTTATTCGAATTTATCAGCTCTGTAAATATTTGTAAGATATTCACTTCCTGTCTGTTTAAATACTAGATTGGCATCTACATAATTTACTCGTCGTTGTACGCTAAGTCAAACGTTCATTTTCCAGGCTTTAATGTTGGGTTTATGTGATTTTGTTCACGAGGAAAAATCACGCTAATAAAATCGCAACTTGTAACGGTTAAATAGATAGTGTGCCAGACAAAAACAAATGCTAGATTTATTTTCTCCAGAGTAGTAAAATTATAAAATGGGGGTGAAATTTCTCGTCAAAATGAACGCCAGAGGAAAAGGAATGAGAAGAAAATGCGATAAGGGAAAGTTTCAAAGATTTTTTAAGATGGTTCACCATTCTTTTCATGTATCTTCATCTATTATAGTGTTTAGTATTTTATTTGCATCCGGATATTAAAATAATCCCCTTGCATGTTCAGCAAAGGCGGCAGTCCTGTAACTGACGTTCTAAAGCTATATCATAGCAAATCCAACTAACTTACATAGATTTATTTCAGATTAATGCGGCTTAATTATTAATTAAAGTTCTACTCCCTATTCACTTTACTATTTCCTCCGAACTCCCTTGTGACTGTGCCTTAAGCCATCGAGTGCGACTACCGGGTTGAAAAAGTTAGGTTCATTTTTTGATACAGAGGTTAACTTCGTAGTAAGCGAGAGTATACTGGACGAATAGCAGTCTTGAACAATAAATGGTGTTTCTCGGAGGGTGTATATAGGTCCATCCTTGGGTAAGATGGCCGCAATTATTATGAAAACCCATTAAGATTCCTTGGCATGTCAGGAGGCTGCCACCAAACATTAAACAGCCTACCATCCGGAGGGGAGGTCAGAGTCCCTCCTTCATGTGAACGAAGGTGGGGAACTTTGGTCGATATAGAAATATTCGCTATACTGTAGACAAGGTAATAGTTACGTTAAAGGTTACAGCATTTAATCAAGGAAGAGCACAAGAAATCACCTCAGTATTCTCCGGTAACAACTCGCCAAATTTTTATTTCAACTATGATGTTATGGTGCTCTCTGGAACAACATTTTGGAGGTAAAGTAGTCTTCCATTCAGAGTATTGATTATTATAGATTATTCAAGAGAGCACATCAGTATGTACAAGGTGACAAAAATGTTAGGATAGGAATTAGTCAGGTCACTCCTTGCTTTTAGTAACTTGAAGATGGAAGTGTATGGATAGATATATCTGGAATCAGTTAGGCGAGATGGTCAGAATAAGATGATTTTTGGAAAAACAACTAAAGGAAAATTCACTCAGGATAAGTAAATAAATGAAAATGCTGGAGTTGGAATGATACAGAAGTGTACGCCAATGATAGTAAAGAGCAATCTTCAGTATTATGAAAATGTCGTCTTAAAGAAGAGAGCAAATAAATCAACAGACGCCAGACGCGTAGAGGTACAAGTTTACATTCCAGCGACAGTTCACCATGATGACAAAGCGGAATGACGAAATTTCGCAGGGGATAAAATTATGAAAGGAGAGGAAAAATTGACAGTCCTTGAAAACTGAAATGCAATCATCGGAGAAAGCCAAGAAGGAACAATCAATGGAAGAACATGGTCTAAAAACGAAATAAAAGAGGCAAAAGGCTGCAGAAATTTTCCGAACATAATTTTGAATAATACTTAATTTAAAAATGCCGCGTATTAGGTAGGAATGGGAGATGCATTGAGGCATAAGAAGGTATCAAAGTGACTACATCGTGGTTGAGGATCGGTTTATAAATCAAGTAAAGCCTGCGAATGTTTTCCAGAGCTCACATCGACATCCACTACAATTGATATTGATAACTAACACTCGTTCAAGGGACTGAAGAAAACGATGATGAGGCAAGGAGAGCATTATTAATTGAAGGAAACGGAATGCAATTTCGATGTGCATTGGAAGTCGAAGTGATAAACATCGACAAAATAGAATACATCGATTAAATTTTTTTAATTCATCGAAGTTTGAAAGCGGGGATACTGAAGGTAGCAGAAAAAAAACATTGTCCAAAGATAATGGGCGTAAGGAAACCGAGGATTAAAAATGATACGTGAACCGAGCCTGGCGAAAGAAATAAGTAAAAAGGTTTAAGAAGAGTGAAGAAGGAATTCTTGAGAAAGAATGAGAAATTAAATTAACCGGAAGGCAAGGGAGGCTAGGAAAATAAGGATGAAAAAAATTTTCAAAGAAGTACGTCATAGCTTTTTATCCTTTAAAGTCAGAGCATCGTACATAACCGCGAATAAACCAAAAGGAATGTTACTGTTATCCAAGACGAAAAAGGGATAATTTCTTACTGAAGACAAAGATAATGTGTATAGAAGGAAAGAATATTTAGATTATCTATTTTACGGACGGAAAATACAGGGCAGGGTGCTGAAAGGTGAAGACGGTTGATGACGATGAGAAAGGAGCCTCCCATCCTTAGGGTAGAGTTTCATGCCAAATTAAAATATTTACGGCCAAACAAAATGCCTGCGATCGAAGAGATAACATTGGAGTCATTAGGAAATGCTATAAAGCGGCCATCGGCTTAGCTCTTTAACCTGATATGCGATACTTCTAAAATAGGAGGAATACCGATTAAATAAAAGCAGAACAATCGTCCCAAGACCAAAAATAAAAAGGGCAGAAAAATGAGAAAATAATACTACATATTTTTCCACTCAGAATTTTATTTAGGCACAACAAGTTTTAACCGTTAACTTGTACCTGAATATGGCGCCGTATCGTCGAAACTAGTTGTGCCTAAATAAAAATCTTAGTGGAAAAATACATAGTATATAATCTTATTTATCAGAAATGAATTTCCACAGAGTTCTGCCTGAAAATATCGAATATATGGGCAGAAAAATGCTAAAACTTCCGTACTATTAGCCTCGGGAGCCACGCACCAAAATTTTTACCAGAATAAGATACCAAAGGATGGTGAGGATAGCAGAACGCAGTATTTAACTGAAGACCTGTATGGGTTTAGAGTAAGTAGCTATCAAGGGAAGCTAATGAACACTTAGGGTCTCAACCTGGAGAAGAATGTTTAATGTATTTGTGGGTCTGGAGAAAGTATTTGGCACCTTTACTGGAAAAAATGAAGTTTATGCACGCTCTTAACAGAGAATAAGTATTCTTAAGGAGCAGTTAAAGTGCCGAAGGACCAACGATAAAGAAAGGAGCAAGACTGGGATGCCCACTAACGTGATTGATCTTTCACGTGGATAAACCGGTGCACGAAATAAAAGAGAATGTAAAAGGGAATTTAAGGGTATAAGGAAAGGCTATTGTAATGCTGCGAATTACAGATGAAATTGAAATACTGACTCTGATGGTATAAGATCTAACGAGGGTGTTAGCCTGTAATGAAAAAAGAACGCGAAGGTACAATCTAAAGTTAAGTAAGAATAAACCTAAAGTATAAGTCTGCAGCAGAAACAAGGAAGGCGATGATGGAAGAAGCAGGGAAGAGTAAGCAAGAGTCAATAAGTAGGATAGCCCAGGATAAGAAAAATTCCTTTCCAAAGAAGCAGCTGCTAGCTTCAAGTGTTTTTGGCCAACATATAAGAAAGAGATGCACAAGGGAATATACTATATGTCATTTGTCAGCCTCTGAGAAAAGGAGATTGGAAGAAATGGAAATATGGTGCTCCAAAAAACGTAGAAAGTTAAGTGGATAGATCGAATGACAGATGAAGAAGTACTTTGAAGAGCAGTTGGAAAGATCTTACAAACTGCATTTACAGGAAGAAGAGGGATACGGATAGAACACAGGAAAAGGAGAATAATACGAATCGTAATGGAAGGGAGCTAAGAGGAAGGGGAACTAACTCTTAGCTCCCTCACAACAAAAGGAAGAGTGAAGAAGGTTGTCTAAGGGTTGCGTATGAGAATGAGGTGAGAAACAAGAAGATAAAAAATACCAATCTATGGTAATTAATGATAATTAAATCAGGTGACGGGAAAGCTTGTAGTGCGATTTACACCCAATCTTCAAATTGCTCACATAAGATCATGATGGCAACGGTATAATAAAGGTTAAAAAGCAGGGGTGTCTCCTTTGATCT
The DNA here is from genome assembly GCA_011762765.2 of Rhinocypha anisoptera. Taxonomy (NCBI): domain Eukaryota; kingdom Metazoa; phylum Arthropoda; class Insecta; order Odonata; family Chlorocyphidae; genus Rhinocypha; species Rhinocypha anisoptera. The sequence goes on from WURS02002977.1 coordinate 9,758, forward strand.
TGTCATGTAAACTCCCCTGACGGATTAAAATTATTACCCAAGCTGAATATCGCTTCGCAACAATGCTTGTACAGGACGATTCATGAAGTTTTTGATCGAGGTGACCCTGGAGTATGCTTCACGATTTGAGCACTAGTGTGAAGAAATAGTCGGTGGTGTGCTGTTGCAAAGGCGTCGCTGATCCCCTTGTCGCTCAGGCGATGGTTGTCGTTTCAATGGGAAAAATTCTCCGTTCCAAATACGGTTTCTTCAATTAGCCTTCCCAAGTAATGGGCGGAAAATTGTGAAACAGAGTAGGGATTCCCGCATTGAGTTCGTGGACTTCTTCTTCCCGTTCCTCCTTTCTTTCCCTGGCACCTTCTTTTTGTTTTAAGGTTTAATTTCCCCGAAGAGAAACTAAGAAAAATAAAAGAAAGAGGGCATCTACTTCTGCTCGTCTCGACCGTGATCCAGTGCCGGAAGTTGCGAACGAAAATGAGGGCAGGCGCTCGCTCGTGCCTCGAATTTCGAGGAAATCGCGACGGCGTCATGCGATGTTTTGCTTGACGTCTCTTAATTCGGTGGAAATGAGAAAGGGCCTGGAGGAATGACCTAACCTGAAATCACTGTTCATTAGTAGCCAGGTACATGCTGTGTATTCGGGGAGGTCAGGAGAAATATTTTCCTCGACATAATGAGGAAAAATAAACATAATTTTGTTCGAGAATACAAAACTTTCCCCTCAAGGGTATGATTTATCTATTTTAAAATCGCCCACAAACAGCACACTAAGAGGCCAATTACAGTGGACACCATAACATTTAAAAAAATAACAATGACGAATCACACACATCCATGCCCTAGGTGGAAATAGAAAAATCTACCTAGTCGGGAACTCGACCCGCGACCACCGGGTTGGCAGACGAGGACGTTACCCCGCCGCCACCGATGGAATTAAGGTCCGTATTAATAATAGCCGTCATCCAGTTCTGGGTCACTTAGAAACCTACGTCACCGTGGAGATATCCGACGTAGGAGATACCTAAGAGACTCCCAGGGTCAAGTAGCGACTATATGTAAGGTCCTGAGTTATTCAACGATGGATCCAAAATAGCCAGCCGCTCCGTTTCGCTTTCCAGTTTTCCATTCCAATCTAGATAACTCTGCCTTTTTCATCACCTCGATTTTAGCCTCCTTTACTCAACTCTTCCCCCTCTTTCTTCCTTCCCTCCTTCCCTAGACTCTACCTTTACTCATTTTTCCCAACCCCTTCCAATCCATACATACAATCCATACTTGGTTGGTTCCGCCAGATATTCACACGGATTTATTTCTGGAATTAGGTTCAACTTTAGCCTCTGAACGTGTCACAGAATGTTATTTGTGGATCATTGCTATCAGTATGAATTCTTTCTTCGAGTCCTCAAATCTCTCATTAAATTTTAATCCACTTACTTTTACTGTGCGTCATTTCTTATCATACACTCTTTCTAGTGCACGTGAATTTCACAAGATGAATTTCTCCGGATTATGAATTCTTTAAAAAATATATCCCATTTATTCATATTGGCCTGTAATGAAAACATTGGTTTATAAATAGCTGATAAAATTTAAGGAAGTTACGTTTTTTCAAGTATGGTTTTAGGGCATATTATTAACCACTATTAGTTTGTAAGTTAAAAAATAAATGGTAACACTAAATTAAGCATATTTTTATTATACCATATCATATTAGATTATGTTTTTAATACATTATGGTAATCTTAGAGGATATAAAGTTGAATCTTAATGGCAAACATTTGTGATGAATTTCCCAATTGTTTGAAGAAAATCCTTTTTTATATTGAAAAGCACGTCTAAGCTTGCAACGTAGAAATAGCTTACAATCTTCAAACGTAAGTTGGGGTAAAATTTAGTCAATGCCGACTTATCCATACTAAAAGAATGGCTAGTTATATTGATTCTTGTTCCAATAAGGAAATGCATAATGCTTCACAGCTCAATTTAGGACTGAGGTGACAGAACAATTAATATATTGTATTTTATTCCATTTTATGTTCACTCGTGCTTAAATTGTTTTCTTGTACTAAATTAATTATAATAAACGCTTTGAAAGTACAATTTGAGATGGCCAGCATAAAATATTATAATGGCACCAATCTTATGAAGGGGATTTGAATATAACTGATAGCTAAATACCGATAGTAGACTAGATACCAATGATTAAGTCGATTCATGAGCAATTAATAGTACATTTCACTGGGTACAATTATAAAGTTAGATTACAAATATCTCGTAACAAACGCTATTTACACGATTATTCATCGGCCCAATGCAATGAATCGGCTGAATAAAGTATAACTGTTAAGAGTAAAATTTATCAACGCTTCGCGGTTACTAAGGTAGCAACACTGCATTTTTTGTACTGCCAGATATTTGAATTATTTGATTACGTTGACCTTATAAATTTCAGAACCCAGGAAATGGTGTTTTCTTAGCAGAAAAAAGGGAAAAGTTTTCCTCAGAAATTCATATGTTTCATGACAACATAATTATTTTTTTCCCATTCGTTAAAAATACTATGCCATAGATGCCATAAGTTGTGATGTTTTTTGCGCGTTGGTATTTTATTTACGGTCTCTTACCTTTGAGATCCCATGAGCAAACGTACACTCTATTTATTTCTTCGATCTCCCGTATTGTAACTCATTACCTCCCGTATTGTAACTCATTACCATTATTGTGGAAAAAAATCAGTGCCGTTTGAATGACACTCGAAAGTATTTATGGTTGCTTCTCTCGTTGGCCCGCAGTGCAGAGCTCTCTCGTACGTGGCCGACGCCATGTCGTACAGGGTGTCATTTTATTTCACACAGTGCTCGTGCGAAGGTCGGAGGTGTCCTTCCATCCGCGTGACACCTTAGCCTCCGCCTCCCTTTGTCATTATTCAGTCCTAACCCATCGCCGTCCTGAACTTGAATGGGGTGACCTCGGGG
>WURS02002988.1:0-12732 GCA_011762765.2 Rhinocypha anisoptera
AGTTATGCCTGAAAATATAGAATGAATTTCCATAGTTGATTGAAGAGGCCTTGACTTTGTGGAACTGTTTCATGTTGGTAAGAATTGAAACAACTTGTTTTCCACTAAAATATTTATTACCATGACCAGTTTTGCTACATCCATTGTAGGCATCAAGTGATACATACCACTTGATAATGCTATGGGTTTAGCAAAACTAGTCGTAGCAATAAATCTTTAAGTGGAAAGCAAAGTATTTAAATTCTTTACAAGTATGACATGAGAGTAAAATTTTAAATAAAACCTTACTGTACTAATGGAAAATGTCTGAAATTTCTTGAACAGAAATCTGTAGAAGTATGTGTTGAGTCATTTGGCCTCATGATGTTCTTATCATGATACCAAATAAGAAAATGACCATAGACTCCAGTTATTATTTGATAAGTATTTTGTAAATGTAGTGGTATTATTGAGTACAATATGAAATGTTCGATTATAGGGTGTCCTTCGAGTACATGTAGTGGAAGCAAAGGATCTAATGAAGAAGGACATTGGTATGTTGGGAAAAGGGAAATCAGATCCATATGCTATTATCACTGTTGGTGCTCAAGAATATCGAACTCAGACCATTAATAATACTGTGGCGCCTAAATGGGATTATTGGTGTGAGGTCAGTCTCTTTTTGCATTTTCTGCTGTTCTCAACAACTTCATTTAACATTCCTTTGCAGGTCATGTGTTTATTTCTAAATTAAGCAACAATAATTCATCATGCAGTATGGACAAATTTTGAAAATATCTTCTTTAGTTTTTGTTTTACAGAAATAGCATTTATTTTATATTATCTTCTATTTGTTTTATTTAAGTTTTCTAAACAGTGAGTCTTTGTTAGTCAATTAAGGCAATTTGTTAATTTTTAAAGGTCTGCCAAAAGTTTTTTCCAATAAGGGCTCACTATAAGAAAGGTATAAATGCTGATGAATCTTACCCATTAAAATTTAATTACAAGTGTTATCTCATGTTATTGTTTATGTATTCCTTCTTAAAAAAACTTAGTTTGGGCTAAGTAAAAATATCTGATAGAGCTACCTATATTAAGATAAAGTAAATGGATATTTTTTTTAGCATAAGCCTAGAGAATAACATGTCTGTATGGTGAAGTATGAATGATCTTTCCTTGTAATTATTTTTTATGCGATGATGCTTTTGACCTGTAATGCTATTTATATACATGTTTTTATTACTTATATACATAATATATTACATACATGATTTTATTTTTTCAGTGTTATGATTGATGTATTTTGTCCCCTGTTGGTATTTTGGGTATATTTTTCATCATTTAATAAAAGTAGGCATTTTTTCTGTTCCAATTAATGTGTTAATTTACAATTCTGCTTTGAGATTTATTATGTAAGTCACGATTTTATATAAATATGCCCTGGTAAATGAGATTTTATTTGAAGTTCAGGGTACATGTAGTCAAACATTTAAATTAAATATATTTTGATTGTATAGGGAAAGAAAAAGTTTTATAAATGATTTTTTATTCCAATTTCACATCCAAAAATTAATTATTCATTTTGATTTACATGTGTGCACAGGAGTGGTTGCTGTGTCAAGGCTTAAATTTATATTATATTTGTATATTTTATAACTTCAAAGGGAAAAGTAAACATGTTATCTGTACATTTTAATTTGGAATATCTTTGCACTTAATATAGCTAGACCTTATTGAAAGAGATGCAGAATTGCAGAGGCATAAGGAAGTGGATATTATTAGCTTAAGTAGGGAAAGGTGAATATGGTAGAATCCTGGTTTTAAATTTCCAATTTTATGAATAAAGGAAACAAGACTTGTGTCCCAGTAATTTGTTTCCTTATCAATTGACACTAATAATTTAACAGAATAGTTTTTTCTGTAATAGTTTTGATTTAAAGGGAAAGCATCAAACCAACATCTCTAATGCTAAATTAAGGTGGTTCTGGAATTTCACCAGAAATATGCTGATTCATGTGTATATTTATTGATGTTGTGTGAGAGATATTAGTTTAATCCTAGTACCTCCTTGTGATTATGATATTAATTCATAAAAGGTCCACTCCTGTTTGTTTACATTAGCTAAAACAATTTTCTTATTCCTGTAATAATGCCCTTAATTTGTAGTTTTTTCATAATCTCTCTCAATCTTCTGTTTTTAATGAAATATTTGTAATACTTTTTAAATGTGGTTTTTAACTTGTTTGCATCCATAAGCAGACTAGTGTACACACTTTAACTGGCCACTAACTTGTATGAACTTGGTGCCTTCTCATCAATATTTGACCTTATTTTGTTCATTGCATGTGACAGAGGTGCTCCTGCCCTCCGGTGACTTTAGAAAAATATTTAATAATACATAGTTACACCATATTTTAGTTGGAAGAAATTAAAATACCTTTATATTTGGAGTTGATTTAAATACCAGGAGCAAGTTATTGATGCTTCTTGGTTATGGAAAATAAACTCCTTAAAACAAAAACAAACATGTGAATGGGTTAAATATTATGTATTCGGCACCAGAAATGCGCACCCTTTAAAGAGGAAAATAAGTTAATGTTTGATTCTGAGTGTAATTTGTTCTTTCAATTCAAATTTCTGTTATTTCATCGCAGTTGTGTTGATCTTGGCACGTGTACACAATACACTCATAATTTCAAAGCTTACAATCATGAGAAATTAGCAATGTAAGTTACATTTAGAGTCATAATTGCTATAAAATATTTGCTTATTCTTAATATTTAGAGTTCCTGTATCCGTAATTTTTTTGTGTGAGAAATGAAACATCTTCATAAGACAGCTGGAATAATATATTTGAAATATTAAAATGTTACCTTTTCGTAGAACTGGAATATAATCGAGTTAAACAACATATAGGCATTAACTTTTGTGTATTTCCACATTAAAATATAAGACCGGTTTTGACGATAATCACCATGAAACTGGTTATGCCTTAAATTTTTCTGTGGATATACATAAAAGTTACTACCTAAATTTTGTTTCATTATGGAATTTTGCCATTATGGCCTTCTGAGTGAATTTTGTAATCAAGTTAGATATCATTCAACACAATTAGTCATGCAGTTTCTTGTTTCTTTGCTTTCTATTGAGCTTAATTACAAACTGTCATATGAACCAATCACAAGGGTCTAAAATATTAAATGGTTTTGATTGCAAAACATTGCTCTAACATTTCATATCTTTTTATATCAAATCATTCGATAATAAAGTAAATCTATGAAAATAAGAATGTGTTATCTAAAATTTTTCTTTTAATTGTAATGGAGACCCTCCATTATGTATATAAACAGTTAAATTCAACTAGTACAGAAATTGTAGATGATCATTATAGAGTGCAGTCAGATGAGAATTGTTACAAAGATATTCAAATGTAAATTACCTGGTTCAGATGGGTAGAAGCAATTTTTATAAGAGAATCATTTAATTTGCAGTTGTAATGTCCCTTCAGTTATTGACAGATTTTTTATAGGTTGGGTCTATTGTGGTTATTGGAATTTATATTTTATAAATCTTTAGGCATAATTAACATATTTGAAAAAATTAACACTACCAATTGTCAACTGTTTAGAGGCCAGTGATGTTGATGATGACAACTTTTTCAGTTGTGAATTATAATGATAAAGTGTGATTTTATATACATTCTGGAAATGTTACATATTTAATGCCAATTCAATATACATACCACAAGTACTGGTTATTGCTAAGTTAATTTTGCTGCAAGTAAAGTTGTTGACATTATATATAATTGTATACGAGTACACTTTAAGATTAAGAACATATCCCAAATGTCTGATCATTACGAAAAAAAAGACTGCTTTTCTAACAATTTCTTAATGTTGAGAAATATTAAATACTTTTGTAAACATTTTCATAATTTTCATATTCAACACAAGTAATATGAATGAAATAACATTTCATATAGTATTATACTATCCTTTTAAAATAGCACATGTTTTGTATTTCACCTACTATTTTTTGCCAGACTGACTGGTGAAAATATCTTTAACTAGAAAATTATACAATTATATTTTCATCCGTATATTCACATATACATAATATACAATAAAATTATAATTTGTTAGTAAGTGTATTAAATGTGAATATTTATTTATTATCATTATAGATTTATAATTTTATCTTTAATGTTGGAATGCACACATTGCATTTGCTTGATATTTTTGTGTGACCTGCTTTTGTGAGAGTCAAATATTTTTGTAGGCTTGCACATTCATGTGACTAAACTATTTTAGCATATCTGTTTTTACTTCCATCTGAAAATCTTGGTTGTTCCTAATTGGGTACTTTTAAATTAGATACTCATTCCCACAAAATGACATTGTATTCTGAATGCTTTTGTGTTTGTAATCTTTGTAATTTAGGCAAATTGGTTCATGAACATTCAAAATAGTAAAAATCTCAACATATACTGGAGTAATCCAAAATTCATATTAAAAGTTGTTTACGTCTCTCAAACTAATACTCATTTCCAAAAAATAAATTTTGGCATACAGTAATGTAATGCAGTGTAGTAAGACGATTTATAGATTGTTGGATAGTATCTTGGAAACACAGTTATGTATCCAATTTCTAATTAACTCAAAACCTACTAATTTGGTTAGTAAACATAACATATTTACCAGATTATAAGATGACTCAAATATAAGTTGGCAACATATTTTTCTCTGGCTAAATTTGGAAAAATTCCTAGTTTTATTTTTGGGTAAATATGGTATTACAAAAATATGTAATAAATGTCTAATTACTTAATTAACCCTATTACAGTAGAATCTTGATTTTACATAACACCTAGGGACCTAAACTGCCAATGTTTTGTAAAATATTACGTAAAATTGAGATAATGGATGATTTTGATAAACGTGCTAAGAATTAAGAAGGCACTTAAATCAGGACAAATTAAAATTTTTTTTAAACAAATTTATTCACACAAAATATAAATGAAACGGAAAATTCTTTTACATAGAAATTGTGGCACCAGTCAAGAGTAAAATAACTCAATATAACCTCCTTCAGTTGCAGTGACCTCCTCCATCCTCGGCCTGAGGCACTTGCAAGCTCTCTTTAAAACAGTGCTGTGTTTCTAAATGCTGCTTCGATAGCGTTGCGTAGGGTTGCGATATTAGGGTGTCTCGTCTTGTTAGTAACCCTTTCGAGTTAATCAAGGGGGTTCAAATCCGGGCTATTCGGGGGCCAAAACTCCTTAGTCCAGAACATGTCCACGTTATCTGACAGCCTGTTTTGAACTAAATGGCTCGTGTGAGCCCGTCGGTGCACCGCCCTGCTGAAAGACATATTGTCTCCCCAAGGCCACAGTTACCATCCATGGTTTCCCAACGTCATTCAAAGAATGCAGATACACTTCATAATTGATAGTTTGTCCTTTTTCAAAGAAATGTGGCGGCATGATATCACCCTCACTTGACACAACACCCAAGACATGAACGCTGACCGGAAATTTTGTTCGTGCAACAATCGGGACGTCCTCGGGGGTCGTGGGCGAGCCAGCGATCATTTTCCCTGTTGACCTTTGCGTCAACAGTGAAAATCTTTTCATCAGAAAAAAATCTGATTCGCCCGGCCACTTCGTTTTTCAACGAACTCAATAACAGTTTGCAGCGAGCAACCCGCTTTGTTTTGGCACCTTCAGACAGCGTCTTTCGCAACTTTATTGTGTACGACTTGTAACGTGAGTCCTGCCCTGCATGCTGGATCAAACTAATTGTCCTAAAGTCCTCACACTCAGCTGCTTTCTTTTTTCTTGCTATTGGAATTAATATCGACCTAACGAAATCTTAATGCCATATTCCCTCATGGTTCATTTCTCTAATTAGTTCATACCAGTTCTTCCATCCTACTTTTCCTAGACCCTTGAGTAATTCTACTCGTATATTATTCACTCCCACGGCCTTAATTCATCTTCATATTCCACATTGCCCTTTCAATCTCGCTATCTAATTTTTTGGGCCTTGGCTATCCTCCCCTACTTCCCATACTCTTTCTAAATCTATGTTCAAGTGTCTATATTCCTTATCGTAGAGTCCCTCCACGTACTCCTTCCCTCTTTCTCGAGCATTAGTCTTTCTTTCAGTTCTTTCCAAACCTATCTCTTATAGTAAGAATCTTGTTCTATTTTCCGTTAAGGCGTTTACTTTCCGATATAGCAAGCCCATCTCTCCCTGCTTCTCTAACTTTTCCATGCACTCGCACTGTTCTTTCCACCATGCCTCTTCCGCCTTGTTTGTCTCTCTCCTCAATTATTTGCCTCTCGGTATTTACCTCTCGAGACGTAAGTCTCCCGTCCTCCGTATTAGTGTTTTTCCATTTTCTACGCTCTGCCATCTTCCTAATCATCTCCTCCGTAACCCATGGTTTTTCGATTCTCTTCTGGTTGACTCTTCCAATAACGTTTCCTGCTGCTCTTGTTATTCCGCCTTCAAAGAACTTTCCACCTTTGTCCACTGTTCCAAAATACCCTCATTTATAAAACCATTTACTGATTACCTTTACTCTTTCATCTTTGTTCTTGTCAATGCATCTAGATTCCACTTCTCTTATCTTCTAACACTTTATTTAATTTTGAAAGACATTTCATGGTGACCAAATTGTGGTATGAGTCCGCATTATCTCCCGGATAACTTCTGCTTTGGAAAACACTGTTCGTAAATCTCTAAAATCTGGGCAAGGTAGGGGGACTACGAAGGGTAAAAATGATAAATTGTTTTTAAAAAAATGTAGAAAATAATTACGCCTTTATCCGGTGAAATATTCGTTTTTGAGTACCCTCTTAAGCACCAACACCAACAAAATGGATTGTAATGTCATGTCTGTCACGGAATAAGAACTTTGACACTGGTTTTCCTTCGATATTCATGTCGATTAGAAAAATGGTTAAGGCCGAGACTTTGTGGAAATCCATGTTTATAACAACAGAAATAAAAATTTGCGTTCCACACGAAGAAATGCAAAGTTTTATTTCTGTTGTATCCGATATTTTACTGCCTACGTCTTTACGGCTTTCATAATGAGCGCAAGTCGGCCACGTATGTACGTGAAGCTATGACCATAGCCATCGAAGCACCCAAAAAAAGAAAGAAAAATGAACGTGAAATAGGTAGACACCAATCAAAAGATAAAAAATCGCATTGTAAGTACTTAGAGCGAAGTACTGTGGCAGCCAATCAATTTTGTCATAGTCAGTCAGTCAATCGAAAACGAATGAAATTATACCTATTTTAGAAATGTGTCTGTAATTCTTTAATCTTGCCTCGCATGACAATTATCCGGAAATCTAGCAGTGGAAAGCAGTATTTTATTATTCAAGTAATGGTAAGAAGGTGGTGTCCTATACACCATCTGACACGCGCCTTCCAGAAGCCTTGGCTCGATATCGCATATATAAACACGTATTATTAGTATTCCGTGGCTTATTAAACCACATTGTGGAACTCCATTTTCAGCCCATCGTCCTTAAGGTACCCTGTCAACGTACTGTCTACCTTCGAAACGTCGGCTGCAAACAACCTGACCTGGTGGAGGACCCGAGAGACTTCACTCTGTTCTGTCCACCATTTTAACAGATATCGGGAGCCATGTGGTTCGAGAAATAACCAGCAGTCACAGCTTTACAGCTTTCACTTATTCGCCGTCTAGAGATTCGCATCTTCTGCAGAGAAACACCGGAGTCGATTGACTGACGACCTCCGCACACGCCTCAAAGGAGATCGTTTGAATTTTCAACTCCCAACAGCGCACAATCACACCCTCCAACAGCGACCGCAGTGAATAATTTCAGCAGCCTGCAGCCCGCCTCTCCTTCTCCCCTCATTATTGGAAATGCAAGCAGGGAATACTTGTTATGTACATGTAAGCGTGCATTTCTTGCGAATAAATCGGTTGGTGGGTTAACTCACGTGAGGGAGGGTGTCCCGTTTCGACGAGTGCGGCGGCGAACAAGAACGCGGCGGAGAGGAGCACGAAGGTCGGATTGCCCATTCGGACGCTGCTGCTGCTGCCTCCTCTTTCGAATCTGCTTCACTTCCGTGGAGGGCAATATTTGGCGTTGTGGACTGACAGACCGGACCTGCTTCCTTCCCCGGTGGGTAGGTCGATAAGAGTTAAGTACCCTTCGAGGATAATACTTTTCAATAATGCATTTACTCTGAAAGGGGGGGGGAGGGTGCTGGAAGTTCGTCCAAATACACTCAATTTCCATTCGACGGCCTTTGTCTACCGGTTTTTTTTGTATCTCCGGAAACACTGAACCTTGATTAGTCGCTCCTCGATACGGATCCTTCGAATCACCCATTCACTTGTAAGGCGAGGGAAATAAATAAAAGCAATTTGGAAAGAAGATATTGTCATACGAATTCAAATAAATAAATGTGTTCAGGGCCGTAAATGTCGTCCCAAAAGCCATAATGGCGGCACCTTGAAATAAAGAAAGATCGGTTTAATTAAAAATGCTATAGCCATTATGACATTCAATGAATGAAGTCTCTTTCAAATCGAACACTCGAGGATAACAGAGAGAGTGTGAGGAGAGAGATAAGGGCGAATATCGAGTAAAGATTATTTCCATTCATAGGCACATTTGAGCAACTTTGCTGCTTTTTTGGAGCTGTCATCTATAATTAGCTACATTTCTTAATTTCTTTTTGATCTTTACGAATGTTATTCCTATTTTTCCCCATTCCCTATATGTTTCTATTGTTCTTATAATCAAAACTTCATTCCTCGAGGCCATGATTTGAAAGTGTAATTTCGTTATCACCGCTATATCTATCCACGTCTAGGAAATACCCTGAAGGCCGCCGCAAGGGCGTGTGGCAGAGGGTGAGACCACACCAGGCATGAAATCTTGCTAGCACTCATTCATAATCATTAAGTCGTAAAACCTTTCATGGAAAAATATCCTTTCTTATCCGCACAATACATAACAGTTTCTTAGTATAATTTCAGTACTTCTATGATGGTATGATGTTTGACACAACGGTGTAACTATTTTTTCTTCAAAAGTGTGTTGACGGCCATGTTCATTGAAAACATCTCCCACCACAGAAATATCCCCTTTGTAAGAACGCAAGTCTCATGCCCGAGGCGGGAATCGAACGCTTGACCTTCTGATTAGGATGCGTCAAATGTCTTCGAGCGTGCTGTCCCTACTAGTCTGACTGCTTGCCGTAATCAAATATCACCTCATATGAAGCCTAACTACTACTAAAGATTAATAATTACCGTCACCTTTTGCTGTCAAACCACTGACAGTCGGCGAAACTCGGTCTTGGAAACTTAGGTAATATGATTACTGTGCGTCAATCTTCCCTTAATGGAATCGGTCCACTTTCAAAGGAATCAAGTTTCTCCAATTCAAGGCTTCCATATACATAGTCGACTTGCGAACAGGGTATCGCCGTTACTCTTCCTTATCGGTGACGTTGGTTTCCCATTTTTTAATTAAATCTGCAATAATTTTGGAAATTCGAACACCGAACTGGCAAGGAATTAACCTGTCTCTCGTGCTATCGAGAAATCTCCTCCTTTCGCTTCACTGAAATTGAGAAGAAAAACATTTGTAAAACTCCTGGGCATCGGGTGACTGCGGACTTTTTTCATCCGAATCGCACCGAGTGTTGGTCATTTTTATTTCACTATGTATCCATATTTTACACCTTTCATTCTCTTTCCTGAGCCTTGGCCTTCGTCCTCGAGGTTCAACTTATGTTCAAAACACATATTCCTATTTTAATAGCCTAATATTAATCTTTAAAATCTTAATCCTTTAAAATCAGACATGGAAGAAGAATGAGACAACACTGGATAAAATTATAATGGAACTCTGGCAAGAAAATTGGACGGAAACAGAAAAGGGAGGAACAACATTCAAATTCCTGCCTAAAGTACAAATCGGGAAACCACAACAAATCAAAAGAGAAATAATGGAAATAGCAACCGGTCTCGGAAGATTCAAGAAATACGTACCTAAAGAATACAGGGAAAGGAAATCGACGGAAACTGAGAGACTGTGGCGACTTGGGGGGGAAAGATGCCTCAGACAGAGAGCACACGGACTTCTATGTACACTGCGAAAAAAAATATGAAAAGGAAAGAATTTCCCTCGAAGAAATAATGAAGGAAGAAAACATCAATCTAGAAAAGACCGGAGAGTTACTATGGAAACATAGCATACAGACAGAAGATGTACTGTGTAGTTACAATAGCACACGATATAATAATGCGTGGATATACCACGGAAAAGAAGGAACAATCCAGAAAGAAACGACAAACTAGAAAAATAAGGATATATAAAAATTGTGAAGCAAGGAAGAAGAGGCGAATGGAAGAGGACTATTGAAACGTAAAAAAAAGAATGGAGACGTCTCTCACAGGGAAAAGAATTAAATTTGTAAAGCAAAGAAAGATAGAAGTGAAGAAGACAAACGACTCATTGTGAATCTCAAAAAAAAAACTCCGAATATTTAAAAGTATCTATCAATGTAATGTCATGATCAAAAGATCAAATTGTATTAAATATCAAAAGTAGTATATGTAATAATGTAAACCAAATAAGAAATGTAATATTGAAAATTTGAAAAGAATACGGGGTTAAATAAAGGAACCCCGACCAATTAACAAAAGAAGTAATTAAGAGATTCCCAATCGCTCCTCAAGCGACGGGGAAGGAAAACAGGGAGGAAGAGGAATTGGAACGAGAGACTGAAACTCAGACTTCGCATCTGATACTGTTCTGTCCAATTCTCTCTCTCTATCTACCCCCCCATTTTTTTTAAGCCGCCGCAAGGGCGTGTGGCAGGGGGCCCAGCACACCCAATCGTGACGAAACGGAGACGCTTAAGTCATCGCCATCCACGTCGCGAATAGGTCGAGCATTTCCGATTAATTCACGCGATCGGGATTCGATCGCCTTCTCGCGCTCCCCTATGTGATCCTCGTTTTTCCTCGACTTATTTTTTCGCCTTCCTTCGCGACGCGTTCCTTTCGTCCGGGCAGCCTACTTGTGATTTCCCGGGCAAAATTGGGAACCCGTCCGTCTGGATTTTCAAAAAACCTTGAAAGGATTAACTTGTAATCCGTAAAAGGAACCGCTTGAATATTATATGAAATATGGAGCATTTATTTAAGAAATTACCGTTTGGTGAATAGATCAATGGAGGAAAAAATTGAGGGAATGAGGGGTAGAGGAAGAAGTTGACAAATATAATTAAGACGGGAGGATCGCATAAACAGCTGAGGGGGGAGGGAGGACAGGACGTGGAGGGGGAGAGCAGTGTTTTCAATTGAAACCTGTCCTCCGAGGACAGATCCACCCAAGAAGAAGAAGAATATTAAATGGAATGGAATTACACCGGATTAGACTTTATGAGAATTCGATGGTTTTTGTCTCCACTCTGTGGAAATACATGTTGGAATAACAGACGATAAAACTACGACTTTGCTTAGGAACTAGTTTCGCCTGAATGGATTCTCCGAAATAATTCACAGCGTTTATCGTTTTATCTTAAGGGATTTATAAATCTGGGTCGGATTTCGAACGTTTTTATCAGCAACAGTAGTACCATCTTCCTTCGTCAATCATCGTCTCCACATCTGAGTCCGTAAGATACCCTCCAAGCCATATGCTACGATGCCTGAGGTCGGGATTACATGTCACGCACGAGGCATGTCTCAAATTGACCACGCTACCCGATAAAATGACGTGGGCGGAGGTTGCATATGAGTAGTTAATGGACTGCGGAATCGAGGGTCACACGTTCGAGCCTCGGAGACGACAACAATTTTCTCCGATTGAATTCGCACCAAATTTCGAGATCAGCGCCTATCGGCGGACTTCGAAACACGCAACCTCCGGAGGAAGGCGGCGGTTTCACCAGAAGGCATCGATGGCGCGCGCTGGACAAAATGATCCGCCAGGGCATCAACTGCCACAGCCGAGGGTGAAGTTCACGGATTCGGTCTCAGTACTGCGATGTGGAAGGCGACATGGGGGAAATCACCACCGCACTAACATATGTGTGTTCCTTTGAAAATGTAGCCATCGCTGCCGCAGACCGGATTGAATTGCCCACCAATAATGACGACGACCTAATACAATCCAGTCTACCATGGCAACGAAACGAGACACAGAACACGACTTCACCGCGAGCCAATTCACCCCGAATGGTTTATCGCGGTCTCGTGTGTGGTATCTGCTCGGTGGACTTGAGGAGAGGAAGACACGGGGGGGGAGGGGGGGGGGGAGGTGTGTGTGTGCTGTGTGGGTTTCGAGGATGTACGGGCGTCGGAATAGGAGTTACCCAAGTAGGATCGTGAAAAATGTTTAAGGTGGACGTAGTCCTTGACATTCCCCGCTCGCCCACACGGCGTCCCATCCCACAATCCCCCTCGTCCGACACCTTCGAAAAGTGGTCCCCGGATATTCCTGATGAGGCGATACGTGCCCTCTCTCTCCCTCTCTCTCTCCCCCCCTCTCTCTCTCTCTCTCTCCCTACCACTGCTTCTCTTTCTCACCCTCGGCCCCCCTTCGCGCTCCTCGCATCCGAAGAACTTTCGAACACCCCTTTTCATAATTTTTTTCATCGGTGGGTGGAGGGGAAGTTAATGAACACTCGGAGTCATCCGGTGTCCTTCCTGTGACCTCGGAGCGGGAGAGAGAGAGAG
>WURS02002999.1:0-12732 GCA_011762765.2 Rhinocypha anisoptera
AAAAAAACCCCGTTCCCCAACGCGGCGCTGGCGGGGGGGGGGGGGGGGGGGGGGGGGAAAAAAAAGGGGGGGGGGGGGGGGGGGGGGGGTGAGAGAGACGGGACGATGGAAAATCGGATGGGATGGTGCAACAGAGATAATTATGTGAGTGAAGTGGGGAGAGAGAGAGTGTAGGGGAGGGGGAGGGAGTGGAGGGGGAGGAGGAGCGGGAGGGGATAGGGAGAGGAGGGGGGGATAGGGAAGGGGGAAAAAAGAAGACGAAGAGCGAAATTCTAAATAATCGGCGAGTCGTGCCAGGACCCCCGAAAGCAAGCGGGGGGGGAAAACGAAGGCCGTAAAAATCGAAAAAAAATTCCAATAGTGAGGGGATCTGGTTGAGTTCATACATCCCTCGTGAGGTGAGGGAGAATACAGCGGCTCTGAATGTCATATTTTTAGACAAGTTACTCTCGGGGGCCATGATGCCCTGCACCACTCCTTCTTCGTTCCTCACGACTTCGGCACCATTCCTACTCATTGCCTAATGTTTCGAGGGATTTCAAATGCGTGGACCACAAGCAAATGAACGCTTCACATTCTTCAAATGTAATCACCTGGATCCGGAATACGTATGGCCATCCGGTCCAGGATACTGAATGACAATAATCATATTTGTGTCTCGAACCCTACTGAAGATGTCACGTGCTACAGGGGCACGGAGGGACGACAAGCTTAGCCTGGGGGTAGAGCGCTCGCCGGCAAAACCCAAAGGTCGTGGGTAACCCGAGTCCCGCCTAAGTAATGTGTGTTGTGTTTGTCCAATAGGTTTTCGGTTTGATTTGAAGAGGTTGTAACTGAATATTCTTTTTAGGGACTTTTTTGATGAAATTAACAAGGAGAGTAGGGAGTGGTATTTATAACTGGGCATTTATAATGGTTATCTATAATTGAGAATGTTAATGAAAAGTTAAACAATTACTGAAATGATTAAATGAGACACAAACTTTGAAATTCCACATAAAACGTGGAATTTTATGGTGGTTTATTATATTTTATCAAATTCCAAATTTTATGTGGAATTTCAAACTTTGTGTCTCATTTAATCATGAAGCAGTTCCACGAAGTCACGCCGGAAACTATTTCCTATATCAAGTACTGAACTCATTTTCGGAACAAGTGATCCAAATTTACCGACCCATTTAATGGGAAACATTTGCTATTTCTTTCTCAGCCTCCAAAAGAACAAATTACCGACTGGAGTACAACACAGGAAGGTATCGTAAATTGCCAATTTTGTGTCAAAATACTTGGTAAAGATCAACCAAAATACTCATTAGTTTCATCGATTGCATTGAATAATATGTTTCATTTTTTAGTGACTTCCCTAATCAATGAGATGAGCTAGATTACTTGCAATTGCCTTCTAAGTATTGTGCGCTTTTAGGATCAAGGAATCGGAAAAATACAATACAATTTATAATCATGCATTAAAGTTTCTTTCTTATATTCTGAAGAATTTTCGCATGAAACATATTTCACAATCCAAATATTAAAACGTTCGCCAATCACGCGGATAAGGTTTCGTACAAAAATCCTTCTAGATCATTCATAACCGCCATCGCCAGAGAAAAATAAAACATCGCGTCCAATCGCTTAGTCTCAAATATATCAAGGGGGGTCGTTTGACATACTTTTCATAGAAGTTTGAAAACATATTATTTTGAAGTCTTGCCTAAAGTCCAATCTAAAAGTATATTCCGATCCATTTAATAAAAACTAGAAAGATGGAAAAAGGTCATAATGCTTTACACGTACCGCATATGCTAGTGTACAGTCCGAACCAGTATTTTTAGTTGTAGCTAATAACTCATTTTCACAGAAAAAAGCTAATTTTCTAGCAATTGTATGTACACAAGCTCGGGAACCCTAGATTTTTGACATGGTAGGTATTTTTCATCTGATGTCTCGAAGTTGGAAATGAATAACCTTAATTTTTCAATGATTTAATGGATGGATATTAATACTGAATAAAACTCACATTAGTTTTCACTGGTGCACCCACCTTAAAAGAAAAAAAACAAATTATTTTACACTTGTTAACTGGATGACGTGAAATGGGAATGCTGGGAAAAATGCTGCGCAAAAATTAAGCTTATAAGACGTTAAATTAATGGATTACGATTTTAATTTTGATCGATGGAAGGCGTGACCATTAACGGACGGCATTGTAGCGGAAATATTTAATTTAAATCACTCTGCGGCTTATTAATCAGTGGGACTTTTTTTTCGTTCTTCGCCTCCTTATTGAAGTTCAATAAATGAGCGTCGAAATCAAACTTCCAGTCTCATGATTAATTACTACTCAATCACCAGTTTTGTTAGAGGTGAGAATCGTACGACATAAATAGAAATTAAGGTCGCGATTGATGAATACATGGTCCGTTTTGTTTGAATTAATGATTTTATGGCCACATTTAGTTTTTGTATTGATCACACTAAACGACTTTTTTCAATTATTTCGGTTGACAAATCTCAATTCTCTAATCGAACATAAACGTTTGAATTAAGGTATTACAAATTTTGGAGCTGTGATTTTAATCATGTTTGTGCCAAGTAGTTTTGACGTTAAAAATCGATCCGGTGTAATGGAATTATGAAGTGATGACTAGGTCATTCAAAAACGTGATTTATTGCAAAAAATAAATATTTCGTGCACAGATATAATGATTTCTTTTGGCTACCAGACCATACGGGGGAAACAGCAGTAATCGTTAGAACTGGACTTCCCTATCCTGATGCGTGAATTTTAACTCACCGTTGGGCTTTCTTTCTTACCCACCTATCAAAACGACCTTAGGTTTGAAGAATGTGGTTGGTTTTATGCCTAGCACAATAAAGTAATTCTATTAAAAAAGCAGTAATCTCCTCTCCCTTTGTCATAATGGAAATCTTTCCGAAACTCTGAAGCTTTAAAAATTATAGAGCGACAGGCAATGAAGCAGATAAAAATTTCCATCGGAAAAGAAAGGTAAAAAAGCATTATTTCCCGAATACTTCACCGAAAGCACAACTAAATGAATGAATAAATGAATATCTCACCGCGCGCGAGTAAAAATAGCTCTTTCGTGGATAGAGGGGAAAAAAAGGGACGGAGGAGGAGGCAGAGAGACTCAATTTTTTTTTTTACGACATGATGACTTTCGACTGACAACTGATATTTGAGCTTTTTTTTCCTCCTCCTCTGCAGCCACGGAACGATGGACTTCATTTTTTTTTCCTGTCCCTCCGTTCCTCTCTCTCTCCCTCCCTACCTCCCTCCCTCTCTCTCTATGTTTCGTCCCGGAGAATTGATTACTCCAATCAGTTTATGTCACACACTTCCACCCACCAGCAGCAGAGGCGGCAGCTTCTCCTCCCTCTCCTCCTCCCACTTCCCCCCAAACCCCATCCAACTCCCACCCAGCCCCCCACCCAACCCCCCCTTCCCCCCTTGGGGGCCGGTGGACCAGAGTGAAAACAAATCGCGGAGTCCGCCCGCGATGACGCGGGATGGTGTGGTTGACGGGTGCACAGTCGAATCGTGCCACGCCAGGGAGATGGGGGAGGGGGGGTGAGAGAGGAAGATGATACATCTCCCGATTCATTCTCTCGCCCCCCCCCTCCTTTCTTTCACTCCCCAGGAGTGCTGGGTGCGCTGCGCGGACGGTTTGGCATTCCGGGTCAACGATCGCATCATCCTCCCACGTGCGAAGGGAGGGGAGGCGTCCGCGCACGGTTTTTTTTTTAAATGTTTTTGCAGCTTCATGTTTCGAAGCATAGGTTCGTAGGTGGAGGAGGAGGGAGGCCGCGAGAGGCGGCGGCGTTCGGCGGGCGACCCCTCGATTGTGCTGTCTCTCCCGACGTCGAAGGAGTTATTATTATTATCCATTTCCCCAAACCGCATTTGGGTGGGTGTCCCTCGAAAATCGTTTTGGCTTCCACTCTCGCTGATAAATTGCGGTTCCTCCGGACTTTCTTCGTCCTCCTCACCATGTTCCTGGTTCTTACGGTTGACCTCATCAAATCGTCACGGGCGAACTTGGGGATTCTCGTGGGTGATGGAGGACCTTTTTTATTTTTTTTTTTGCTGTCCGGCTCGCCCTAAACCGAAGAGAGGGTTCCGAACAACCAGTTTTTGCAGGCAGACGACTGGGAGAGGTGGTAAGACCATATCCTTGGGCGTTATCCTCAAAAATACAAGTATTTTGAGATTGAAGGAGATAAAATGGCGGCTGGAAAAAATAGTATGACGGTCCAGCGTCGTTTTCGAAAAAAAAAATTAAAGTATGAATACCAACAATTACTAACATGATAATTAGTAATCTATAGGTAAAGGAAGGTTTTTTTTGGTGAATTCTAAAACATAAAAGTCGTTTCTGGCTCTTCCATAAATCTCTCTCCATGTCAAAATATTTCCTACCTTATATCGTTCTAAATAAAATACCTATCATCTTCCCGCTTCTTAGCCAACAATCAAACTTCGATTACTGCCTTCAACAAACCGTTGCCTCTGAGTATCGCATTAAGGAGCTGAATAACACTATTCATTCCTTAATCGATCATAAAGATTAGTTTATTCATATTTATTTATTCATTTTATTTTTCAATCGCTCACAAACAGCACTAATAGGCCAATTACAGTTGGCAATATAACATTTTTAATAACAAGGACGAAAGACACATATCCATGCCTTAGGTGGAGATTAAAAAATCCCCCTAGTCGGGATTCGAACCAGCGACCTCCGGGGTTGGCAGACGAGGACGTTACCCCCGCTGCCACCGAGGTCGGCAAATTTGACTGGAATCATTTATTTCTCCTTTAAGTCTACTTTCCAAGCCGCCGCAAGGGCGTGTGGCAGGGGGTGAGCCACCACCATGCATGCGATACTGCATGCAAGCCTTAGAAATTAATCGCACAGAAGAAATTTCATTCACACTTACTGAAACGTCTTTGTCTTCACATATTTTAAAAATTTTAAATATCCCTCTGTAGCAATTAATCCCCTATATAGTATTATTTTTGTTTATAGGATGCATTGTGAGGTATGGTCATTTATCAACACTTCGATTTCAAGAAAATACTCTTCCGGAGAAACTCAACACCCATGGCCTAGGAGGGTCACGATCACTTTTTTGAAAGCCGGACAGCGTGCGACTCACGAGGCTTGCCTCTTGATTCATTAAAAAAATTAAACTTATAAGGTTCAGAAACCAGAAAGGATAATGTCAAGCATCATGTCCTACGATACTACAGGATATTTTAAAATGATCTCAGCTACCTTTGTTACTACAACGGCCGTACCTTCGGAATATGGCTTACCTCCATATTTTGATAGTAGAGAGAAAACTTTCCCTAGAGTGCTAATTATATCTGACTTCGCTTTCTTGCTCTATTCTCTGAATACTATTTTTTTAAAGGCTGAATAAGCGTTTCGACACAAGTGGAAACTAGGGCGAAAGGACAGGAGGATAGAAATTAGTGGAATAAAAACCAATTCCATCTAAAAATTCCAATTAGCTGTATTTTTATGGGTTTTCGCATCTGGAGCGTTCCTAAAGTTCATACCTGATTGAATCGATGTTTTTGTGGCACTTTTTCATATATTATTCCAATCCTCGCGAGAACCCTCAGGCGGTTGGTCATAAAGAAAATTTTCCAAACGTATGAGGAAGTTTCGCAAGCTGATTTGAATTGAAATCTTCACACACCTTCATTATTTGGCATGAGAATATACATAAATGGTGTGGAAATCATATTTTCAAGATTTACGACGCACTCGTTTTTCACTGCCCGAGGATATCCCAGTGTGAAAGCCTGTAGTTCAATCGCAATTTCAGACATTCACCTTATATTTGTTGCTACACAACATTTACTGCCTTTAAAAAGATTTAAATAAAGTTTCAACCTAAAAGAGTGAAGTGTTTTAATTTATCGCATAAATGCTACTGGCTACGACATTTAGAACATGGGAATCATAACTCATTTAACGATGAGTAGATAATTATGACGTCTCTTGAGTTCGTTGTGAAGGCTTCCACGGAATGTGACGATTGAAGATCCAAGTCTTCGGGGACATCTTCCGTGTTGGGTCCATTTTCTCAGACGACAGTTTTCTCACCGGTGTTGCAGCAGTCAGCGTCTTCAGGTCAGAAGTCTCTCGGCGAAACTGTCGTCCGAAAAAATGGACCCAACACGGGAGAAATCCCCGGAAGACTTGGATCCTCAATTATTACGTAATCTCATAAGTTGCAATTATAGTGGAAATTTTCAGGTAAAATGATTTGATGAGGGGATAGAATAGTATTTCGCAGTTCCACAGTATATATAATTTATTTCAACTAGTTTTGCTAATACATTAGAATCACCAGGAAAATAAAAATCAGAAATCCTAATTCACATTCCTAATTTCTATTTCCCTGATGATGCTTATGTATTAGCGAAACTAGTAGAAATAAATCATATATACTGTGGAACTGCGAAGTGCTTATTCTATTCCCTCATCATGATAGAATTCCACAAAGTTAAGGCCTCAACTGTCTCTTATGTGTTAAAATGTTTTGTTTCCCGTTCCGATGAAATTACACAATTTCATCAAAACTCTAAATCAACTGAGTTCGCTTGATCCCATTCAAACTTCGACACGGTGTAGCAAATTATGATTCCACAAGGGGTATCCTCTAAGCACGGGACAGTATAAAATTGCTACCATTCGTGATGGTTATATGACCACTACGAAGCCTATCATTCAGTGATTTTTTCTATTCAGAATTTAGAAAAATAATAAAAAATACCAACGATTAGTGAACAATAATGTCATCTGTACTGGATCAAGTATATTCTTTTATCAATCAAGCATATTACTTTCACTAGTCGGTATAAATACGAGATGATGTAATGAATATGAAGTAAAATGTATGCAGGTGCCTGGAATACCTACCTCCTTTTCGTTACCCCGGGTAATAAAACCGTTGCAATTATTTGCAGAGGAGATTGAAATTTTTATCAATACTAATGAATTGCGAGTAGTTTATTTAGTAGTATTACCACCGAAAGTGTACAATACGTCATTCTATAATAAGCAGAACATTCTACACTTGCTGACGTCGGCTTTTGGTGGAATACCAAATTATTTCTAATTACTACGAAAGGCGAATTAAAAAAAAAAACTTTTTGGTGCATTCTAGTCGATATCTAACTTTATTCCGATGTTACTGCCTCATACCGGAAAATGTGGTGTCGTTAAATGGGGTAACGCCATGGAGTATGATACCTTTTCCGAAGCTGAAACTCCATTTTTATGAAAAATTTCCAAGTCATTTAAGTTTATATTACAAGAAGAACAAAAAAAATGCAGGAAAAAAGAAATTATGCCACAGAGACCAAGACTAGACATGGTACACCTTTTCTTGGAACCTTAGAAGACGAAAGACTAATTTGATATGACGAAGCCCCCAGGAAATTCACCATATAAACTTCCATAGGCAATAGTTTCAAAGAAGAAAATTCTAAGGCATCTAATTCACAACCTCATGTAGAAAAAATACCAGATATAACAGAAGGCACACGAAAGAAACAAAACTAAAAGCTTTGCGCTCGCTCTTTTTACTCAGGCGCGTGAATCAAATAAGACATTCCAGGGGATTCTCAGCAAGAAAAATCTTTATTCTTACAAATGAATTGCCGTTCCAGATGACTCTGTAGGGTCGTAGGTTCGCCCTGCGCTCTTTGTTCTGCCTAATAGCCTTAAAGGAAAAGCTCAAGCTGACCTCGGTCATCGACCTTATTCTTTGTGTTAGGCATTAGATTAAGTAGATATGTCTTTGCGAAATGAACTATTCGGACTGACCTGTCTGGAAGGTCTATACCCTCCTCAATCAGCAAGACCATTTCCCGTTACTCAATAAATCAATATGTGGTGTTTGTAGAATAATAAGATAGTATCAATCTTCCGATATGACCATTATAATTTTCTCAAGGAACATTTGTTACGAATATAAAAATTCTTCTGTCACAAATTATGAAGATAAAATCAATATCTTGACTTTAAAACAAATATGTTTACTTAGTGCCATTTTTTCACTTAAATTCGGAATAAGCAAGAACTAAAAGCCATTCGCAAAAATATTTACAAGCAATCAGAGTTCCGACGCATTGGATTCATTCTCGGTAGGGCTCTTCTGTACTTTGTCACTTGTTTAAAAGAGAATAATACAAAGAGTTGGTGCATATCAATCATACTTATGAACCAACAAATAGCAGAATAGTCTCAAAATACAAATTATGAACATACAAGAAGATCTAATGGGGACATAAGATATAGTGTGGGTAGAAAAAGTGGTAAGTTATCAAATAAATTGTTATGAACATAAAAATGATAAATAATAATTATGTATAACATTTTAGGTAAAAAGTTAAAATGCTTGGATAAAATTATCCTCTAATTCTCTGGAGAATCACAGAAAGCACACAAAAAATAGAATCGTGTCCATACCCGCTGATTACATGACATATTTTATATAAGAATTTAAATTCGTGATGATGATTGTGAAAGATTTTCACGGTCTCCTTTAGTGTATAAAAACAAGGTACGTACCTTCTCTTTACTTTAACATATTTTCTTGTACATGATTTTCAGTTAGCTCGCGAATTTAGCTTAAATTATAAACGCATACCTATCGAATTAGAATTGAAATTTCATCTGAGTTAATATTGATCATTTCAGAAACCGACAAAACTCCACAGTCAAATATCAGTTTAGAGATCTCAAAAAGTTTTCAACAGAGGCATTAACTTGTACAGAAAATGACCCATTGTATATCATCGTTCGTGTCTCATTCCTCGCGTACGAGGAAACACGTTTCACATTAATGGCGTCCCGTTTACACTTATTCTGGTCTCTCATTTCCCTCCTGTGCCACTTAACCCGTACTTGTAAAAATAGCTTACGTCACCGGCTGCCCTTATAATACAATCGCATTCCTTTTAAGTGCTCACAAAAAAGTAATTAGCCACTAGCATTCAAAGCAGGTGTGCGCGGACTGCTGCCATCATTGGAGCGATCTCTTTGCAGTTACTTCGATGTTCTCACAGTCACGACTGCTCCAAGAGATATTAATTACATTGCGGGAAAACGGTCCTATATCACTTAATAAAAAAAATCATCCGTCTTCCATTCCCAACTGAATCTCCTCGTGAACTTTCACTCGACTCAGGAAATCGCCCATGTCATCGAAAATCCACATTCGACCGTGTTCCCAAATCCTCACGTGTTATCCCTTGAGTTATATCCCCTATCTGAACTCAGCGATCACCTTCGAATCACTCCTTTATTTAAGGTATTCTAATCGGCTTAATACAGTTCGTTCAGTGGTCCTTTCGAATGCAAAAGTATAAATAATTCTGGGTGATTTTCATCATGACCATGGGTAATGCTTGAATGAATTCCGATGTCGACACCGGAGGATCAAGAATCATTGCCACATTCCGATTTTAAGGAGATATGCAGACATAACTGGAGTAAGAAAAACAATAAGAAACTATCAGACGAAAAGAGGATTAATAATAATTTACTTTTCTACGACCAAATGTCCATTGGAGCAGCAGCAGTCATAACAATATTTCAGATTAACAAAAAAAAGGTAAAAAAGACAATATATACAAGGGCAAATAAATCAATAAGCTGTACACAATACATACAAGTAGTAAACAACAAGCAAAGATTAAACAATACAAGAGCAGACTGAGCAGATAGAGAATAATGTACATATTTTTTTAACAAATACAAAAACCTAAATAAAATTAATTCGGATCAACGTTATGAGGTAAATGTACACTTAGATAGGGTAAACATTCCCTTTTTAAATTGGTGATTATTTTTGGAATTAGTGATTTCGTCATGAATGTCGTTTTACATTCTCATTGCAGAGTTAACGGAGGACAATAAATAACAATTTGTACGACATTCGGGTAATTTAAAGCGCCTTTGTCTCTTAAAAGTCTTTCAGGATTATTCAAATTCACAATAATCATGCCATGTAAGTACTTTGGCTCTTGATTATAAAGTGCCTTGTACATAAAAATAGAGAGTTGCAGTTTTCTTCTCTGATCAAGTTTCAGCCATTAAGCCGGAAGTTATACGGCGTTATATGTTCATTCATTGCAACTTTGAATATATATATATATCTTACACCAGCATTGAGTAAACTTTGACTTTTTTGCATCAATTCGATCAATGAGAGCGAGAATATATAATAATACTTTTCCTCAAGCATATGAACCTTCCTGGGTTCCAACAAAGAAATCTGATGACCTCAATGATTGTAATGGAGATTATAGGGAGTATCTACGATAAGATGATAGTACGGAAAATATTACTGCTGTCTCTATTCCAATATGTAAAAATATAATTTGGACGGCTTCAGCAAATGGTAAAATCGGAATGAATTATGGAATCCATCCTTATCGGGCGTTAATCCTACGGCTAGTTTCACGAAGATTCCTCCATTCATTCCTTACATCCGTTAATTTCTTCAATCCTAAATAAATCTTCTCGTTGACGTACACAATCAATTGCTCCATACTCAGCATTACCCTGTGTTTATTTCCTTTTACATTATTACCTCAACAACTGACTTAATCAGGTCTTAGTGCCTAAAAACATCCACAAATAAGAGTTTTCAGCAAACGAAATTAACGATCATTTTAAAAAAAAATATCTCAGTAAGCTTCCCAACGTAATGTTTTCAATAATTTGAAAAAGAATACAATTATGTTACATTATCTTTACTCATAATACAATTAAGATTCCATGGCACCGTTAAGTCAAGATACGAAACGATTTCCGGAGACACCCTTTGCAAATGACGACGTTGGTAAAATGAAGTTAATAACTTAGGGGAAGCAGAAATCGGTAAGAGCTGAAATTATACTTCGTATAGCGAGAAAGTAAAGGGAGTACTCAAGGTTTCGTCCAGTTGATAATGTATGCGAAACATATTTTCTATCGGAAAAGGCCGGATCACAAAAAAAACAGGAATATATTGCCTCAGTTGTGTTTTTGCGAGGTTTCTCGTGTTTCTGCAATTCCTCTTTTTTTCCTTTGTTAATTTTTCCAGTCACGTTTTCCAATTAAGCCTACTTCACTGCGAGATTCTTTGAACCGAATCAGATACTGCCACGGAAAGCCGGCTGTTTTCGTTCGAAACGGATTTATTTTAAAAAATCTTAAGTCACTTCTTTTGCCCTATAGTAACTTCAAATGCTAGTGATTAATTTTTATGACAAGTAACACTGGAAAGACTCAGTGACGTCTTAAGGCACACACCGAAATTGAATAATAATTTCCATTAAAAAGACTTGTAATTTTAACATCGAATATCATAGGAAAACATTTTTTTCACGCAATTTCACACACACTTAGGGCGATGTTTTCATTACGTGGCTACTAAATTAGAAGTTAATGGATGGGAATACTTTTGATTATGTTAGCAGTGTAACAAGATTATTGGCGAAATTTGGATAGGAATCGCTTTTCGAGCGTAAGTCGAAGCACAAGTTAAATTTATTATGTAGATTTCAGGAAAAAAACTTCAGCGAACAAGTCAAAAAATATATTAAGATCCCGACATACTACGTTAGATTAGATCACCTTCATAAAATCAGAGAGATAAACTGTCGAACAGATAGATATAAAATGTAATTTTTTACACGCACAATTAAGAGATCAAAATAAATATGATCACACACTCGGAGATAATAGTCAGGATAACCATTGTATAAATGTATAATATACTTGCAGGTTTTAAATTGAATGTTGATTCATTTTGTTTTCGCATGACACGTATTTCATTTTATCAATGAAATTTTTTGCTCGTAATTAGTTTTTCTACATGTGAATTACATCTGATACATGCATGTGGTAATGAATGCCTGGTGGTGGGTCACTCTCTCCTTGCCGCACGCCCTTCTGGTGGCTTGTAGGGTATTGCGTTGTTGCAGATTATTAATTTTTCCCCTAAATGATGGGATATCATACCGATTCAGGGTTTCCTTGGTAGTTCTAAATTCAGTTCCCAATATCCAATTTTTCGTATTCATATGAGCCACTTGCAATTTGGTAGCGGATGAACTTTCTATCGTGGAAAACGGAATAGACCTGGCGTCCGGTTGGCGCGCATTGGTCAGAGTACTTCCACATGGGTGGATTCCAAGCAGGTGAAAAGGACAGCAATTGACCCCATTATAGACACAGACTATGTTTTTGAGTAAAGTCATGAGAGATAGTAAACTAATGTGAGGACGCAGATGGGTTGCGAAAAAAGGAAGGAATAGAAGGAGGATAACCGTGTAAAGGTATCCACGTACACAAAAACCTACGACTGATTCCGTGCAAGCAAGTGCCAGAGACGGGCCACGAACCTGTGACCTCAATAACTACGTACCATGAAACTAGTTATCTCCTAGCATGACACAAAGTACGGAAGTGGGCACTTAAAATTTCTCACACCTGTTATCTCACTTTGTATTGCTTTAATTCAGCCTCATTCGCATGCAGTTTTTCAATGCCAAGCGTAATTACTTCTAGGGGACGTTAAAACTAATTTCCTTTGGACAACTGAAACGCGGAACACAAGAAACAAAACAATATCCCCCTCTCACCACCCCCTTCCCATCCACCCCTCCTATTTCTCCCTCCATTTTAGTTTCTCGCCTCC
>WURS02003018.1:0-12730 GCA_011762765.2 Rhinocypha anisoptera
TGAGAATAAAAACAGCACTTTTCCACAGAAAAATAAAACTTTAATGTACAACGTACGTTTCAGCTCACTGAGCCATTTTCAGGAACAAGAAGATAGCTCAGTGAGCTGAAACATACGTTGTACATTAAAGTTTTATTTTTCTGTGGAAAAGTGCTGTTTATATTCTCAGTAATCAAATATCTATTTATTCTCGCGACCTCAGGATTCACCGTGGCACGGCATCGTCATGATGAGAATATATATCATTTGATATATATATTCACAGAGTAAATATTTGATTTGTGAAATTGCAGTGTTCTTCTTCTGCTTCTTCAAGAATCCTTAAGTGCACTCTACCTGGACGAAACAAACGTGGACGACCAAGGCGGCCATGGATAGAAGGAATTAGAAAGGACATGGAAAACAGAAGGTTAGTGGAAGAAATAGCCCAGGATCGAGAGGCCTGAAGAACGGAATTGTACAGACATTATCCAGTAATTTATGAAGTGATAATTTACATATGTGTGTATTGAGTATTATTTTTGGATTTAAATGTGTTACAGTTCTAGGGGAATTTCACGTTGTTATGCATTACAACTTCTTCTACTACACAACTCGCGAGTTAATAATCTGCAATGATGCTTGCACGGCTTGAACATAGAAGGATATCTTCATCCTCCTCCTCGTTCTAGAAAGAGAAGCATCCGACACTAATTGCATAAATCATTTCGCCAATAATCGTTTTTATTCGGGTTAGAGCATGAAACTAAGGGAATAAAATCGAGAGCTCTTTACGTCAGATGACCCCAATTGGTTTAGAAGGCACTCTGACCGCACAGGTAACATTCCTCCGTTGTCTCGCAGCTATAAAATCTGTAACAACTTCGACGTCATCACTCAAGGATGGATCCGAGGTTGAGACCTTAGGTTTAAGCGGGGAGCACTTTATTTACCTACTTACCGGGATGGACATATTTGTCTCAACTACACTCTAACTCATGAGGTAATCAGGAATGCTACTAATCTGGCCTACACGACTGTTCCTTACACTGCAGTTGGTAGAGATATCCCAGTGCCGAATTGCCGGCGGAGGCGGAAAATTGTTGGCGGCGGATTAACGTTCTCGTCTGCCAATCCGGAAGTCAGGGGTTTGAATCCCGACTGGGTGGATATTTTTATTCTCCACCTAGGACATGGATGTGTGTGTTTCGTCCTTGTTATAAAATTGTTGCTCTACTGTCCACCGTAATTTTCCACTTAGTCCTGTGCGTGGGCAGTTGTAAAATAAATAAATAAATAAATTGTATAAACTCGGGGAATTCACATAAAGAGGAGGAACTATCATAATTGAAAAAGACCCTATTTGCAATGAACACGTTATTCTAGATTGAGTCTCTTATAAATAAAATATTTGGAGATATGGATATTAGGTGTCGTATTATTCTCTAGTTTTATTTTAAAGTCTTTTTATTTATTTGTAGGTATAATTTCATTATCATCATTATTCCAAAATGCGAAAGGGGGAATAGGAATATATACAAATGCTGATTTTTTTAACTTTTCAAATGATGCCTATTTAAAAAATTCGTTTTCCCCCGAGGTCATTTTCTCCTTTTAAACTGTAATTGTTGCGTCTTACTTTTTTATCCAGGATTTTCAAAGAAAAAATGTCGTGGCCACAATAAACACGGCTTTATCCACACGAAATTCTTAATTTTTACAAGAATATTTGCCTTCACTCCTTATGTCCTTCGAAGTATGAAAACTCCTTTAGTTACGGAACCCCGACTTTATTACGCCTCACGTTTTAATTCAAATTTTAAAAGGATTTCAATTTACAATCTTGAAAGGTTTTACTTATCCGACCATCGCGAATACTATTCGACCTATTCGAAACAACCGGCAGTGTCTGTGGTAGGTAATTACGCCCCCTCCTCTCCTACCGAGAGGTTGGGTCATATGTTAGTTATGGCTCACCAATAAAGAAGAAACTTGTCAGATTGGAAGGTTGCTCTCAGCTTATCAAAACACCACCCTTTTGAGGTGATAGAAATTTTCATTCGCCACGCTGTCGTTAATTAACATTCTCAGCCGCATGAACTAGCTTTATGAACCCTCGCTATAGCCCACGGCCCGGAGGAGCATAGAGAGCGTTGGAAAACGCTAAACGGTTTCGTCTTTATTCATTGGGGGGTCTGTGGATATTCCTTCCCGGCCGTAATTTGGTAGTCAATAAAGCCCCAAAAATGGAGGATTTGCATGATAATCGTTTTCCAATATTAGGAGAATAATAACTTCTAATTTATTCTTTCTGACGTGCTTGCTGAATACAGATGCGTTCCGTACGAAAGACCTGAATCTGAAAGACTGGCCTTCGACGATAATATTATTCCAAAAGTTAAAAAAAATAATTCTCAGAAGCTCTCAGCTTAATTATTGCTGCTAAAACAATGGAAATCTATAAGTTATTCGCATCAAGGTGTTTTTGCGATAGCAGTTGGCGTTAGATAAGTATTAATTAATTGTTCAGTGGGTTAGTCAAACCAAGGTTTCGTTGTGATGAACGAGGAATTGAAGATAATATGTTTACCGTGGTTAACGAGGGATTAAAAGGAAAAGGACGTATTCTGAAGTTGAATTCGAATGAAGAAAAAAAGATATGAGCAAGGCGTTTACCTGATGTCGAATGTGCCAATAGAGCGTTATGAAATTCGTCGAATCAATAATTAATTTTCCATGAATGATATTGGAGAATATTTCGTTTAAGCCCCCTTAAATGATTTCATTTCACTGGGAACGGCCGGGTAAGTGGAATTCGTAACAGAGAGAGAGAGAGAGAGATATTAGATAAAAATTTGATCATCAACCAACAGCATTCCACGTTCGTCACAACAACGTGAAATTATTCGGAGTGCTTAGGGAACCCACCCGCGGCCGATTTTCATAAGATTCTGTGAAATCACGTGATTGTGGAACGCGCGTACACTTGCCCTCATTTAAGGTGGATCCGATTTGCGATTGTCTTGGGACACCATCCCCCCCCTCCCCCCACTCCGAAAAAAGAGCAAAGGAAGAAGAAGTAATAAAACACAAAAAAAAATCAATAAGTAAAAAGGGAGCGGACGGAATTAATTAAAAGCGAGCCACTCGGAAATAATCAGGCCGACGCCGGGAGGGGGAGATGGAGGTTTGGAAGGAGTACAGGACGTCCCTTTTATTCAATTCTTTTGATCACTTATTTATCTCGCTCGCGCAGTTTGCGTGCGCGGACCCGTAAACGGCTGGAGGAATCCGTCGGGTGTGAATTTAACGAACCCAGACGAATCACATCGTCCCTCGCCCTTCTCACTTTCTCCCTCCCTGTTCACACTGCCTCACCGTCCACCTCTCTCTCTCATTCTTTTTCGCTCAGGGCGCTAAGACTCTCTCTCTCTCTCACGCACAAGAAGAGAGACCCGCACGGACATGCACTCTGTTCCCCTCCCCCCCCTCTCTCTCTCTTTCCCTCCCTTCCCCCCACGCTAAAATCCTCCTTCCTTTCCCACCCAGGGCCTTCCTCCTTCCGCCCCCACTCCAGCTGTCGTAAATTCTTAATCAGCCGCCGTTGATTCGGAGAACGAGAGAGCTCCGGGTAAGAAGGAGTTTCAAACAACCGTTAAAAGAAGAAAATAATAATTCCATCTCATAGATTAAGCTAAGAAATTATATAACCCTACTGTTGAAGTCAAGTTCGTGGAGATCAACTTAAAAATAAATTTATCTTGGATGGAAATGTTGAGTTGTTGGCCATTGTTCTATAGCTGTTTATCTACTCTTGAAGTACATCACCCTTTAGGCACCGTATTTCCTCTTCGAATTTATCTTTAACAAAAAGAATTAGATTCAATGTACCCCAGAAAGGTTAACTCCATTTGTATTGTATTGGACATGCATTAAATGATGGCGAGGTGTTCCAATTTATTGGTAATACAGAATTATATAGAGTAGAAACACCTCGGTGTAGGTGTGTGTCATTACACCAGAAATGAAACCAAGCTAAAAGTCACATATTGTATCATTCAAATAAAGTAAATTATGAAGTGAACCAGGATAGAGTAATAACTCTCATTTTATTTTCAATTATTAAATATTCACTTTTAAAAAATAACCACTTTAGTTTTGTAGCTACGAAGAAGTTTGGAGTCACTAATCTGGAAAGTTTGTGTGAATGTTTAAGTTTTATTTTTATAAGTAATCCCACTTATATAATTTTCCCTTTACGAATGCATTTGGGGTGTAAGTAACTTGATCTTAATTGTATTTCGTCATCTTTAATTGAGTTCCTCCTATGCCACCATTACTGGATCATTTTCCTACAATATGCTAAATAAATAACTAAATGATGACTAGTCAATCGCACTCAAATGCGCCCTTAACGTGCTTAAAGAGTCACATTTGTACGATATACCCAAAAACAAGTACAATTACGAGATGGCAAATAATAACATCAAAGAGAATTGAACCAAATATAATAAGCTCTGTCGCAAAAATGATTCAAATATAAACATATCAATTGAAGACAAATGTCCTTTTGCAGAAATAATAAAGAAGAATATGATTGAAAAAATTGCATTAAACTCATGTAATTAGTGCGATCATAGGGAATTTGAAATAGATCTGATAAAGCATACAGCGAAGCTTATACTAGCCAAAATGTCACAATAAATATGATAAACAGTAAATTATCCAGAATTTATTAACAATAAAAACGTAGTCACAACGGTAGGGTACTCAGTAAATAATCTTCTTTTTGTTGTAAAATCTTTAGGTAACAGAAGAAAAACACTGATATTTCATAAATCAAATATTTATTAACACGACCTGGGTTTCACCGCAGCACGGCATCATCAGGTGAGGATCTGCAAGGTGATGATGCTGTTCTACGTTGAAACCGGGTCGTGTTAATAAATATTTCATTTATGAAATATCAGTGTTTTTCTTCTGTTACTTAAAGATGAAAGAATTCTACATTGTTAATCCTGAAACCATCTCTGATAGTTAAATCTCAGTAACTATGTCAGCGTATATGACTAAGACGTAAGAGGGTTTGTTGTAACGAATGGGATTACAAATATAAATAACAGTGAGTTAACAATGAATGAAAATGAGTTCTTTCCTACTCTAATCCTGTTACCAAAATCATGCTCGTCAAATTTAAACAGTACTATACGTTTAATGCCAAAATCAAAGAGGAAATCGCGTGAATGAAATTAAGTTCAGGTATCAGAGATCATGAAAATAATCTTATCCAGGTAAAAATATTTTCTAAAGCAACATTTTAATAATATTCACTTAAGTCGAAAAGGACTTATTTGTTTACCACATTTCGAATTGTCGAATTACCGAATTCCGAATTTCGATTTCACCCACGAACTTCCACCGTCTCTTAAAGTGGATCATACGTTACATTGAATTTATACGAATTAGAGTCATTTTTTATCTATTCCTCGGAAATTCCACCTTTGAATCTGATTCTTATAACTTTGAAAGCGGCCACCACATTTTACAAATTATAAAACACCTACCGTAACTAAGTAAATTTCGTGAAATACACCTTCTAAATACCTGAGGATATTTGGAGGCAGCTCATCCTCTGATTCAGACATGATCTTTTGCCATACAATCCCCATTCCTAAAATCTAAGGAATATTAATGCACCCGTAGGAAAAAAAAAACTCTCGAGCGAGTTCGCGTATATCTCCGTCGGATTAGATTGAAAAGCATTAGATTGCGCCATAAATGCATATATTGGTGTATATTCAGGAACTCCGAGCGGTGCTTCAGAATTTCTTTCGAATTCGAAGCGAGAGCACAGGGACTCATCAATATATATGCAGAGGAACAGGGAGCTCGCGGGAGGGCGACGCGGACTGGAAGGGTGTGAGGCGGGGGAGTAAAGGGGAGCGGGCGAATAAAGAGGGGATGATTCAGGTGGGGAGCCGTAAGGGAACTCGTTTGGAAAGAAAGAAGTCCTCCTGATGACGGGACGGGACGGGAGGGAAGGGATGATGGCCGGAATGGTTTCGGAGGAACGGGGAAAGGGACCGTGGGGCGGAGATAGCGCCGAAGGATGATGAATGAGGAGAGGAATGCCCACTCTGATGGAAGGGACCGCTCACTAGTTCCTCTCTCTCTCCCTCCCCATATCTTCACCACTTTCACCATTCGTCCCACAGACCCCTCTTCTCCCATTCGCCCCTTGCAGTTGTTGGGAGATAATAAACCTCTCGGACGACGAGAGAATAAAAATGACTCTCGCGAAGAAGGAGTTGGCACTAGAGACAGGCTCGGTCAAAGAAGCTCTATTAATATGTTGTCGTTGAACAGTTTTTCAGAGGTGGTCTTGGTTTCTCGAATTCGCGATGATAAGGAACTTAATTGCGGACCCCAAGGAGAAGAGGACGTTCCCAATTCGGAGGGGTGGC
Source organism: Rhinocypha anisoptera (assembly GCA_011762765.2). Lineage (NCBI taxonomy): Eukaryota > Metazoa > Arthropoda > Insecta > Odonata > Chlorocyphidae > Rhinocypha > Rhinocypha anisoptera. Next base: position 6,444 of record WURS02003018.1, read on the forward strand.
AGAAATTGTGAGCGAATTGTTGGGCTGGTTTTCGAGGAGCCCGTCTGGATAGTGTAAACGAGGTGCGGGAGGTGAATGCTAGAGATGCTAGGGGATTGAGGTTACGAATCAAACTACCGAGGGAAGGCCAGGAGGTGGTTTGGGACCGCTCTAAGTCTTGGGTCTTTCTCTTCAAATTCTTCCCGACGCTGGTATTTACGCATATGCTTCTACTTACTTCGACTCCATTAAAAGGATGAAATCACGGTTGGCATTAATTAAGTTTACGCGTAATTGCAGATATAATATTCTTATTAATTTCATTAGTCTTTCATCTTTAGTACATTGAGGTCTAAATTAAAATAATATTTCTTTTCCAAGCTGAAAATATAAGTAGCTCTAATTTCAAATAACTTTTAAATATGCCCAATAGACACGGCAACGTAATATATAGTTCATATATATATATATATTTACTTATAAATTTTCTGAAAATTTTACTTGCTCAAACATATTTGATATTTATGAGTTGCTTACCTCCTTAAATCGCTATTTACTGTTTTTTTAGAGGTCTTACTCTTTTGAGTACATAATATACTTTCACAGCTTAGGTTTTATACCATAGAATTGATGAACTTTATCATTTTGAAATTTGTTTTTCATATTTCTACTTAATGGAAATATAATAGTTTAGAGTAATATGTTTATTTAGAGTTTAGATTTTAAATGATATGTGTTGAAATTTCTTTTAATATAATTCCTTGAAAATAAGAGTTCTGGAGAATCCCATTTTTTTATATTTTCGGTCAAATCTGCCAAATTCAATATTTCCTATGAGGTACGAGCATGTTTTTTCAGTATACTATTGTTCATCGTAGTTTGTAAAATTTCATTTTTAATATATAAAGGCAAGATGAATTTTAATTCATGACTATGCCATTCATTGGTACTCCTGAACTTCGGTTTTCGTAATGATATTTTGCTCCGATCAAACCTCGGTTTTCGAGAGTATTGAAGATTAGGAATTTTCATTCAATATGAGAAAGATTATGGAATAATATTTAGGCTTGAATAACTTTAAATTTTCATTCAAATAGTTTAATGTCAGAGGGAGTCTAAGCCTGTGGGTTTCCTCTTCGTGTTATCTTTATTCTGCTTAGGAAGTCAACATGAAATTCCTTTGCGTGAAAATGTTACGGCGGACCGACTGCGGTCTTCCTTTCAGACCGCGTCAGGTAATAAAGTCCACCCTCACTATATAGACATCGTTGAAAAGATTGATTTCAAAAACTCGAATATATTTAGGTGCATTCCTCATTGAAATCGTGAGAGCTCTTGTAGATGGAAGGGGTTGACACGGGTATAAACATCCGTTAGGAGGGAACGAGGGTGCGTGGCGGGTGAATGGGATGGAGTGGGCGGCGAAAGGAGGAGGATTTGGCCGTTAAGTAGGGGATGAGGGTGACTAAAGCTTTGAATATTAGACCCAACGAGGCGTAGAGCGATCGGAAGGTACATCGGTGGTTAGACGGAGATGGGGGTAGAGAGAAGGGAATGTGGAGAGAAGATTAGGGGAAGAGGGGGAAAAATAAGGATTTTAGGTGGGGTGGTAGTGGATAAGGAGACGAGATAAGAGGGGGTTTGCGAGAAACCACAAGGAGACGGAGAGATTGTGGCCATGTGTGGGGGGCTAAGCCTGGGGAAATTTGTGGCGGGTGGAGACGTGATACAGACTGGATGGGAGAGCTACGGGGAGCACGAGGAAAGAAAACGGGGAGCCTTGGGTGGCGGCGATGAGGGTGCCTCGGCGGGGGATGGGTGAGGAGGATGAATATGGATTATTGGCAGAAGGAGGAAAAATTCGTCAAGGGTGACGACGAGATGTGGGGACGAAAGGAACCCTGAGAATGGAAATACGAGGAATTGGAGAAGAGGGACGCAAAAATATGGAATGGAATGACCTCTTTAACCAAAAGTGTATGGGGGTTATTGGCAAACCGAAATAGATGGTCTTAAAGCATCCTCTGAAACTCCGCTAAGGCACCGTGCACGCGAGCTCTGATTTGTCTCTTCAGGACGTTATGGATTACTATCTACTGCTGTGGCGTGGGGTACAATTTCACAAGACATGTATTATTCCTAAATAATCTATATTAAATTACTAGAATCGCTCCGTGTACGACGAAGGAAATTTTTTTTCTTGCAATAAAACTCTTGTCAAGTGTTAATTAAATTTTTTGTCCCAAGCTACAGTGGCTGATATCTGATAGCCTCTAAAGTCATGGATGAAAAAGTCATTCACTTAATCCACCTAAATGTAGGCTTTTATATATTCTTGGATGGTATTTCACCGTCAGGACGTATATTTAATTCAACGTGTCCCTGAAGTCAAAGATGAATTAACTTATAAATGTGGTCTTAAATACCTAATTTTTTCCTATATTCTTCCTTCGAACTTATTAGTCAATAGTGTCAGTTAGTCACAGAAATTTAACTATTGTATGGACCATTCCTTCTTCAATCGGTTTGTATCGGTAGCTTGCTTCTAGTTATCCTGTGTTATATCCAGGTTTCTTAAATATTCGGTGATCCTACGTTTGAGATGCTCTTCCCAAAACAATTTATGATCGTGCATAAAAGAACTTGGATCATAAGTCACACTGCTATTTAATGCATGTGTAATCAAATTAATGGTTGAAAGTTCACTGCTCACTTCCTTTTACAGTCTACATGATATCTACCTTCATTTATTTTTATTCTGTGAAAACAAACGAGGAATATTTTTTCAAGCGTGATTAAGTATTATCTTTAGTGTTTGTACCATGGTAGTTAGGTATTTGTACATAGAAATACTCTATGAAGTGACAAAATCGATAAATGGGGTCTAGCCATTGCCCATGTCGTGGTATTTATTTTTTCAGTAAGATGTCTTTGTTTTTAATGTTCGTCCAGAGAACATTAACTTTGTATTTCATTTACCCTTGATAAGTTGTTCTAACTACATTTTCACCTGTTAATTTCTCTTCACCTTGAGTGCAACGCGGATGAATAATACACTTTTATTTCAGTCAAAATAATGTTCTGATTGTGTGCGTATTGTGCCATTAGTTACTCCCCCTTGCCACAGAAAATGATTGTAACCTTAATTACGGCAGAGTAAGGCAGAGTAACTGATTCATTCGGTTCTACCTTGCTTTTCTGGTCTTAAGGGCTGGTTCTTAATGGGTTTTGGTCTACTTTGCTTTTGCAATAAAGGGATTTCTATTGAGGGCTCTCTTTCTGTTCTTTAGCTTCAATCAATGTTCATAGTGTATCCTGCCATTTCTAGCTTTACATTTCGGGTCTCTAATTGTTCCAGTTTTGTATCCAGTTCCCAGTGAAAAACACGGTACTGATGATTATCTTTCAATAGTTGTAGCTTACATTTGATGATTTTAGAATATTGGATATGAATAGACTCTTCCTCATTAATTCGCAACGGAATAAATCCATAGTCATTTTGGTTAGTTTTGTTAAGTGTTGAAATTGTCTGAAATACACCTATTTCTTTTATCACAGTAATTCTTCAGTACATCACTTGAAACCGGGATTCAAAAAATTAATATACAGCCTGCCTCTTTTTGTAAAGTGACGATCAGTGATGAACTGTGAAACAAGTGGTATTTAATTTTCTAGTGAAAGATAGGTCAATTTCTAATAAATAAGCGATGTGGTTGAAAATTTAGTGGATGTAAACATGGGAAATCAGTTTCAGCGGTTGATATTGTGGTATGTCTTCTCAGAACTCACCTCAACCGACAAGAGTGGAATGTGTCATATCCCCGCGTTGTAAGCTACGTCGTCAGGATTTTCCTTGTGCACATGGATAACACTTTTGCACATGGCGATAGCATGTGAAAGGAGGGAAATGTGCCATCAACGTCACCCATCTTCTTTGAATTTCGAGAATCTACTTCCGAAACACTTTAGGATAATTACGTATCCTCTCTTCTGCATGCCATATTGCAGTCACTGTGAATATTCCTGCATAAATTTCCTACCTTATTTTGAGAAGATCTCTTTTTTCGCATTTACGTTTCAAGTTATCTGGTTGTCCTCCGAACATAGTGTGACACGACTGACTTGAATTTTATCTTACGTTTAACATTTTTAGATGTTCTAGCAAAGTTTTTTCAGAAAAATCTTTAACGGCACACGCAAAATGTCTGAATTACAGGTAGAACATGTAATATTTCTGCAAATTTAACACTGACTTTTAGTGTTTACAAAACAGTGATTTTATTTTAAAACAAATGAATACGGTTTTCTAATTTCTTTTCATTTCGTGTGTTTCCAAAGTGCACACATTTTCCAGCCGGTACTTCATAAATAACAAATGTTGAATTTTGGTGATTATATATTATGAAATCTCAATGTCATCATTAGATCTTTCATTCATAATAGTTGGTGATCAATCGCAGTGCATGTTCGATCGATTTCACCACGGCACTCGACTTTCGGCTTCACGGAGTAGTCGGATTGGCGACTGTTCCTCTCGTCCCTTAATTTAGCCAAGCCAGCGCATTCGGCGTCTTTCCACCCTTCTTTTTTCTTGAACATCCCCTCCGAAGGATATTTTTTTTCCAGTTTATTCCGTGATGGCGGCCAATGTGCCCAAAAAAAATGAAGAATTGTTTGTTGGTACATAGGGGATATTGTGTGTTCTGAATTGCATTCGCTTTAAAAATTGAATCGTTCGTTATTGCGAAACCTATAACTGACTTCATCACGTTGAAACTGTTGACTCGAATAATTCCAGCGACTTGCTTTTTATGTCGTCGTCCACTGTTAAACCTTTCCTTACGTTAGAAAGTTGTTTTCCGTCGTATTCCTTCCGTTGCCGTCGAACGTTGTTTTTGTTGGTAATTCAAAAAGCCTTGCGCTGAATATTCGCCAATCGACTCACTTTATGTCCTCACACAGGGAGCATGAGTGAGGAAGGGGGCGAACGCCGTCTTGGAGCGGCAAACTCGGAGGGACTAAATGAATTTCACCCTTGGCGAGTGTTTCATGGAAATTTAAGGTGGGAGGTAGAAGGGTGCCATTTGCCTCTACCCCGTAAAGGGACCTCGTTCTCGGGAGAAATGAAGAACGCCAACTGCATGCTCGGAGACAAAGGCGCACGTGTTGAGTAGTGGGCGGGAGAGTGGGGAACACAAACACACACACACGAACGGGATTGGGGGTAAGAGGGGGGGGGGGGGGGAAGGAAGGAGGGGGGGGGGGGGGGGGGGTTGGACGGCAAGGGGGGGGGGAGAGAGAGAGAGAGCGAGAGGGAGGGAAAAGTCCCCGCAATCGAAGGGAAAGAGTGTTTTTCCATCGCCGCCCTCCCCGTCTCCTCCGATATTATTCTTTCGGGAAGGCTGTGTTTCGCGGACGGTTTCCCGCGGTGGTGCCCCTTTAATTTTTTTGTTCGTTCGCAACAGTCTCCAGGCGCGGACATTGAAAGAAAACGAGTCTCGGAGAAAGAGCTAGAAAAAAAAACAAAACATTCACGCGACGGGGTCGGAAAACCAAGTGGCTTGGAATGATCAGTCGCCGGTGACTCAACGCGTGAGAAAGATAGGAAGTGAGGCATGCATTGGAAAAAGGGAATGCTTCTACGGATACCAGACTGGTGCCCCTTATACTTAAGTAGAGCACAGATGCGAATATCTAGTTTCAACTACTGGTTGAAAGATAGATTGTGGGCTCAACTGAGCTTAAACCTCCTATTCTTCCATTGCCATCCTTGTGTACCCTTGCTCCCGGTCTGAAGAGCCTAATGGCTATACCTGCATTTAAACAACACAGTGGATAAAAAGGAAATTTTAATTTGGCACGACCATGGTTTATTATTATTATCCAGTAGTTACAAGTTGACCATCTGGTCAGGTGGTAACATAAATTTACATTAATCACAAGATTTGGTAGCGGTGTAACTATAAACGCATAGCACATTCTCGGGCATAACCTCCTTAAAGTCCATCATGTTGGGAGTAAAAAAACCATCTCTGCAGCTTCCACACAAATACTTATTTGGTACGACCATGGCTTCGTAGCAGGGTTACATAATCAGGAGTAGCCTTTCTACGTTCGAATGACGTAGCCCCGCCACGAAACCATGGTCGTGCCAAATAAATATCTATGAAGAAGTTTCAGAGTTGGTTTTTTTACCACACACACACACATATATATATATATATATATAAAGGTTTCCATCATATATTTTCAAACCACATTGTGTGTTCGTCCTTTTATGTGTTCCTATCCCTTTCCTTATTTACTAT
>WURS02003029.1:0-12730 GCA_011762765.2 Rhinocypha anisoptera
TTTTAAATTTTCGGTGGCTGCTGAACCACCTTCCTCAGATAGGAAGACGAAACTGGGTCTGGGCGTTGATGGGACATATATATAAGAGGCAGGTGAGCGGAAGTGGTACGGGAAATTTCTGGGAAGTGTAAGAGATTGGAAAGTGAGGAGTGGGGGGCGGGAAGACTACAAAGTTAAACATGAAAGTGAAAATACCTGGATAGAGAAAAAAAATAGAGATTGGCAGAAGACGGTGATGTAGAATGATGGATAAAAAGTAAGAATTTAGACCAATATATATATATATATAGACAAATAAAAACGAATGAATACCTACAAATTAGCAAAAAAGAAAGATAGGAGAACTGTTTAATAAACGTTGTTGAAGAAATTTTTAATGGTCAAATTAACTTTTCAAAAACCATTTATTACGTTAAATTTTTGAATAAATGTTTAATCTATATATGGTTCACATTTTATTGATTAAATTCCGCCTTCGTGGCAGCCATTGCAATTTGAGAAACGTTCAGTTTGCCTACTGATACCTGTTTCTGATGGTGGAAAACTTTGCACGAGTGTTTCTTTACATTGGAGAACTGGAGAAAATCACTTGGGGATAGGTCTGGGCCACAGGGAGCATGATGAACACACATCACATAGTGGAACAAACCTTCACCTAAAATTCCTGTTTGTTTTGCGGGCAGTTGTGGGCACTCTACATGGAAACTACCGCGATCTCAAATATCTCACGCGCAGTTATTCTGTACGCCATAGTAAGGGCGACACCCAAATTGTAATTTTCAATATGGTGTGGGGATGGTGCTCTTAAAAGCTATTCAACTATTTTCTCTCTGTCAGTAGCGGTGTTAAATGTTTACTTCCGTGAGAGCAGAGTGACTGGAGCTTCGGAGTCACCTTATTACTTTGGTAATTGACTTGAATTCTCCCCCTCCTTATAGACATCTCAAACAGTCATGCTGTAGGTCGGAACGCACTATCCGTGAGCCTCATGTAGCATTGCACATACGGACGCGGACGAATCGTTCTGGCGAATGCAACATTCAGTGTGCATTGCTCGTAGCGTGGAGGTCATGCCTCCATTATTTTCATGTTCCCATCATTGTACCTGAGGATGGCTCAGTGAGCTGAAACGTACGTTGTGCATTAAAGTTTTATTTTTCTGTGGAAAAGTGCTGTTTTTATTCTCAGTATGAATCTCTTCCAGCACATCACGCCTGATTCGGTGAAAATTACCTACGAGTTCTCGTATTCCTTTCTTACTTGACTTCATCTTTGAAACAATATGTAGATGTAGACACCATAGAGTTATAATGTGTAGAGTGAGCCTGGATGCGCAGTAGAGAGAAAGCTGTTGAAACGACGTGACTTTTCCGCGGTGGCACACGATTGGTTTAAACATAAATTTCATACTACACACGCCGAACCATTATGCACTTATTGCCGTGCACTGTAATCGCAAATTCAAAGTTTAAGGAGAACAGGACTTCGTATACAAACAGGGAAATCACTAATTTTCCATTTTAAAAGTACCACAGAACTTTAGAAAGCATTGTGACAACAAAGTCTTACTCAAGTCTACGACGACAATATTATACAATCAAATAAAAACATGAAAAAAAGCAGAAAAATTAAAATTCAATGTAAATACGTATTGTATGATCCCTTTATTGAATTAGTATTAAGTTATTCCCTGAAAATATTACTCACTAGGCATTTTACTCCTACGGAACTCTTAATATACGAGATATATAAACGAAAGGTGTAACCATGACAGAAACGTCATCTTGCCTTAGGTCACGTGACCAATGATTGCACAATTCGCATTAGCCAACCTAATTATAACTCTGTGGTAGGAACGAATCTTCATTTTTTTGCGTTTTAAATAACGCATAAACGTGGTTTACAGTAATTTGCTCCTATGGAAACAACCAATTGTAAATGTGCAATCCAAGATCAGTAAAAAGCTTGCACTACTTTTCTTCTTCTTATCCATCGCCTTAAACCACAGAGGTAGAGTCGGTGTCGTCTTCTTTAAGTATGTTTCATCACAGTTCCCGTTCAGCGCCTCTTCCTTGCCCCACCGCTTCTCTCTCGGATCTTCTGCCCACCTTATCTTTTAATCTCATCGTTCATCGTCCTGCTTTTTTCCACCTTCCCACCGCCTCCAACTTCCTTCCCACGTACCCTACATTGCTTTGTTGGACGTGACCAAATCAACGAAGAGTCCTTGATTGAGAATCCCTTCCCATATTATCCCACCTTGTCTGTCCCTATAATGCAGTCGTTCCTTGTGCAATACTTTCTCGTCACCCCACACATCCTTCGTACCGTCTCCACCTCCTCTACTTCGAATTATCTTTTTTTCTGGACCATTGTAGCTGGCAAACACTCTGCACTGTAGAGAAATCGATCTGCTCTGGCCAGTCTTTGATCATGCAGTCGTTGACTTTGTCGTAACGGTACTCCCCTTTGCCTATTTCCTCGGATTTTTGCGTAGTTTGGAAAAACACCACGGTACTCTTCTTATATATAATCATTTCTTTTGTTAATCCATTCAGTCTTACGTATGAAACTTTCGTTTCGATGCTGAAACGAATAGGATACATACTGGTCTATCGAATGTTAATACTCTTGGAATTAAATTAATTCTGCCCTCAAATGTTAACGCCTTACCCTAGAATATAGGGCGAAGTTAAGATAGTAATCGGGGGAGTGAGTATATTTATTACATTATCGTAGTAATCATTCAAAACCACCCAATAGAATTATTTTAATCTCCAACTTCGTAGCGTGATTTCGAAATGGGTTCCAAACGCAACAGGCTGACGCCGTTAAAGAAATATATTTCATGTTATCGCCGGAAATGGAATCAACCACTATGAGTACGATAGTAATTTTTATGGGTGTCTAATTCAATCTAAGTGGCCTGAAACCGTTTATAATTAACTAAAACTAAAAAATGGAGAAATATTACGAATAAGTTATCATATATGAGTTAAAGATTACTTCCTGACGGGCTATGAAACGGGATTAATCGGCAAACCCCGTCAAACTAACCTATTTGTTGACATTTCTCGTACCGAAATATTAAGAAACCCTTAAAATATTGGCAATGAAACTCAGCGCGATTCATTCTTTTGATATTTTAATTACCTTATTATTTACGTTGCTTATCAATTAAAAGTTATTGTAATTGCTTGGGTGGTAGGTAAATCCTCCTACTCTGCACACCTTTTACATACCGTCATTCGAACTGATATGCTTCTTCCTTTCATACCTCTTTCTAGTTTACTCATTCTTCTATTCTATTCGTCGCTAGTATACGAGTAACAAAATCGGTGCCACAGTGAACTGTGGACACCTATGTATGACTTGTCATTTGTTTCCGGGACCGTTTCGTTCCCTTTCAAATTTATTTAATTTAGATATCTTTGGGATGGCCCCCAAGTTTACTTCCGCCGAGAGAAAGTAGTTTTCCAATACCTTTGCCTTAGTTTTATATTCGTTGCAAATATCTGTAATGCGGTGAAATACATATTTTGAGATCATGTAATCTTCAAATTTCAAAAATCGATAATTTCTCCAATAATAACATGTGTCTCGGTCGACCATTAGTAAAACCTTGACCAATAAAATGCCTCCTAGCCTAATAAACAACTTAATTGGCCAGACAAGGGAAAAGGATTTTCAATAGACAATGATTGAAAAACATGCGTTAATCGGTACTTTCAAAAGGCCTATCCAGGCAGCGAATCGATGGTAGCAATCGCAGTATTGAACATGTTGGAGAGTGATTTAGGTAGAAAAACATGTAGTATCCGAAAAAATTATTGCGTTCAATTTAGTCTGTAACATCTGGCTATTGCTAGACTATTGTTGAGATGTTGTGTGCTGGCCATTTGTTTTATTGTTTTTAACGTGGAGCAGAATTTTGGATTGTTGATTGTTGGAAAGTCTTTGTTTGGTGTTTGTGTAAGGGGAAGAGCGGAGATTGTTGTGGAGGAATAGCGGGCGAAGTGTGGAGGGATTGCGAAGTGAGATAATAAAGAAGTAAATTTGGTAGAGTGCTGCGTTTTTTTCGTTTACTCCCGAGGAGGAGAATGGTACAAATAATGCTGACATTACAAGTCCTTGTATATAACTGTACGATATTTGCCATTTTTCTACAGGAAGACAGATGAATCCGGAGTAACTATCTTTCTATCTATATGTCATATGGATTGGCATAGGCGGAGTCGTAATAGTACTCCGCATAGGCAATATAAATTCAGACAAGGTGCTTTTTATTTCCTAATCTCCTTCACAATCAGTTAGTAATCCTGTTTTATGCCAATAATTGAATGATGACATGAGGGGGCAACAACTGAAAGCAAACCTCGATTTCAAAAGTGACAGCAAACTGATGATAACCTCCTCTTTCCCCCGAGGGGGGGGGAGAAAAAAAGGGACGGAAAGGAAGTTGTTAAGCATCCTGTCAAACCTACCATGTGGCAACTATAAATAGCAGATATAAAGCTTGTTTACCTCATTCGTGATAAATTCAACCTACCTGTTTTAGAAAGTTCAGAGATCGCATCGGAAGTGTCTCATATTTCTCTTCTACCTTGGTTGCTTTTGAATTTATCGAGAGACCTCTTGACATTTACAACGGCACGGCATGCGATTGAGAAACTATTACAATACATTTCGTTCGTCAATGTCTTGAAAAAATGTCACCGTCTCATAAACGTTGCCTTTAATTCATTTCCCACGGATGAGGGTACAACAAAAAGATCAATCCGTGCAAAATAACTATTTTTTCTTACAGCTGCCATCTGCTATCTGCCGTCTGTTATCTTACGCAATACTACCTTCATCTCGTCGCATCACATTCACCCAACTTTCTTACCCTCTTATCAATTTCTAGAAATAATTTCGTCTCTCTGCGCTCCGTGCCCATCATCTCATCGTTTGTCATGTGCGTAAATAGTAACTCAGTTTTACGTGGAAATACTAAGGCACTCTTTCATTTAATACGATATATAAGAGCGTTCGTAGTATAGTAGTGTTTTTTTTTTAATCGGGTGCTTCGACAGCCATGGTTATTTCGCACCTCTTCAATTCTTATAATATGGCCCATATGGACAAACACAACACCCATGCCCTGGGAGGGACTCGAACCCTCGACCTTTGGGTCAGCCGGCGAGCTAAGACCAGGCTGACCCGGTCGGCAAGAGCATTCGTTATGGTCAAACCGAAGTATGGAGAGAGGGCCGGGTGGGTGTGGAGACAATAACACCATTCATTGTGATGGACACAAAGTTATTGTAATTGCATGGGTCGTGGGTAAACCCTCCTACTCACCACGCTTTTTTTTATGTCACCATTCGAACTGAAATGCCCCTTCTCTTTCATACTTCTTTCTGGCTACCTTCCGTCTCCGGATTTTAATGTCCCCACTACCTGGTATTATCCCTCCCATCAACTCCACGTGCCTCATTTGCATTTCCATCGCAATTTTCTCTCTTTGAGCCTAAGAGGGTGCTAAGCACCCCATCATCACTCTTACTCTTTGCCATCTCCCTTTGCCTTCTCTGTCCTTCCCCACACCCACATGTCAAAGGACTATGAGGACGAGAGTTCCGTAGGAGAACTCTCACTTTCTTGGCATCTCAAGACTCAAGGGTCTTCCATCAGTTCCATTCACTTCTTTTCATGGGTACTTCCTTTACTAATGCCACGGTTCATATATAATATTCACGTTTTATGCCATACATACGCATATAAATATGTGGATACGTGTATGATTTAATCCGGTTTCCCCAAATGTCACATGGATGTTGGATCTATTATTTGGGCAGATATAATTCTCCGTCATAAGTTCACCTATAACTCATAACATTGTTTTTGAATGAATATAATATTAACACTTTTAGTATATAGCGCAATTAGTAATGTATCCTTCATTTCGAGGCTGTTAGTGAACGAGGGGAAAAACTGAAATTGGTTAAAGGAGATAAATGCTTACGATGGGCGTTGGGCGAGGGGGTGCACTGTGAGTGAGAGCGGGGAGGTGTGAATCTCCACTTCCTTCCACACGTCCCCCTTCCTCTCTCCCTCCCTCCCTCTCCCTCTTATCGAACCCTTGGATAAGCGCGAAAAATGCAACGGCATTTTAATAAACAAATAATATGTTTATCTAAATTGTATAGGGGATAGAAAATGCCCAAATAAAATATTTTACTAACCCCCGTAAGTGCTCTGAGTGTAATTAAAAAAAAAATTGACTTCAGCACATTTTGTATTTGGTTTCATATGCATATTTTATTTTGTTTATTTATTTATTTTCAATCGCCCACAACCAGAACTGATAGGCCAATTTACAGTGGTCGCTATAACAGTTTTTTAAAATAACAAGGACGAAACACACACACACACATGCAACCATTCCCCCAAGGTGGAGATTGAAAAATCCACCCAGTATGGGACTCGTAAACCCGCGACCTCCGGGTTTGGCAGACGAGGACGTCTTACCCCGCCGCCGGGATATTTTTATGCGTCCAAGTGTACAAATTCGCCAAGAAAGTCCAGACATTTTTCGCACGTAACAGATAATGGAGGCTGGCTCTAATAGGGTTAAATGAGTTACTGAATCCAATCGCATGAGCGTATTGGTGGATAATTATGCACGTGCGGGAATGCACGCCTGGTCCGTGTGGCGCCACGCGCCCCCGCGTTGGCTCACGTGTTAGGGGGTGGATTTTCGTGTTGGATGTGCGCGCCAAAGATTCCCTGCACGTCGACGACGCGGTCGTCAGGCGCCTGCTGCCGCCGAGTCTCCGCCGACTATCGGCATCTGTACGTATTTGCGGCCTCATGGGCGACTTGCCGCGAGGAGTCCGACTCGATGTCGTCTTGACATTAAAGGGGGGAAGAGGAGGTGCGAGAGAGAGAGAGGAGAGAGGACGAAGGCGAGCACCGAAGACGCGTTTGTTTTGCGCAACTCCGGGTCCGCTCTCCAGAGAGAGGGAGGGAATGGCAGTAGGCGTCCGTGTGCGTATCTTTTACGACCATCCGCCGCGTGGGCATGGATACGGAGGAGGAGCGGTCACGCGGCGGTAAACAATAATAAATGAATGACGGGGGGAGGGGGGGGGCGAGACGACGGAAAACGTTCCTCCTCTCTCTTGTTGAGAAAAGCTTTTTTCCAGTCAGTTTATCTGGGGGGTCGATGCTGGATGAGAATGGAAATGCCCTGTCGGGGGAGGGGGGGAAGTCCTCCACGGGATAGGATTATCACGCCCACTCGGCGGCGAGAGAGGGAGACCGACGGGCATTGACGGGGGCCGAGACACCGGACCATCTCACTTTTCACGAGTGGGTCACGCCTTCGAGGCACTGTGTCGACTCCTTTAAATTCGATGGTTGCATGGCACCCGATCCACTCTCAGCGGCAACGGCATCGATTCTCTGGTCCAGACGCATGGAGTTGTGCGTTCTCCATCCTCACAAGGCATGGGGAACGCTTTCACCCTCTCGAAGGAAAATTTTCTTCTTGCCTGCACATCTTTGGTGACGGATGACAATTCCCTCCCCAAACCCCTCAGGGGATGTTTTGCAGTCATCTCCAGAATTCGGTTACGGAGGACTCAGCTTCTTTTTTTGTGCATAGATTCATTTTATTGATGAGAGGAAAAAGCTTGGTAATTTTCCACGGAAAGGTTTTTATTTTTAAAGTTTCACAAAGTTACGCCTGAAAGTTAGGCCGGCCTCGGTGGCGACAGGGTAACGTCCTCGTCTGCCAACTGGAGGTCGCGGGTTCGAATCCCGACTAGGTGGGTTTTTCTCCACCTAGGGCATGGATGTTTGTGTTTCGTGGTTCAAGTCATTTATATATAATCACCTCCTGACGAGCCTGTGGCTCAGGAGGATTTGAAATGGTGAGGTTCACTGTGGAGGCCGTCACTTGGTGGAATTCCAAGATAGAGTGATGGTTTTTTTTATAACTATTATATTTACAGAAAAGATACAAAACACGACCGATTATGGTGATCATCGCCGAAACCGGTCGTGTTTTGTATTTTTTGTGGAAATATAATAGTTATTAAAAAACCACTACTTGAAATGGTATCAAGAATGACAGTGTCTTAACAGGGAAACATTTGAATCCATTTAGATTAAACAATAGATTAGAGATCCGTAATAGACATTCTTTGTTTTAACTTTCCATGCTTCCGGAATACTAACGGTCGGTCACCTTTTCCTCCGGCATAACAATCCCCCTTCCCAATTAACTCAATGAACGCGCGTAATTGGTCTTCTCCTCCGTTAAAATTTTCCCCTTAGTCTTATCTGAGGAGTTGGTTTGAAGAAGGTACTATCTAGTCTCAATCTCGCCCCGATAAAGGCGCTTTTTCATTATTATTATCTCATAATATCAAAATTCCAACGTGTTTGTTTCTTTTCTTCTGAACGAAACATCGCTAACACACACGAAACTTATGCTACCCTTAGACTGGAAGTACCGAAAAAATATCTATGTTAACTTCAATATGAACATCAAGTCGCTCAGATATCAGCAAGTTGTGACTTCCCGCGATCGGTATTTGCTCAGGATTGTGATTTCTATTTTGCACATCGGCTCATTTATCTATTTTCTATATTGGCTCTGACCACTGATATTTAAGATGTTGTACTAAATCAACTGAATTGCGGACCCATTCGGAACATTTCAAAGTATCTACTAGTATATATGAACGGACACATTTATAAGATCTCGTAGCAGTCGGAGTTACCTCCGCGATTTGACTCCTGGAAACCTGAGGATGAAGTATGTTTGTGATCAATTTTTCTGCGGGAGTAGAAAAGTTCCGGACTTGATGATATGTATGTATTTTTGCATTAAAGAAAGAAGACCAAATTTGTTTCCAGATATTAGGTGTTTTGTGGTTGGTTGACGTACGACATGTTAGAAGCAATGATGATCCACTAGGAATTTCACGGGAAAATTCCGTTGATATCGTCAGCTATCAAAAAGAAATAAAACATTTCTTAATCGCTCTGTGATTGTCCACGAGAAGAAATGGCCTTGGCTCGATGCAAAATTTTTCACGTAATCATCCCTAAGAATAGTTCACAGTCGTCAAAAGTTGTTTCGAGAGGACTTTTTCTCCATTCTAAGAATTTCAATGGTCCAAGAGGAGTTGAATCTATATAAGGCGTTAACGGGTGAGCGTCCTTTGTCACGAGTCGCTCCGTGCGTTTGTCAGTGAATCCGAAGTTCTCACCGAAGAGTTCCGAAGAGGGTGCGCCGTAACTCGATGCTTGGCGGGTGCTACGTATTCCGCACCAAACGCGTAAACAAATACAAGCGAAAACATTTTTGCAGTTTTTTTTAGCATAAACCATTGGATCAGTTATAGTGCTGAAGGCGTTTCGAAACTCGCACTCCCTCACCCATGGCAATGAGTTTCTTTGGCCCACCGTAAGAGTACTAAGTAAGTCTACTATCCTAGTGCTAGTAAGTCTTCCTATCCGGTATCCTATATGTGCTTGTGAAATCTCCTCCCTCCCTCTGAGATAACATCACCACAAATTGAGGATGAAACCTCTCTCCTCGTGACTGTGGTCTTGGAAATGTTTTGCATAATGAATTAATCTCCGCCAGTGCTTCAGGGCTTCAAGGTTTTTCTGGCCAAGTCTTGCATCTCGAATTCCTCGGAGCAGTTATTAATAAGTTACTGACACCAATAGTTCATAATGGATGGCTTAAAGGGTTTTAGCACGCGTCGGTGAAGCCGAAAGAGATAATTGTTATGTATAATATGCCGTTTCATTCGAAATATATCTTATGGTTCACGACTGGAAACTCGCATTGAAGCATTTATCTCAAGAAATATGTTACTAAATTCTCAGCTGGGAGATGAAGTATCGATTCGTCGATTTTGTTCACTCCTCAATTGATATCCGGCAAATAACCGATCCGATAAAAAAAAGGCCTGATGAACGTTTGATGAAGGGGAGTAATATTTTAAGCACATTATTGCCCCATAATTTTGGGTGGTACATTTACATTCAATATATATATATGCCCAAGCGTGTACCCAAGAATGTGTTCAAAGGAGCATTTTTCGGCATATTTGTCGGTTTTAAATATCAGGTGCAGTTATTTCAATAAGAACCGCAAAATAAACTAAAGGATCGCAATTTTTGATCTCGAGACAAATGCAGTAGAATTGATTTAACACAATTTGAACCATTAAAATGTTAATTATTTCGCTTGAGTGAGACCCTTTGGCACAGTAAGAGGGTATATTATCTTTACTTTTATAACTTTATTTAAAACATCCTTGCGCCCGTGAACTCGATAGTGATTTGGAAAATTAAGTTTGAAGAAAATCAGAAAGGTAAGGGAATTGAGGATAATTGAGAGGTGTACTTCCGCAGACATATGAATTATTGTATGTAGCTCATTAGGGAGAATTAACTCATATATATATATATATATGTATAAGTATATATACTATGTATAAGTATATATATACTTATATATAAAATGTGTAGAAGATAGACAGGAGACAGAAAGACTTGAAGACAAGCGGAAATGCTCGAAATATTGCGTTAAAATAAAGTTTTAACTGGGCCGTTATTTCTATGTGGTCCAACCGTCTCCTGTCTATCTTCTACACAATTTGTGCTTCGCTGAAAGGTTGCTTCATTGTTCTCACCTATACTTATATATATATACACACCAGACATTCCTTATACAGATGAACCTGTCATGCCTTAATTTGTGAGGTGATACTGATTCCATTATTGTCGTCGACTGCTACAAAATGCCATGCAAGCCGCCGCAAAGGCATGTTGTATGGGGTGAGCCACCACCATACATGCACTCCCACGTGTAAATGTTGGAAATATTCACGCAGAAGGAAACTACATACTTGCATGAAAAACGTTCATGGAAAAACATTATATCATGCAGGAACAATGCCAGATTACATATAATTAACATGCCTGCAGAATGACTACAAAACATATACGTACACAACCTTTACTAACTAACCCTATGACCATGTTTACTTCGATCTTTAATCGTACGAGGGAATAATGACATTTTGAAATTATCCGTTCGACAATCAATCAATCTCCCTGATTTTTTGTGTACGTAATCTGATCTACCGTAGTATGTCTTTAACTTTATCGGAAGATTGACCTGACTCAATTACTGATCTACCGTTATAATAAAATTCAAGTTAATAACTACTTTATATATTCTCCTCTCCACGCTTACGATAATATCTGTTTTATCCTGTAATCGTACGACGAAATAATGGCACACTAAATCTATCCTTTCTACAGTATACGTAGTAACCTGGAGTCAATAATGTCCTTATCATCTTAGAAAAATTGAGAGTAAAAAACAGCACTTTTCCAGAGTTTTTGTGTTTTTTACTCTCAGTATGAATCTCTTCCACCACATCACGCCTGATTCGGTGATTATTTATTTAGAAAAATTGATTTCCTACAAAGATGCCAATTAAATTTAAACTGTATTTCAATCCACGTCTACTTAATTCTCTGCAAGCCGCCGCAAGGGCGTGTGGCAGGGATATGTCAGTCAACCTAGGATGATCAACTAGTGCCTCACATCATAATTCTCCCAATAACCTAGTGACATCTTTTCTTCGTCTTCCACGAGGAGTAATTACTTTTTTTTTTAACATCGGCGTGATCAGTACCACTCTCCTTCGGTATTCGAACGACCGACGGTGTGAGAGAGCGTTCAATGGACGCACTTCGGAACAAATTTGCGAGAAGGTGATAGTTGCGTGTCGAAAAAAAAAATCCCCACGCGGAAATCCAAACTCCACATCTCGCTTAGTCCGGTGGAAAGTATTGGCACCCGTGTCCGCGGGGGTGAGAGTGTGCTAAAGCTGCGGAGAAAGGTGGAAGTGAGCTTGGGACATGAACTAATAATTCGGCAGATTCGAAGTAGAGCACGCCTGCAAGCATTCGAGAAACTGGAAAGCGATCATCCAAAACCGCGGTCGGTTGCCCAGCACCCAAAAAGGGAGTCGGGACGGAAATCCTTTGGATTCCGTGAAGGACCACGGAAGCGCGTTGGTTTGCAGATGGTGAGGACACTTTTCTTTTTCTTTTTACTCCCCGTCCCCCGACTCTTTAGTTGAGTACCTTATGGGTTATATATAAACCGTTGAAAGCGGTGGTTGTGCCAGGTCCAAGTTGGGAATCGTCTGCGAGATGTCCTTGCCTGGCGGAAGCCCACTCGTCGCTAGGAAGCCGTCGACAGGTTGTTGCTATGTCGGTGTCGACCGTGTTTTCTCTCTCCCCCTCTCTCGTGCTGCATCCTAGTAAACCTCTCTTAGTAATGAAAGTCGCAGCTGTTTTTCTATGGGGCTCTTTAAGTCACCTAGAAACATTCATTCATAAGTCATTACCATATGAGAGACCGAGATGCAGGCGATAGAACTGTGTGTGCCGATTGTATACAACGAAATCATCATCCGATGAAAATTGTTATAGCATGTGTTCCTTCCAGTAAAGATAGGTTTTTCATGGGAAAAAGGAATAACGTACTCCGTATTTTTCCACTAAGATTTTTAATTTGGTACGACTAGTTTCAACGCTGAAGGTGACGCCACCTGAAGGGCACCTGAAGATGACGCCGTAGCGTTGAAACTAGTCGTACCAGATTAAAAATCTTAGTGGAAAAATACGGAGTACGTTA
>WURS02003060.1:0-12729 GCA_011762765.2 Rhinocypha anisoptera
ACAAAATTTATAGATAGATATTGAAAAGAATAAAGCGAAAAATTTATAGATATAAAACAATGAAAAGATTGAGAGACGTTCGAAAGTAATCATCGACCGAGCAGAAAAAAAATGCATGAACATGAGAGAAACAACGAGAGCGTTGAGAGCAGCATTGACAAACATTGAGCAATTTTCGCAGGAAAAAAGGGTACTTCGAAATACCCACCATTCCACGCGAATCCTTAAAGAGATTACTATTTCACTGATGACAAAATTGTGCAGAGGTAAAAATAATTCGACTCAATGAAGTGACGTGAGTTCTATATTTCAATATCCTGACACCGGATCTGAGAAACTAAAAATATAGGTTTGCAATGAGCTATATTATAATGGATGGAACTATAATGTAAGATAAAAAAGGTATTTAAGATAAGAAACTTATATCTCCCTTGGTATCTGGTGATTTACTGCTAAACTTATGTATACATTGAAATTGTTAACTAATTTCATATGTTGACTATTACTTATGGATACAAGTGTGCTTCCATTGTACTAATGTATGTGATGCTCAAATGAATAACGGATTTTTCATGCTCCAGTTACAAAGTTGATAGTGCATCGAGAAACTAGAGAAGACAAATTAAATAAAGTGTGTGTATCAGTATCGGCAATACAATAAGTGAATATTAGATTATCATTACAGTGAAACAGATAGCGTAGGTATACGGCATTTTCTTGAACAAGAACAATGCTAACCATTTTATGTTTAATTATATTTGCTATTTGCTTTACTAAGGTTATAGGTATTCATTTATTATTTTTATTTTGAAGTAGATTAATTGCTATGACGCATTTCTATATTTAAACATTTTTTTTTAATTATGGGCATTTATTAATTACCTATTCCATTGAAATAAAAAAGATTTGCTTTTGCTTTTAAAATATCGGCCGACGGAAATGTAAAAGTATAAATTGATGCTAAATTAACAAAAATTGTGGCCACATTAACTCATTTACTTAGTGGATAACTAAATAACACTAACCAGGGTACCATCTGGTGATTCTAGGTCGTGGCTATAATTAAAGTGGTGGCGTTTATAAAGAAAAAATAACGATGCTAAATTCTCATAAATGCTCCTTACAAAATACGTGCCTAGGATCAAGAAAAAATGCATTTAAAATGAGGTGATAATTATAGTTTCATATTTCGAAAAGGAACATATTTAATTCGGAACCTAATATAAATTACGACCAGTTTTAGAATTAGAATAACTAAGTTTGCAGTTACGATATTAACTTTATTTGCCCCATCATAACATATGCATCTGAAAAATATATAATAGGTAAAAAAATGAAAGTATCCTCAAATATTCTATCCTATTTCATTACCCAGCGGCAAGAAAATGAATCTTGAGATAGAAGATAAGGGACGAATTGATGACTTACTTAAGAATAATTTGGTATTCCAAAGTAATTATTTTTAGAAAATTCTGTCCTTCATCCGCTGGTTCACTTCGTTAGCGAGAATCCAAGTTATTATGCCTCGGGACATTAATTTCTTCATTAGTGTGCACCCACACACGAATATTGTCCTCGGGGTAATTAAGACTGCATTTATCTCCTTCACGACCGAAAAGGAAGTAGGAACTAATTTCACGGTAAATCAAGAAGCTCAACCATTAAATTGGCTTTCCCTCTCCGTCGCCGAGAGAAAAGTAGAGAAAATGTTTTTACCGCCAAATCTCCTGACTCGAATAGTAAACTCGAAAGCTCTGGTACAGTTCACAACGGGATTCCTCAAATCCGGAGTTCACGAACGACTAACGGCTGCCAGCGTGCCTCGCTGTGCTCACGGAGCAATGAAGCATCCTATGTCGGAGACACTGGCAAGCAAGCAGAACCCAACAAAGGAACGCGGGCAGAGTAAGACGGCCGCATCCCCGCGCCATCACTCCAGGGAGTTTCGGTCCGGACGAACATTCCACGAGAAGACGACGTAAGGATGCCAAGGTTGTGGCAGACAATCACTAGTAGCCATGATGCTCTGCTAGAGCTCGGCCGCGTAGATTTGGTCCTTCTCGGTGAACGGTGGGCGGAGCTACGACTGCCTACCACCCCTCCCGCCTTACCCTCCTTCTTTACTCTCACACTCGCGCACTAAAGGAGAGGCAATCAGTGTTGTCAGTTTTCCGCACCCCGGTGGGGTACCGAGAGAGAACCGAAACGTCAAGAGCTGGCAACTATGCTGGAGTGACGATGGTAGGGGAGGCACGAAATGGGTAGGAAGGAGCCCGGAGTGGGGAGGTAACCGAAGACAGAGAGGGGGTGCGCAGGAATTTTCGCGCAGGACCACTTCTAGGGGTCGGACTCTACCTATGGTGCGGGGGGAGAGGGTGGAGAGGCCCACCAGCGCCTGGTGCTAGAGAGGATGGAGGGGAGGGGGAGGTAGACCTCAAGCGGGGGACTCTCTCAGTGAGGGGGAGGGAGAAGAGCGGACCACATGCACGGATCACGGTGCTCTTTCACTACCCACTTCTGACTTCCACTGCGTTGTCTTTCTGTACCAGGGGAACGCAGGACGGATCGTTGGGAGTGTAGTGGCCATGCATTCACTTGGACAAAACCGAGTACATATATAACCGTCTAATATAGTGTTTGTAATCAAACTATAAATACTTATGAAAGGGTTTAAAAAACACACGCATTTCTACACGTAAAGTTTATTGTATCACGACCAGGTCTCGTCGTACCACAGGTCTCGTCGTGATGATGTGGCACGGAGAAACCTGGTTGTGATACAATAAACTTTGCATGTGGAATTACAGTGTGTTCTGCAAACCCTTCCGTGATGAGAGAATTCCACCAACTGAAGCCTGGAACCATATCATATATAAATACCTAAGTAAGTTCCCCCTGACACTGGGTATTGTCACAGCGGAGGAGGCTGTGGTACTTAACGATCGTGCTATTGCTGATCGGCAGAATCATTTCTTTAAAATACCACAGTTTTCAACCTTAAGTTCGGTTTTGATAGACGATTATCGATCTTATCTAGTATTAAGCTAAACGGCGAGTGAAAATTTACATATTAGCCCTTTTAGTGCCAGCGGACCGATCTAGGTATGATCCCTAGGGGTACGTGCAAAAAGTGACATGGGCCGATCTATCGGCCCTATTTTTTGTTTAATAAATATTTTTTTCTTAAATTCTTTAGGAGATAAAATGCATAAATAATTTTGCTTCCTTCTACTTTAAGTGTTTGGAGTAAAAATAAAAATATAACGTTAGCAAATTGATAATAATATATATTATATATACACAAATATATATACGAGTCTCATATATATATATACGTATATATTAAAAGGTGTAAATCTCCAAATTCCTCAAAAAAACCTTTGCATTTTTTGCATATACCAAGTGATAAGGGCTGGCACTAAAAGGGTTAGGATGGGGGCAGTTTATTTTCGTGTAAGGCCAGTGGTTCGACAAGAAGATTTAGCACCCAGAAAATCCCTCACCTTGAGTTTAGCTGGAGGCTTTGAAAATTCGTTATCAGGTCAGTAGCAAAGCGCTCTATTTGCTGAGCGACCATGTCTTCAATAGAACACGAATTGTACATATACTGAGGATTTACGATTATAAAGTTAGCATCAATCGTTTCCTTTGCAATTTTAAGCAATTTCTTGGCATTATCTAATCTAAATTTCTTGGCATCTATAAGATTATAAAATCCCAAGATCCACTCTCACAAGTCATACTCGCACTTGATCTGAGAAACTTCGAAAGATCGAGCATCAAATCTAACGTAAATATATATTTGAAAACAGAGAAGGCCAAGGAAAGTAGACAGACTACGAGAATTATTACACAGAAATTTTTACCCGAAAAATACATACTAAAAGTGAGAAGTTTAACGTCAACAGAAATAGGAAGCGATCACAAGTTGCTACTGGTAAGATTAAGAATGTATAATATTCCGAAACCTGTGCCAGTTACACCGAATTACGAACTAAAATATAAAAGTATATTCAACACATTAGAATAAGAAATGTGTACAATAAGCGTACAGAAATAAATTTAATAAAGAGGACGACGATTTGGATATAGTAAATAAATAAAATCATTACAAGGACGGTAATGGAGTTATTGCACCGAAATAAAACGATTAAAGGTAGTAACGAGTGCCTCGCATAAAATACTATTTGGTTTGGCAAAGAAGTGTTGAAAATGCCATCTCAGAAGAGAATATCATATTTAGAATATAGAAATGACATAACAGAAGAAAACTACTGAAAAACACCCAAAACCCAGAAAAAACACAAGTATAGGGGATTAAAAAGAGATCATTTGGAAAATCGTCAGGAATCAAGGGAACTAAATAAAGAAATATTACGAGGCACAAAAAATAATAAGAACTGAATGGACTCCTAAATATCTTCATCATGTTACTTAACACCAAAGAAGAAAAAGGTTTTTAAAAACCAGAAGTTCAGAACCGAGAAGAAGATATTATCATTTCAGGCAATGAAGGGAAATAAATTGGAAAGCAGCTATTAAATATAATATAGACAATGACAATTGATAAAATAAGGATGAATGTGACATGATGAAATAACCGGATTGAAAAACAGTTCATATAAACTTATGTTCCATTCGAATGGAAAATTAGCATCATAATCCCGATCCTCAAAAAAGGAGACCATAAAACCAAAGTGAACTACAGGGTAATTAATTTGCTGAAAACTAACCTCAAGTTCTTGACAAAAGTTTCCATAACAAGTTCATAACAATTACATTAAATTTGAAGAAGACATGTTGGGTCTCACTATTGGTAGATGATGCACGGTTGCAAAAGAACAAATAAAAGAAAAATTAATAGAGTTTCGGAAACCAGCATACACGTGTCTGGTAGAATAAAAAAAAAGCCTTCGAAAGGGATATCTTCAATATACCAGATTTATTAAGGATCTTACAGCAACGTAGACCCTCCAGCAGATTTTTAAACTCATAAAGGACATCTATACAGGAACATAAATGAGAATCAAAGCCAATATCGAACTATAAAGAACTAATTATAGAGAAAAAACGAAGGAAAACGAGTGGGACGAAGGAACTCACTTAGCCCAATTGTATTTAAAATTATATTAATACATTTAAACTTAATTATGGAAAGCAAATAGATAAAAGGAACAAAAAGTTATAGAATGGAAAAAAGGATATTCAATATTATATGCTTTACGACGATGGTATACTGATAGCAGAGACTCTTGTTCCACTTCAGTATAGTCTGCTACAAATACAATGTGAATATGGCAGAGGAAAGAATGGAACCAATTAAAATCTCCCCTGAACCGAAAAGATGCAAATTGATGATTAATGACAAAGTAATTGGACAAGTGATGAAAATTGACTACCTAGGAACAACAGTCATATGTGACAATATTGCAGATAAAGATACGCAACACCAGTTTGCAAAAGCAAATCAAATCGTCGGCAGTACAAACAACATGTAATTGAACAACATATATGGACAAAACGAAAATGGAAAGTTAGATAATACAAAAGCGTAATGCGTCCGGTAATATGCTACGCAAGAGAAGCCAAGCCCACGAACACAACGAAGATAAAAATAGAAAGAGAGAAAATATAAATGAATGCACCGCGAGGAATACTGGGGAAAACGTCAAAATATAGATTACCAAACGCAATTATATATGAGAGATATGTAACAGACGTGAACAAATAGATAAAGGATAGAAGAAATCGTTTCAGTCTTGACTAAGTGGAATTCCCTCATCATATAATGTTTTAGCAGGAAAAATTTCAATTCCATATAAAAATTAGTTTTTCCATATTCGACCAGTATTCGCCATATCTTCTGTTGTATACAATAATTTTTATGTTAAATTGCAGTGCTTTTTCTTCTATGTGAAATGAGCAGAATGAATGGAAAAAATCATCCAGAATGAATGGAGAAAGGGTGGTGAAGTAGACAAAGAAGACTAGATTGCCCGAATAAAATACGGAAAGATATCATTAAATGACGAACGCTATTTAATAGCAGGATAAATATCGAAAAAAGATAAGAAAGGAGAAGGCTGACTTGCCTCATAAATACTGACAAAACTATTCTGGCAACTTGGCAGTCATAGGGCTTAATCCTAAAAAAATATTGAGGTTTAGGAAAATAAAACTCTGCTATTCCACATAACAAATGAATCCTTCACGGCCTAAGTTTCGCCGCTGAGCAGCATCATCAGCTGAAGAACACTAGAATTTTAAAACCCGAGGTTTTTCACATGATGATGCTGTTCAGCGGCGATATCTAGGTCGTGAAGAATACATTTTTTATATGGAATAGCAGAGTTTGATTTTCCGAAACCTCATGATGGAAAATTTACACCAACTAATGCCTGAAAAAGTTCGTTAAAGCTAAAAAATATTAGTTGGTAGGCAAATATTAAACGTAAATTACTCTTAAAAACTGCTGCTTTATTACAGACGCACACTTGAAAATACTTGGCCTTTAAGCTTGGCAGTTTAGTTATTCTCCTCAGTGTCCATTGAGCCTGCCAAGAAAAATTATAAGAAATTAAATCATGTGACGCAGGCCTCTATTCGAGCAGGGTTTGTGAAACTCTTTCATATGTTAACAACGTTAACCCTTAAGCGAAGCATGAAGCCGAGGGGTATGTCGTGGAACGCCGCTCGCGGGAAAAAGTGAAGCCATTCGTGGTTCGAGCGGATAGTCGGCAAACTCTCGAACGCCACTCGAGGAGAAGGCGGCGAGGGAGCATTCGGACGTCGCACGCACGCATTCCTCCTCCTCCCTCTCTCTCACTCGATGTAGTTCTCCCTCGGTGTAATCAGATTGCTCTGGAGTTTGCATGCTGCGACACGAAGGGGGAAACAGGGGGAGCGGTGGATGGATGCCCACTTGCCGAAGAATAGGTCAATTACACGGTCAATCCATCTGTGGAATTCATTCCGCCATTACGTGAAACGGGGGGATTTATAAAATGGATGTTTTCGTCATACGGAGGAATAAACGTTATCCACTCGAAGGAGAAAGTAAATTTCTTTCGCCGTGCAGAATAACGCTGGTGATGCACAATTATGATCTCCAATTCACACGAGAAAAATCCTTCTGCTTACATTTCATGCATAAAACTGTTGCCCTCCAGTGGAGTGGCCATTCAATCATGCGAGCGATAGGACTTTAGCGCTCGAGCAACACTAAACCATAAACCGTATGCGCGCAGAAAAAGAATAGCGAGAAATATCACGATTGAAAATACTTTCTCAATAAATTTGAATCGATGATGCTGCTAATGACACTGCTAACTCTTGAGTTACAAAAACTTGAGATCGTTAAAAGTGATTTTGCGGAAAAATTACAAATACACAGATAATACGTTTTTAAAGAAGTTAATGAAGGAATGACAAACTTCTAAGAGAACGGTTAGCGAAGGAAATATTTTAACTTTCTCCGGGAGAAGATAAACGTGTCTATATAATAGGTATGTTATTCCGGTACACTCTTAACTAAACCGCGTCTCAAGCGATTATGCATAAACACGCATTACTAAGATACCAATATGGAAACACTTCGAAAATTCACGACGGTAAGGTTTCGAAAGAGGATCCTTATTGGAGAAATCCACCCTCCACTTTTGCATTTGTACCTCCCAAATTCTTTGACTGTTTGGAAACCATGTCTTCCCTAGCATCCCCAAATTTATTATTCCCATTTATAATATAAGTACCTGCTCTAGAGCCAATCATTATTCATGACCAACTTCACTATATAAATAAGCATATTCTCTCTATTTACTTAATGGAAATTAATAGACCGTTGTGAAAGCACTACAACAAAAAGACTGTATAAAATAGCGGAAGAAGGTAAGAGAAAAATTTGAAGGAGTACATAAAATGTTGTTCTAATGCAAATCATGTAATTTCAACATTTTATTCTACTGTACAAAAATTCAACTTAAGGTCCATGAAATTTTTAAATGAAGTTATAAGAAAGTAAGTAAAATGTCCATTTTTATATGGAGGCAATGATCGTCATGAATTTTGTTTTTAAGAAATAACGGTAGAAATAAAAATGATAAGGAATATTAAAATACTAGCATAATAAAGATTTTCGTATCGGTTAATAGCTATAGAAAAAAATGCAATAAATGTGACTAACAAAAACGGTCGTCTTAGACGTATTGAAGAAAACCATCCTCTTAGACGACGGCTTTGAAACGTGGGATAATAAATTTGTGTCAGGTATTTTTTTTGATCGTATACTTTTCATAGAATGTAAAGCAAGAGAGGTGACCAAAAAAACCCAAGAAAATGGGAGTTTATCTCATAAAAATGTGATTTTAAGGAGTTGAGTTTATAATAGTATTAGAAAAAAATAATAGCCCGCAGGCGTAACATGAAGATCTAGTAAAGTGAAAAATCCATCATGACTGGCATTTCAACAAATTCAAACGTTTTTTCGATGATTGAAAAATAGTTTTATGGTAATTGCTGAAGTGTAGAAAGTAACATTTTGAGCAAAAGTAAGGATTTAGCATCGTTTTGCATTTATTACAGTAAAGACAAGCGTAGAAAGTGTTGGGCGATTGTGAAAATTTTGAAATAACCTCGGTAATCCTAGAATGACTATCTTGAAGTGAAACGTTCTTGGATATCACATCCGCTTAAATTGTAGTTAATGTATTTGATGTTGAAACGTCACACGAGCACTGACTTCCAGGCACCATTCACGATTAGGCATCATTCAGCGAGTAATTTCAGTCGCGGTTTAAATTATTTATTTCCATTATATTTTTTATTTCCTTCGTAAAAAGCCAGTTCCTACATATACTGACCCGATTAACGAAGTATTTCCCTTTAAATAAATGAAATGTTTCCCCTCACAGCTATGCAGGACCATAACTGACTTTTTCTGCTGCCTAAATATTTTCTGAGTACATCGAACTTGATTTTATTTTTTAGTGCTTCCATTCAAACGCGAAAATTTATTTAAAGATAAAATCACTCTCAATCAATTTTAGTTTCGCTTCTCCTTGATTTTTTTTTGGATATATGATAGTTCCCCTCTTCATATAATTCAAATCTATTCCTCCAGTTTAACTTCGATTGAGACATAAATTCCTACTTCTTTGAATTACAACGCAGGGGTTGGTTAGGAGCAATACTGCATTTGTCTCATATATCCGCTTTTATTTTCTCTCCACTTAGGCCGTACATTCCGCATCCTCATGATCTGGCGCTTTCATTCTAGGCGTGGTCTTCGTTGCCGATTTCTGGCCTCCAGGATATCTTCTGCTATTCCATTTAGTAAGTTACAGTAATGCAGTATGGCAATCGACCGATCTCGTCTCATCTGGACCTTGTGGCACTTATGGCTTCATCGTCATCGCAATATCGCAATATTCATCGGAAGATTGGTTTGTAGAAGCCTTCCGAACTGTCTTGTTACCTGCCAACCTCCTCATACCTTTGTAGTTCCTAACTCTAATTATAAATATAAATACGTCCAAAAAAATAATTTTTAATTACTACCAGGGTATCAAAATTACAATTATAAAGTATAATAACTTACAATATTATAGTAACATTGTACAATAGTTATAGTACAACAATATTATAGTAACTTTGAAACCCGGGTAGTAATAAAAATTATTTTTATTGAAAATTGCACGTCTTTATGATCATAATTAAGAAATTCCACAACATCACGCCAGATACTTAACTATTTGCAGACCTAAAATTCTTATCTTAGGATTCCTTACTCTTAAATCACTCTCTCAATTTTTATTGAGTTATACGAAGTGATATGGATTTTTTTCCATTTCCACTGAAAAGGTTTTAAATTCCTACACATTTTTCTTGTCATGCTTTGTTCAAGTTATTGCTTTTGTTTCCTCTCCTTTTTCCCTTGAGCTTCCCTCAACGAGCCCCTGTCGGTGAATGAACGGGCTGGGGTGGCGAAATATGATTTTAAACTAAGAATCCGCCTAGCGAACAGATAAGTAAACGAGATGGTATTTTGTGAAATAAATAAGTTTGTTATTACCAGTGATGTAAGTGCACATGAAATATGGAAGGTAAGAATCACTATCTTTGTTGCATAATGGTTTCGCGTATATTTCTTCGATGAGCTTATAAATCATGAATTCTGAAAATGATGAATAAAAGTCTTCCTTTCAATGTTAAAATGAAAGAAGACTTAATCTACATTAAAGTTTGTGTACTGATCATTAACAGACATAAATGAGGAATCGTGAGACAATTTAAAAAATGAATATATGTAAAAAATATGTTGTCAAAAGAGATCTGGTTTATTTTCGATTGAGTTTAATAAAGAATTACCTTTTAAGGAGAAAAAAACTGGTGATATACTAATAAATAAAATTAGCTTGAAATTTTTAAATGGGAATGTAAAAATTGAGCACACTTGTCAAGAGCAATCGAGGTTATGGACATATCTATTGTTCAATATTATGTAGTGTACTCATGACCCCTTACCAATATCACAAAATTATTTGAGAATACTATTAAGCAATTCTTTCCAAAAAGCTCTGATGAAAGATAAATAAATGAAACAAAAGAATATTGCTAAAATGTATTACCATTTTACACGGCGTTTATATAAATGTTTAGAGGAAAGGTACGATATAAAATTATTGGCGACAGTAATAAAATGATAATTAAAGTTTTAATGTTAATTTGTTATCCATTGCTAATTAAAACCATATAAAATGTCTCCCTCATTAAAAAAGTAAACTGTTATAAATTAGGAAATAAAAATATATGTCCAATTGCTCAACAGCTTCCGTCAAATTAAAAAAATTATAAGCTGGATCCTAGAGAAAAGTAGTACTTCATTGTAAAACTAAAATATTTCTTCACGAAACAAATTTTTATCAAATTTATAAAAAACTAGTAAAAGGAAAATAAAATAGACAATTAAATGACTGAAAAATTACCATATACAAATTATCTCTATTAATGGCACTGGAGCAGCGCTTATATCAACGATGAGAAAATGAATTGAAAATATGCATTACTAACTAATTTAAATTTATTTCAAATTTGGCTTTCATTTCACCATGCAAAGGAGATAAGGATGAATAATCAGGTACGGGAAGACAAGAGCTCCTAGTGACAGGGTTGATGAAGTTCATATGAGTGTGCGAAGTAGGACCCCACTGCTTCAAATTACAATTATAATTATTCACCGCTTCAGGTTTACCCGGACGTTGCTCCTCAATAAGGTGACTCAGAATGTGTCTGGGCCCAGTTCAAATAAAAGTTCGCTCGATTAAACACAGACGGCGTCACCGCCGTCTGGTCAATTTAAGGAATCGTTCCAGCACGTCTTAATGATGTTATTCCTTGCGAGATTCCCTTCCTCGTCCCTCAAGATCGAAAAATATGAATAATTCACAGGAGTTGAAAGAGGAGATGAGAGCTAAGGTCGATGGACATTGAAATTCCCATACGGTGAGGAGGTAAGGTGGAAGATTATTTGTAACAAAACAACAGTTAATGCTCAACCATAAGCTTTATAGATGGTGTACCTCAGCTCTCCATTCTCCTCTCCATTTTGAGATTCGCCTGTAATCCTTTAGCGTCTTCATTTAGACTGCCTTCCATTTAAAGACACCCCCTGACCTCTCCCTCGACTGCTTTCCTCTGCGATTCTTTCATCTAAGTTTATTTCCCGCTCCAAGATCTTTTTTCTATCCTTTAGCGTTTTTATGCTCGTTAAGACCAACAAAATGGCTGGATTGTAATAACTATCTGTACAGACTATTATTGACTGTTTTACTAGCAATTCAAAATATAAATTTTTCAACATGAAATGAAATTATATATTAATTCCTCCTAAAAATTTTTCTGTAACGGGTGTCGGCTTGATCAGTTATCCATTGAGACCATATACTTACGCCTGAAACCATCAAGTACATTTTTCATAGAAATCTATGTGATCGGATTAGTTATTATACTCGGCATGGAGCCGAGAATAGTATTTACCTGGAAGTTTACAATATTAATTCGTAAAGGAAAAAACACCAGTAAACCAACCGATATAAATAACCAATATGTTATTTTCTCCACGTATTGACAGAAGCATAGACGATATAATGTAATTTTTTCCAAAACCTCAGATGAAATATCAAGTCTCTTGAGCATACTTTCGAAACTTTTATCGATATATGAATTTATTTTAACAATGTCGGAAGCAACTGAGAAAAAAAGAGGATAGATATAGAAATACAAAAAACTTTGGACGTCCACAAATTTTATTAAAACGACCGATTTCGTCTAGCAGTTGCCATCATCAGGTGATGCCGACTGCTCCACGGAACCGGTCGTTTGAATAAAATTTGTGGACGCACAAAGTTTTGCTGCATTTATTCATATTGAAATTCCATTAAGTTGAGCCTGATAACATTGAATTCATGAAAATGAACATACTTCGCTTCAAAATGTTTAGACTTCAGTAGTAAAAGGCAAAAATGCGTAATGCATACGTAAAAATAATCACTGAATTAATTGGGCCGGTTGCTTTTCCCCTCTATTCGGTTGTCTTTTTTTCTGATCCTCTTTCTTCTTTCAAAAGCACACCGTGGCCAAATGTCACATCCTCCTACAGTAATTGCATTCACTCGTCACAAAACGACATACTGACGGGAGGTGGTTTTTCACTCCCACACCTGTGACGTGGTC
>WURS02003071.1:0-12728 GCA_011762765.2 Rhinocypha anisoptera
GTGGCTCACCCCCTGCCACACGCCCTTGTGGCGGCTTGCAGGGTATTATGTAGATGTAAATGTAGATGAAGAAAGGATAATCAACGTAATGGGTATCCGTTTTCGAGTATTTTTGAACATATATGATCATTAAGGATACAAACCACAGTATGAACTCATGGAAAGGTTTGTTGGATGAATATACAGCTCGCATACTACTATGACCAACGACGTGTGAAAATGCAATACGTTATAAGGCAATAAGTTTAATAAGGGTGATAATAATTGTATTTTTCCCCCTGCCACCTGTGGTTTTACTAGGACGATCCGGTACACAAAAAATCAACTACGATTTGGGTTATTCCTGGATGCGTTGCACTAAGTTAGTAGTAATACCTCTCATCATGGACAGAAGTTAAAATTAATTTTTTTTTTCGAGGTGGAAAGCCAAAGTGAGGGGGGATTACGATGTTTAGAAAAACTTCCTTGAGCGATCATTTAAACCACGTCAAGGGTGTGTAATGTTGAATAAGAATTTCTAGAGAGAAAACCAAATTTCTGTTCGTTGCATAATAATTAATAAGTAATTTTTAAAATATCTTTTGAAAGAGGCGGCTGTAGCCTAGTGGGTAGACTGCTGATCTGTGGGGCTCCAAGTCTCAGGGACTCCTCCAGCTCGAAACGAAACTGAGAGCGATTTTTTCTATGACAAACTTTCATGAAATACCACTTGCAATACGTAGGGAAAGAAACTGGCACATTTATATTACCTGATTTGTGAATTTACACATGCTACATCTTTGGACTTAGTAATAGGTGAGCTCACTACCCTCAAGTAACATAAAAACCATAGGTTTGATTACTGAGGCTTGTAAGTTTATAAAAATATCATTATGGTTGAAGATTAATTAGACAAAAGTAGATTATTAAGCATTGGCTTCATACATTCTGGTTGTAAGCCTAATTAGTAAAATGTGATAGAAAGTATAACTTTTAATGTAAATACTTCTAAGTCTTTAAGTTAAATTTTCAATGCATAATATCAGGTGTTCCTTACCATTCCCTTAAAATACTGGGCTGTACACATGGTTTAGATGATTACAGTAAACTTCCTCAGTAATAATGTGGAGGATATGGTAAAGAAATGTTAATATTAATCGAAGTATACGTGGTCAAAAGCTATAGAATCTTTCTCATATTGAAGAATAATAATCGGAGAGGATTCGTTTATATACTTGTTTATTTTTAATTAATTTTGTATACGTTTATATGTATACTTTGTTCTTTTTTCTTTTGTACTTTTATGTATATTTACGTCTATTTTCACGATATAAAATATTGTTCTTACATCGGAAAAGTTACTGTGTACATATTATCTAAGAACTCAAATTATTTATTTGCATAACATATATATATATATATATACACTTTAATTGGATTTCATGACATATTAGATTTTTAATAAAAATAAATAAAGTATAAACGATGGAATTTTTGTATGAATATTTACTAAACTTTGAAATATTTTAAGAACATAATTTATATCTTTCAAAATAACGAAGGGTTCTTAATATATATGAGATATGCCAATGAAAATTGTTAAAACAATTTTAAATTCAACAACTATTGATAAATACCAATTCAGAAAAATATAATTAATTTCATATGCAATTTTATAGATGTACCTTACTGATTACAATACCATAAGCCAATAAGTAAGGCAGACTGTTTAACGTTGATATAAATTTGTTTTTAATTATTTGATAATTTACACGATGAGATCTAAAACATATAGTGTTCTTAAAACAGTAATTAACAAAATGAAATATCATACATATTTTCCTAAATAAAATTAGATAATTTATAGAGAAACAATAGGTAACTAATATTAGAACTTTCTGGTTTATGAATGTTTTGAAGCTAATGAGTTCCTTATTATTCGAGAAAAATACTTCTCGTCATGCCTATAAGATAATGAGTATAATAATATAAAACTCTTCATGACTGCACATGAAAACCTTGACTTGATAATCTGGAATAAGAAGCGTAGGCCGCTGAAGGCTTGATTCTCCTCAATCAAGAAAAGTTTATAATCCCGTTAGCTCGTTCCGTCAGCCCCCCTCATTACCTTTCGCCCGTAAGGATTCAAAAGAGTTTATCCTCGTGTTTCCAGAGTTAAGACGCCCAGTATGATTTTGTGTTTACTCCAAAGCAATTTGCGATGCTTATCCAAACATGAGTATTTGCTTTTTTCAACTTTTGTTTTTAATTTCATCTACAAGTCAAAGCATACGAATTCCTTTTCATTAAGTATCCCTACCGGACACTTGGAACTCTTTTAAAGAAGGTTTCCCCATCGCATCACACCGAAGATGTATCCATTCTGCTGAATGGACCTGATGTAATACTATAAGATTAAAATTACAATAGTTTTCCCGTGAGCAGGTGGGAAATGTGTCGATTTCAAGAGAGATTTGTGTTAGGCTTTTCTCATTAGTTTTATGTCGGAGTTTATCAAAAACCTATCTTAAATCGTATATTACAGGCCATCATCTTTATATTTATCTACATTGTAGTGCCTTAAGTGACAAAAATTTCCACTGAAAATCTTTTCCGTATATGCTATGGTGTAGCGAAGCATACAGAGTAATCAGATGAATGAGGACGGCGTTTATTCGTAGTGATAGCATGGCATTCCAGGTGAAACTATAAAAAATTTTGTTTTTTGTGGAAATCACAAACTGTCCTCATTTATTTAATTATGGATTGTTTCCACCATATCACAGCTAAATCTATAGCGTCTGGTGATCTAGAGTAAATAACTTTCCGTTCCGTGGAGGAGATTTCAACGTTTCTTCGCCACGTCGAGTCGCATATTCGTCCCTGATATTCTGAGTCTGTCATGCGTAGTAATCCTATTAAGGTACCGGAGCTCTCACGATTTTTTAACTCACCCGGAATCTGAGATGTATTCACGGACGGTTTTTAGTGTGAACGAAGTCCCGGATGCACTCGCCTCCCGTCCGAAATGCGGGAGCGAAATCCAGTGCGGTGGGAGCGGAGGGGCGTGGTGACCTTCCCACCCCCGAATGCGTTTTCCTCTGAATACACCAGTCTCCCTCCCTCCCACGCGACGTCCAAGTCGCCGATTCCTTCCCCGGGATTTCCACGAGATCGTGGCTCGGTGAAGCGGATCGGATGAATGTGTCGCCATGGAGAGATTATCCGCCCCATCGGTGACAGGGATGACGATACTCCCAGAATGTGTGGTGATGGCACTCCGAAACGCGACTTACGGGAGGAAGGTAGAGACGCAGGGACTTACCGACGAAAAAGTTACTGAGGTCACACCACCGCACGCTCGAAATTCCGTCTGGAATTAAAGTGAATCAACGACATACTTTTTTAATTATAGTTTTGTCCCGCGCGCTTCTTTGAAAAGCGGACTTGTTCCAACAATGGTTTCTGTCAGTTTTCACGTCCGCAGTTTATGTTACAATAATGTTGATTACGCGTAACAAAAAAGTTTTAATATAATTCAATAAATATCAGCAGGTTATTTCAGAACCAAACTGCTTGGGATGCTTTTTTCTTGCCCTCAAAATTACTATTACTCAACTCTTGACGGATACGCTCATTTCTATAACAGAATCGGGCCAAATAATCGGCATGCCGGTTTCATGTATCATCTTAAGCAACAAATACGTTGGAGATATTAAGTATATTTTTTCCAATATTTTTATGAGTCATTGAATTTCTTGAAAATATACACTACCAATACAACTCAACTGAGATTGATTCAGAGAGAAATTAAAAGTTAAGTGCCTGTATCTATATCTGTCGTACTCGTAAAATTTTTTTCTATTTTCCTATTTTTTACAACAATAACAACGTTGGTAGGGAAAATGTAAATAAGATATAAAATTACTTAGGGAATTTTTTTTTAGCTTAATCTCAAAACTCTGTGTTTACTTACGTTTACCTCTACAATTTCATGTCGAAATTTTTGAGTCCTAGTGACGATATTTATTACAACAGTATAAAAAAATAGTAAAGGAAGAAATTACTTCTATGCATTCGTAACTGGAGAGTGAATTAATTTATTTACATTAAAATAATTTCAATTTGTTGGTCAATGAACATAATATCTGACATTTATATCACCCGTTTATTATTTATTATAACATCTGCTTATGACGTTCTAATGTCTCCACGTTTATTTCTTAAATGACATATTTTATTCGACTATATAATGTACTTTCATTAAATAACTTTCAAATTTGAAGGATTTTCCTGAATTAAACCTAAAATTATGAGTAGGATATAGACGATGTACTTATTAATGTAATATTCAAAATCATATGACGTTTTATCAATAAAAAGAACACCATTTACTACTGTACTGTTATTTAGTACTGTACTGTCTAATTTGAGGGCCTGAAGATGAAACGATAAAATTTATTTTTCCATTTATGCACCAAATACATTACAAATTATTTTAATTATAATAGTCAATTTAGAACTAACTAATTTAAAATAAAAAAACAGTATTAATCACCTCAGATATTATCTTAAATGACTGTCATTTATTATTAAAAAGGCGTATTTGCATGTTTTTAATTCTGTTACGGTTTTTTCCTTGTGATTATAATTGTTTTAGCTGAAATCAAGATGCAATTATTTTTTTCAAATTGATTCTTTTATTTCTTACCGTCAATTATTTCTACCCAGAGACTAAACCTAAACCTATAAAAACCTGTGGAATATTTCATAATTTTTTTTACAGTAGACTTAAAAAAATCATGATGAGTAACGATTTTAAGAATGTAGGATCACGATGTCAGTTCACGCAGGTGATTTTATTTTACACGAATATATTTATTATTTTGTTATTCAGTAGTGGTCATCAATGGTATATGTTTAAAAACCAGAGATATACTTTTTATTTATTTTTCACGAGTTGGACTGGAGACCATATGAGTTTTTCCAAAGCAATAAATTCATAAAAACCTATTTACCTTATTTTTAAATGTTGTCCTGTTACCAGATACTTAGTACACATTACCTATCACATGTTAATCATATTCCACTTGTAGTAGTATTTATTTGGTACATGGCATTAAATAATAACTTCGGTACTTACTACGGTTTCTCTAAAATTGTCTCATCCTTCTTGGAAATTTTAATGTTAGGGGTATTCAGGGGCGCACAGGGGTCATTAAAATATTCACTCTAGTAGTAAAATACACTTAATGGGTAATTAGCATTATTATTATTAAAATATTCATTAATATTATATTTTGGTAATTTATATTGTAAATATGGAATATGATGAACAAGACTTTATTTTTTATGAGTAATTAATTCTGTATAATAATTTAACTGCATCTTTAATACTTTTTTGGATAGATAATCATAGGAATAACGTTGTATTAGTAGCAGTAAAATTTTTGTAAGCTCTTCTGAGCCTAAATTCCTTCTATCTTACCATTTCCATCCTTTAATGCCCTTCCTCCCGTTCTGAAGAGCCTTGGTGCCGACCAGACTTGAAAATCCACAATACGTAGCATTCAATATATATATAGAAAGGAACATTGTGACAAGGCATACGACTTCCTATGTCTGCTCACAGTGTCACTTTCCTATATATCCTTGTGTTTGCCCGTTCTCTGACAGTGGTATGAATCTCAGCAACTGAACCCCAACTCTTGACGGCCGAAGCCGTTCTGTGAAAAGCTGAGCATATTAGACTGACAAAATTATTATGTGTGAGGAAGCAGTTCTCGGTGATGTAATTGGTTAAAGCCCTCAGACGGGCATTTGGGAAGTCTGGGTTTGAGTCCCGTCTGAAGATAAAACTTTTTTCTCATATGAAATTGTCGGATTCCATTCATCTTTTCTACCACATTTTGTGTTTTCCCTCATATGTGTTCCATATCCTTATTTCATATTAAGCATATTATATAGTTATTGTAGCCAACCGGGCTAGCCTGGTGGGTAGCGTGCTCGCCGGCTAACCCTAAGGTCGCGGGTTCGAATCCCGTCCAGGGCATGGATGTTGTGTTTGCCCAGATGTTTTTTTTCAATGAGTTGAAGAGGTGCGAAATGACCTTAGCCGTCGAAGCACCCTATAAACAAAAATACTACTACTACTATAGTTATTGGATTGTAATGTTACTTTTATATATACATATTAATATCTTCATATCGAATAAAATATTAAATAAATGCAAAGTTCGAACTTAAAAACTCATTGACATCATTGATAACTTCGAATATGTTCCTGTCTTCTAATGTTGAACAACGAACGCGAGGAAGAGGATGGAAAGAGTGTAGTGGAAGGGATGAAAATATTTTCAATGTATTTTTGAAATCAAATGTATTTTTATATTCATGAAAAATATCATTTCGTCTCTTAGAAACATTTTTGACACATGATGAAAATTGTGAATTGGGATGAAATCGTTCGAGCAAAGTCGGAAATAAACTTTTGGCGAAGAGGACTAAATCCATCGCGGGGAAATGAGAGTCGGGAAGGAATGATGGGAAGTAGGAGAGGGAGAGCGGTCGAAGTGGAAGATTTAGTCGGCGGTTTGGTGGAGGGGAGGGAGGGAGGAGGAATTGTGACGTCATGCCCACGTGTAGCAATCTGTACGAACAGTCGAGCTAAAATCACTAAGGAAAGAAGACATGTCGGCAGATGATTCTGGGCGTGCATAAAAGCCACCGCCTCCTTACACCTTCCGGCGCACTCCAGGCAATGCATCACTTTCAATGTCAACGCGACCTTGGATCAATGTGTCATCACGGTTCGATATTCGTCACCCCTTATTCGTCCTTAATAATTCTCCAAATACCCCGCCCATCCGAATGCTAATTTCACTTCCATCTTCGCCGTCGCATTACCGACTTGAGACCGTCGCCACCGGCTGCCCTCAAAGGATTCCTTTCATTTTCCCGAGTCCATACCATCTTATATGTAACATTACCTCTCGTTATTGATTCAGCATTCTTTCTCGTTTCCACTCGTCTCTTCAGTGGCGAGTGACATTGACTCTGTCCTTGACTGTGACTTATTGTCTTATCTATTAAAATTGTGCTAATTATTGTCTATCAATTTGCTTAATTTTGTTGATGATTCATAACTTATCGTATTATTTATTCTATATTTTCTATGTTATCATGCACTATACAATGTGGAGTAATTGAATCAAACTATTTATCGATGGCCGTTGCGATGCATACAATTTCCCTGAGTTTTCCCAAACTCGGGTACGCAAGTACTGGGTAATGTAGGAACATCATGCAAACACAGAAAATAAGCTTAGTCGAGGTGTTTGTAAAGTTATAGAACCTTGTTGGCCTCTCAAACGGTATCCACGATTTTATCTGTTCGAATTGAAGTGAGTTATAACGGAATCGAAAAAGCAAATATCGTGGCCTAGTTTAACGTAATTTCTATGAAGCGTTTACTCGCTAATCCTCGCTTAAGTAACTGCAGAAAGCCTTGCTGATCCAGCAAAAAAAGTGGCGGTAGACATTTGAGTGAAGAATGACACTGATAAAATGCAGAGAGCCTGTTGAAATAAGATATTTTATAAGGCGAGTAGATGAATATTGACTGTGCTAAGTATAAATGTAAGTAGAATTTGGAAGTTTTTCCTGTTTCTACAAACGATTGCACCCGTAGATAAGACAACATTTGATGTCCTTTCCCACGTTTGGTCCCATAAAGTTCACATAAAGGGAATTTGAAGATTAGAATTGACGTGACGTTAATCTTGATAGCTAAAATACATCTACGTGTTTCCATAAAAAGTTACACTGTTGTAGTCTAGTGTAGTTGTTTGAGATTGAGAGGTATCTGTAATAAAACCTACTTTGCTATATAAGGTCCACGATTAAGGTCTAATCATGTATGAAATATTACATTTGTTATCATGCTGATGCTAACTGGTAATTTACCAGTAAAGTTATGTTATTGATGAACTCAAAAAATAACAGAAATCTTAGTGCGCCCGAGAGTAGAGACTTTTACTAGTACTAATTAATAAGTAAAAGCTAGTACTAAAATCTATAAATATCAATATCCTACTATTTAATTTACATCAAAAGCATTATATGACTTAGACAAATAGAATAAATATTTCACTTTGTGATTGGTAACCTGAAATAACTATTAGAGATTAATGGATATATGTATTTATAGAAGGAATATATTTTTTTAACTCGTATTAGAAAAAGGTTTATTTTGTGTTTCAATTTTTATATTATTATTTTACTGCACGAATTACTTAATTGAGCGTTTATCAAATTTCAGGAGGATTTTTAATTATATTTAAAATAAGATAAATATTCCAAAAATATTAAGGGACAAAAATTGAGTTTCTCTTCTGCATAACGTTGTACAGACAAGGACAAAACGCTCAATCACCCGTGATTGATACAAACATCCAGATAAACATTCAATTTTACCCTTGCTTTTGTGACTGAAAATAATAGACTAAATCAATTATTATTAATTTTTAGTTATATTTCTCGGAAAAAAACATTTTCTTTTTTTGCAGTAATCGAATTATACGGATTAAGATTATTAGACAGCAGAAGATTTTTTGCATCCCCAGGTATTTCAATTAGACATCAAAGAGAAGAGTAAATTAATCTCACTAATCCGTTTGGGATGGAGGCACTCTTCCTAAATGATTATGAAAAACAGACAAGCCCCGAGGTATATACGGTTTAAATGAACAAAAATGAAGTCATATTTTTATAGCCTATATGCTGGAAACTTATAAGTAATATGCACGACTTTGGAAAACTTAGATTTAACATAAAAGCTAACACTAAAATTATAACAAAATTTGGAACACAAAATATTCTCTGGTTATATTATCACTGCCTTCTTGTCAAACAGTTAGAACTAAGAGCTTTATAGTATCTTTATGAACGTCATTATAGGATAAAGTAAAAATAATCTTCAGTGATTGTTAAGAATATTATTCTCGTTCCTTCCGCTTTGTTATCCTACAACATTTGTATGCATCAATATAGAATTCACGTTGCATTAGTAACGGCTATGAATACGAGGGTTACTGTAGGAAGCCAGGTGTGATATAACGGTTAAAGAGTGATGCAATAGTTTCCTTGTAAAACCCCATTTGAAATACATAGATATGGGGTGTAAGACAGCCATCTATAATAATAATCAAGAAGTTCCAGGTTAGGGCAGCTCGATTTTTTACAAATTACTACACTATAATACGAAGAGAGGTACACCGACGACATCCGAAATAAGTTTGGAGTCATAGCAAAGAAGACTTAATTTTTGTTTGAAATAATTGTGGAAAAAAACTAGAAACGCTGATTTCGATAATGAAGTTCATTCATGAGATCGCAGACTAACCTATAAAGGGCGGTATGACCAAATTTATAAAGTAAGAGAACTGAACAAATCAATATTATTTCTTTAAGGGGTATATACTTGAAAATAATTTCTCTTAAGTAGCTGACTGTTTTCATAATTCAAGCATCTTTCGGGAATAATCAGCACAAAACTTTTTGTTATAGTCCTTTACCATACACCCTTTCCAGCAATAAACAATGAGTGAGGAACGAAGATGTTCAAATAAGAGCGGTAGAAGATAAATCATTTTTCAGTATGATATGAACAATAACAAGGTGGATAGGGCACACCCTGGGGTATAAAGAATTAGTGACTGATATGGTAGAAGGAAAAATAAAACGAAAGACCGCGAGAGGAAGCGCAAGATAGACAAATATATAGATCAAATTATAAGACACTTTAGAAAGAACTACATAGGAGTAGGAGAACTAGTATTAGATGAGAAAGAATGGAGGACATCAGTTACCCACTCTTCGGATTGAAATTCCATGTATGACGACAAAAATAAAGATATTTGAGGATTTATATTTAAGAAAATTAAGATATACATTTAAAATTTATAAAAAAATTACTCATCTTGGCAATGATTTTATATTTTGAGGAGGTTGTTGAGGAGTATTATTTTTTATTATACAGTGCGTCAATGGCTAAGATCATTTAGAATCTTAAAAAATTGTAGAAAAACACAAAATAGATTCAGGAAAACAGCCATAACTCAGGCGGGACTAGAACCCGTGTCCAGGTTTGCCCTTAGGCCACAAAATAACCAGGCTTACTCGAAAGAAATTATTTTTATTTTTTTCTTAGCCTGTTACTACGTTTTGGACATTGCATATCATGCGAATAATAATTACCCCTTTCTCGTTTAAATTAAATGATTGAGTTCCATTAAATAAACTCATCAAGACCAAGAGACATGTGCTTATTTACACATTAACACGATATTGATATTATTCTGAAACAAATATTTATGTAGTTAAACCTA
Organism: Rhinocypha anisoptera; assembly: GCA_011762765.2. NCBI lineage: Eukaryota > Metazoa > Arthropoda > Insecta > Odonata > Chlorocyphidae > Rhinocypha > Rhinocypha anisoptera. Next base: position 10,368 of record WURS02003071.1, read on the forward strand.
ATACATTTACTAACTATGGATTTATATGCTTTTGGTACCTTTCATTAAGCTAATAATTTGCTTAATTGAAATGATATTGAGTATTCATTTGAATGAATATAATGCCGTTTAAACATTCATTATTAAGCTTCATATTAAATTCTATATTTTCAGATATAACTTATTTTTTTTCTTCGTATTAAAACCTGAATGTAGATATTTACGATTTGATTGTCGTAAATTTATGTATCTTTAATTATTTTCCATTAAAAAATACAAATAATACTTCAAATATAAAGTCATTTTTACAATCTGAGTCTTAAATTTTGCCCGGATTATTTATTTGTCCGGTCTCAGTATCCATTTTAATTTCAAAGAACTTAAGAAAGTTAATAATTTGTATCTCAATAAATCTAAAAGATAAAATTTTTGAATTCCCTTTAATCGGAAAAATTTAATGTTTTTACGTTACTGGCTCAACAAATCTTAGCAAATATTTTTTTTTTTCATTTTTAGATTGCCGGAATTTTTAGTTTGAAACCCGAGAAATTGCCTCCTGTAATTTAAAGAAACAATGTTCAGAGTAACCTAATGAATCGCAGTTCACATGGATATATCTAACATTAAATAGGTAATAGGCGGGAGAAATTCATCTAAACTTAGCAGCAAGATGAAACAGTTCCCTCTTCTATACGCAATGACAAGTTTTCCTAGCTTAGTGTTTATTACTTAGTAGTAAAACTTGCTCAAGATATCTCCAAAACCCCTTTCGATGCCTTCAGCAAATTCAAATCAGGATCAAAACTGCCTCCTTTCTCTTCCTTCCCCGTCTGTTATCTCCATTCATTAAGGCTTTTCCGTTTTGTAATAGAGAAATGAAGGTCAACTTTATTTGTATATATTGTGTTGCTACAATTTCTGATGAACCTCTACAACACAGCCAATGGTGAATATTTTTAATGATTAATGAAAATTTTCTTTTCCTTGAGTCGATGTAAAATTTCATTCGGGAAAGTGGACAATGGACCAGGATTAGTTGTAGAATTATGTTCCAAAAGATTATTTTGCGACAAGAAAATAGTTAATGGCAGGAATCTCATGTAATGACGTAAAGAAAAAGTTAGTGAAAATCCTCATACATAGTGTAGAATTTTAGGGTTCAAAGACTTTTTCTGTGAGGAAGGAGTCTTGTCTTGAGGACAAAGTTGTGGTGAAAAATGAGAAAACCTAAGTGGGCAGGAAGGAACACAAATAGTGCTGGGATTGCTGGTGGAGGAGAGGCACTGTTGGGGAAAGTCGAGAAAAGAGGAGTTCTAGGGTTATTCGGAGGTGATAGGTAGTTGTAGTCAGTAATGTAGGTTAGAATGTTATGTAAGCTAAGTAGAGGTTGGGAACGAATAGTAATTTTAGTTATAACTATATCTGGTAGGAGTTAGGGAAATATAAAAAGGGAATTGCCGTAGAGTTGATGAGGTCACCGAAACCTACCTTAATTGGTAAATTATCTTTCATCATCATATGAATCAGTGGTTCCCAACATGGGCGGCTGCCGCCCTTCCGTGGGGGACTGAGAAGTGGGAGTGAGGCGTTTGGTTTCCAAGTCTTATTGAGGGGTAATTGAGGATCATCCATCACCCCAAGATTAAGTAACTGGCCAATTAAAATAGCCAATATTTTATTTTATATTAAATGGCACACAAAAACACGGCCTTTTACATCGCGTCTCATACATAAAATTACGTAATAAAAAAGCTAAAACAAGTTTGGGACCTAAAAATGAAATATTTAGGGATGAATGTTGGACCAGTTTCTTAACTGTTTGTGATAAGGTTGAATCTATGACAGAGTTTAATTTATTTTGATTATTTCGATCGGAGAGCATGTTTGTGGCATGAGAGAGGCATTAGATTTCAAAGTCCAAAGTCAAATGCTATTCCTCTTCCTAAGAGTATTACCATTGTCAAAATGGATTAAGGAAGTACGTAAACTCATGATACTGCAGTAGATCCATTAGCAAATCTAAAAGTTTAAAATGTCCAGTGAAACGAGTTATCTATTCGACGTGCATAACATTTGCACTGGCAGGATCATTTATCCTTTCTTGGTTTATTCCTGGTTAACGGCAAACCCTTCTGTCGTTTTATAAATGTCTTCATACGATATTTTTGTGTAACATTCTTGTCGGGGCTTGAGGTTGGAAGAATGTAACTATTTTTTTGCATAATTTGAACCAAGGTGGATACTTATCAGCTCATGAAAATTTTTTTGGTAATTCTGGTGGTTTTAGCTTCATATAGGTTACCAGCGTGGTAGCCCAGTGGGTAGAGTGCTTGGCTACTGACCGGGGGACCCGGGTTCGAGACCGGGTGACGACCCTCCGGA
>WURS02003082.1:0-12728 GCA_011762765.2 Rhinocypha anisoptera
GGGGGGGGGGGGGGGGGGGGGGGGGGGGGGGGGGGGGGGGGGGGGGGGGGGGGGGGGGGGGGGAAGGGGGGGGGGGGAGGGACCCAAAGGGTGTTTTAAGGTCTGGAGAGGGTGAGTGTGAGATTGAGGTGGATGAGAGGAGGGTGGAAAGGAAGACGAGTAAGAAAACGGGAGTGGTAATCGATGAGAGAAGGGGGAGGGAGAATTACTGAGAGGTCCTTAGACCGCCATGCTATCACAGCTGCGCCCGGGGAGATATTTACCTCTTGTCAAACCTTTTCGGGTGGGGGGTCAAAATTCATGTTTGTTTTCCGTCTCCAAGAAGTGAGTTTCGGGGAGGTGGGGACGGGAATTGGTGTCCCGCTGGTATGATGTTGGGTGACTTTTAAATCAGTGGGATAGAGAGGAGCTCCTTAATTATTTCGTTAATAAGTCAGCGCGGCAACAACAATTCGCAATAAATCCTTAACAATGGTTTCGCAGGAAGCGTTTTTTCTTCAGCTCTATCTAATATTTTAGTCACTTTTTAACTACTTCCCTGAGCAACTAAGACACGATACACTTTATGGTCCATAACCAATGAAACAAGGCGTCTTTCATCGATGTATGCCTATGAATTATATTAAAAATATCTTTAAAAATCGTTCATGTCGTCGCGGGCCGACATCGAATTGTGTGCGGTAATTTAGCGGGATTACAAAATGTTAAATCTTTATACTTTTTTGCACATTAAGGCAACTAAAATTTTACCTTCTTAGAGTTATCTGAATTAGTTGTATTTATAACTATAATTCATTAATAATAAGTGAAATTCATTGCTATTGAAACAAATAACCTAGGATAACCTATTTTCTTTCAGTTAAATTGCTAATTCTAACCAATTGTTTAGGATGTATTTAGGGAAAGGCAAAGGAAATTGATTTTTATAGTGTTTCCGGTGTGGTTAAAACATTCCATATGCAAAAACGATTGTGGAAAAATAAATACCTCCTGTAAATACCAATAGCTTGCGTCCCAAGTTACGCGATTCGAATATCAGGAGGCTGCATTTATTTTATTTACTCCGTTTACTCCTCTTGTTGTCATATTCTTCATCATGACATATCCCAGAACCTAAAATCTTTGGCATCAGAATAATATGGAATAAACTTAATTTTGATAATGGCATTACCTCAGCTTTGTGACAAGAACGGGTATTGGGAAAATATATTTGCAATATAGACTCGAATCAATTACTCAGTAATTAAAGTAAAATAATCAGTAACTCAAGTGTCGTTTGACTAAATATTTACCCTAATACCAACTTTGCCTCAGACGTTCTATCTTCTATCTGGATTTCACACCATCACTGACTTATTCCATAGAGTTGCAATGAATTAACACATTTATCTGAAGAATAAATTCACCTCGAACAGATTAATATACAAGAGGGCAAATTGTGTTATAAAAAATCAGATTCCGACTCAAAGTGGAATTTTATTTCCTCCTCTAGATGGAGTTCTAATCGGGTTAATTCTGAAACAACTTTTCTGCTTCCTCTTATCAGCTGAATAAATCTGTGGTCGTCGGAGGCGAGAGAAATGCGGATTTATATGACGGGAGCGGAATAAAAATGTCATTATGGCGAATGATTAGTTCGGCTGTTTTATCGATACCAGGCAAGCAAGGACTTCCCTCGCCTATCTACAGTGTAAATCTGCGTCGCGTAGTGATGAAACTTTCTCCTCAATCTGTGAGAAGCTAAAAGACGTGGTTTTTGAGACGGGGAAGAATATGCCAGAAATTCCTCGAGGTTTTCTCTCGAGGAGCTCACGGTAGGATGCTTCAAGAGGCTTTGTGGCTTTAAGCTAAGATACGTTGCGAGGAGGGAACAGGTCTCGGAGGCGGTTTCACCAGGAACCGTTTTAAATTCTAGTGACGCGTATATGGCTATACGACGATTCATTAATTGAGGGTGAACTAAATCGCATGGAGATAATAAGTAAGTTGATAACAGGATTAAAGGATTAATTCCTTTGACGGAAATTGATTGGAGAAAAACACTCGAAATAAACTGCGCCTAAAAACCTCGGGGCGAGAGGCGGGAGGAAAGGGGGCCATATAGGGACATATGGGGCAATCGGAGATAAAGGGGGAAGTGTGACCAGCACAGAAAGTACCGAAATAAATAAATCATTCGTCGGAATCAAAGTTGACGCTTTCGGCGACTACATCACTTGGAAATACCCACGTGTCCCTTTGAATAACACGAGGCCGCTTCTATTTCTGTCTCTGGTAACAGAAGTATGCGTCTCGTTATACACATTTAAATTACCTTATGTTGTTTGATATATTTTAAAGAGTGATACTTTACAAGCCTGATGCTTGCTTTTCTTCTGGTGGTAGTTCTTGCTCCCATATATAAATATACGACATATATATGACAGTACAACAGGAAAGGGATACGAACATATAAAAGGGGCTCTATTTCCTACCTCGGTTATGACCTAAACTATACGCAAAATTTTTACAATTGATACTATTAAATAATGACAATAGATTTTTCGGGACTTGGCTACACTGTGCGCCGTGGAGATTAGCATGAAATTTTAAAAAATACTCGCAAATTAATTGACGTAAAAACGGAAAGGGCATTATTTATCCTGCCTTTGGAACGCAAAAAATGTGGAATTGGGATGAGCGGGTCGGAATAAATCAAATGCAAACCTAACGGAGTCTCACTCGTCACCTCGCCCCCTTACCCCTCCCCGAAGGGGGGACAATGCGCGAAAGACGTCCCCCATGAGTCGCGAGAGAGATTTCCACAGAAAAGGGGGACCCCGCCCAGGTTTCATCATTCATCACCATTCATGTCAATGATTCAACTTTTCTTGCGAGGGAGAAAAAGGAGTGTTCGTGCGCGCTAATAAAACATTATTATTCATTATTATTAATAATAACGGATTAAAACGCAAGAAATCATCGGGCGATCTCAACGACTGCCGTCAAATTGGACAAGGAAACAAACTTGCCACGCAGTCACGCCTTTCGAGACCTGAGCGAGTCTCGAAACGACGTGGCCGTAAATTCTGAAACAAAGCGTTGGCCTCGCGAGAAAACAAACCGTAGAAAAAAAAAAAATATATATATATATATATTATTTGACCAAATAAGTTTACGATTGATAAAATACGAAGAATCATCTGTCACGGCATTAGGATTAGGAAAGGGCTAAGATTCAACAGCCAATTTAGAGCGTAGAAACTATTTTCTCTAAAAATCCCTGATAGCTTGGTCGCGTAAGAAAAAAAAAGTCATTTATCGTTTTTATAATGTTCTTCAATGTGGTATAATGAGATTCATTATCTCAAAGCCTATTAAATTGCAAAACAAGAATGGTAGAGGTTTAATATTGTTTTGCAGGAGACTAGTAGAGTATTAGATTACATATAAATAATATAATTACGTGAAAAATGAAGTAACACTGTATGCCGAAATCAAAAGAATTTTTCCGGGTGGAAAATTCGTTTTCTTTTTGGTTTACTACGGATTTGCTTTCTTACCTTTTGTTGATTGTTTGCCATAAGCTCGTCCACGTTAAAAATTTAATTACTTCACATAGAAAAGGGTACCCAGTTGAAATAGGAAGGAAGATTAAAAAATATAATAGTATTTATCTCAATTGCAAACATCCAAATATCCCTATAAAGTTCAAGATCTACTCGTAAAGGTTTAGCAACCCATTCCGTCACAGGGGATTTGAGGCCCTATAACGTTTCAATCGAAAGGCGGAAGAGTGTAGTAAACACTGCTGTATAAACCACCGATATTTTGTTTCGCTCTTAGGTATCTATTTCGCGCCACAAAAAAAATTTGAAGAAAAGAACCAAGGCAGATCCATCGATGGCGAAGTAGTCAATTTTCTCGTCTTCTTTCCGTGTCAGCAACAACTAAAACGAACAAAGTCGTCGCGAAGTTTCATATCCCGACTGTCAGTAAGATCAGTCATCGGAATGTCAGAGAAGCGATTAAGAAACGTAAGCTGATGAAGGAGGAAGGAAGTGGTTTTGTTCATCAGCGCGAGTGATTCCTCCGCTTGTCTGCGGTGCACACCTCGTGGCTTTTGAGGGCCGTCGAACCTGGAAGGGACGTGGCCGGGGGGGGAAGGATTATTTCTCGTCGGCGTGGACGCCAAAGCCTGTGAAATATGAGCACCTAGAATTCCACCTCTTGTTTCTCGGAAAAACGTAATGTTCCGACTCGGCACCCCCAGACCTACGGAAAGTTTTACTTCGGTAGCCCGCCCGAAGTAAGTTTTACGGAATATTTAAAACAGTTTCGACGCGTAACGTTTTGAAATCCGAGATCACATCCTAAGCATTAGAAATGTCAGAAAATCTGCAGTGATTTCGCCGAAAATGTTCTCCATTTGAGGGGATAAACTCACTTGCATGAAAAATACATTTGAGGTTGACGACTGCAAGAAACTCCTAGATCTCTGTGAATGTTGTTCCGAGATTTCCGAAATTCTGTTGTAGTTTCTCGTGAAGCTTTAATCAAGACCTTTAAAAGTATAATTGAGAAAATTGAGGCACATTGAGACAATTGGGCGCGTGGGAATAATTCACGCCGGCAAACCTCGCCAAATCGAATTATGAAAATTTCCACAAATAGATTTTTAGTCAAGTTGGTTTGGTTAATCGAGTCGGCAGGCTGGTCAACTAGTTAAACGGTTGAATTTTCGAAGGATGAAATACTATGGGAAACGAAAATGTTATTTACATTTTTAACATGTTAGTTACATTTCTGGTTCTGATTAAGACATAGAAGAATTTAATACTTTGTCCAATATGTACCCGTATTTAACATCAAAAGTCTTGAAATACTTTTCATGAAATTTGGTATTCAATATTAGCACACAAGTAAAATAGGTTATCTAAATTCTTATCTTCGGATAAATCATTAATCGAAGGCTGCATTTTAGTAATATGTTCGATTTTTGTTCAAATTAACCATTTTCTTGCCAATTTTTGACGCTTGTGTCTTTATGCAAAAGAATTAGAGCAAGTCGTTTGTCCCTACTTTTTCAAATTTTGCTTTTGGTTATCATGTGGCAGTATTCCTCCAGAAATCACATTTAAAAGCGTTGATTATTCACTCCGTGGCTACGCAACGATAGAAGATATCACATACGAAGCCTGCCTGGTCTATCACAGGACTCGATTCGGTGGTAATCGGAAGAGTGAGGCGTCAGATCTAATCCTTTATTTAGACGTTCGTTGATCATTTCACAATTGACACATTTTGCCAAATCAGAATGTTTAATTCAACGACCTTACTCATTGCAGATTATCCGCGATTCGAAGAAATTTATAGCCGATCGGTGGTATCGTTTGTCATTGTACTTCATAACCTTCGACTTTCCATGACGCATCGCATTTTAAGGAAAGGTTTGACCTTCTGGGTTTAAATTATCATATCACTAGACTACAAAGAAATCACTACATTGGATTTGAATTATATGCATCAGTGTATAAAAGAAATATTTATGGTGAGTAAGGAAATTATAGGGAAGTAGGCGGTGGGTGTTTATTTCACGTGGTTTCCATCATTAAAAGCGGTGTAGTCCATGTGGCAACAGACACCTCCATTGTCAATGCGAATTACGAATCTTGGGAATAAGTGACGGAGGATGAGTCACACCTCTTTCTCTCTCTCCCACGCGACCAGACTAATGCAAATTCATAAATGGGAGAAACAATGAATGACTAATCAACCTCCAGACTCTTACCCAAAACAAAACATGAGTTATTGCAAAACTATTCACACTCCCTGGATCATATTTTTGAGAGTTCTTCATATTTTTCACAAATATATTGGCAAGCTTTACTGACTTAATTATTAGCATGGACCCAGAATTATAAAGAATCGTGATCTCTGCCGACGAACAAATTCCTAATATGCGATATGTCTTAGTAAAAGCCGGAAATTGAATAACTAATGGCGTAATGTCACAACATTGGGCCGGGAAGTCATCATTAAAGAAGGTTCACAATAAAAAAAAGTTTCTTTTGAGTTACTATGCGGATTTCTTTCTATCGCTCTCCCTTCTTTTGAACATTTTGGTACGGAATGAAATAATTCGTAAATTATCCGCGATGGCTCGTTCCTGACGACATGAAACCAACCAAGTCGCTCTAAAAATCGAGGAAATAGTCCATATACTATGATACAAGTGGTTTTATGTATCTCAGACATAAAAAAAGTTCGCCATCGTATGGCAGCCGGTCTCTCTTCTTCGGTTCGCTATTTTCATTCTCCAATTTGAGTCGACCAAAACCACTCTCAGAATTTCTAACGTGGATAGATTTTTTTAAACAAATGTCCCCCTTAAATAAAACGCTGTGATTTCGACCCATCGTTTAAAACTTGTTTTTGGATCCAAATGGCAGTTTCTTCATTACGTGGAAACATCATTCAGCTGCCTCTTTCTCTATACCTCTTTTCCCCCCGCTGCTGATGCGTAGCCCACTTAAATGTTGGACGGCAGTCTACCCCAATAACATTTCCATACGCATCACCCTTTAACATCTGCGGAATTTCTCCCATTCCTCCACTTGTTTCCCTCCATCTCCTGGATCGGGTCTTATGGCCTATCCAGAGGATGAAGTGGCGGTTATGTCTGTAGGAATATATATATATATATACACACAGATGAAGAAGGTCCACGAATAATATATTCGACGGAGTAAGATACATTTATCTTTATGAAACATATAAATACATTTTTCCGGTTGCTTCAAACCGAACCAAGAGAGCCGAGTCTAGAGAAATTTCCATCTTATCCGCTTGTGGTCAGTTTTCAGCTTTGGTCAGCACGCCCGTCCATTACCTTCGAGCGTCTCAACCCGTTTGATATTATTACGCCACTCGTCTCCCTCCGTTCCCCTACCCTCTCCGTCACTGCCTCTCTCGCCCGTCTACCCGTCCCCCCCCCCCAACCCCACCCCCTTCTCCCTCATTCCTGCCCTTTCATTATTTCCTGCTTACCTATTTCCACTCATCTCTGATTTGTCGCTATCAAATGCACTGCATGCATTTGGATCCGCGCCAAAGCTGTGTGAGAGAGAGAGAGATGCGCCGAAGGAAGGCGAGGGTCGAACCAAGGGTACTCGAGACTCGACACGAGCGGGACGGTTCGAATAAAACGGTGGCATTATGTTTGCCGAAGGAGCGCCACGAGGGAGAGAGGGGCCGACTAGTCGAGACGGGGCGAGTATGAGACGCCGCTTTCACGTCTTCTCGAGAATCGCCTGAGAACAAAGGTAGACGTTTTCATTCTATCCTCGCGGAGACGTTAGACTAATCTGGGGTATGAATTCAGCCGATCTTTGCGGCCCCGTCTAAGCGGCCCGAAAAGACACGAGCCGCGGTGGAGGTCGGCTGCATCCCGAGTTCATGCGAAACGTGCGGGACACTCTATCCACGCGAAATTACCCATTGGACAGATGGTATAAAAGGTAGTCCCATCTCAAGGAATGAATTAATGTTTTTGGTAATCATTGAGGTGTTTTTGGGATCGCGTCATTATTGTTCCACGATGATGGTGCGGGATTTTAATTTTTTCCTTAGACCACCAAAAGTAAGAGCACTAGTTTTATCTATAAACAGGTAAGTTTCACAGAAATACAGAGTTATCAAGAAGACAATGGAAGCTGTTCTGAAGGAGGACGTCGACAGTTAGCACGGCCGCGTGCACGGAGAAAATAAAGTTTCCAGGTTCGAATGCACGACGCTGAAATCTAATGACTACCACGAATGATGGACGAGCTTTCACCTGTGAAAATGTTCTCATTACAGCAATCTCAATGCAGAAAGGCGCAAAAATGCAGGTTATGCCGACGTAATGAGCCACGAGTCCATTGATGAATATTAAAATAGGTTTTGTAGACAGGACTTATAATCGAGAAAGTGATCTACCGAGAACTTGTACTCCGCAAAAGGAGACTGTGGTACGAGAGATACAATATAAAATTTCCATTATGGTGATTTGACCTTAGTATATCACTGTGAGGTCTTTTAAAAATAAATGTATTGTTTTGACGTTTCCTACTAATTACAATATTTTACCGTGCAATAAATCTGTATTAGACTGTTACTTCCAGTCCACCAACCCTTGTTCCGTCCAAGACACCCATTCCTATTTGCTCTCACGACATCAATCATCTAGCATTCAAAGTCAACAACCGATTATTTTTTAAATCGATCATATCAATTTAATGTGGAAAAAGACAATAACTCCGACAATTTTCAGTATATTTTATTGGGTCAGGCATTCTAAACGAAAATATTTGCAAAGAGAAAGTGTTGATATTTTGACATTCATCAACTCAAATGGATATGACTGAAAATATTTACAGCAAAAATTCCATTCTTTGCCTTTAACATAATTTGAACCACCCGGCACCTCCTAAGATAATTTTGCTGTCCGAATTAGTAGAGGTGTTACCTTTGTAAGAATGAAGCATTTGTGTACACCTGATGGCGATTTTAATCCTTATAGGTCAATTGTTACGTCACATTTCACGAGGACCTGGATGGATTTTCACTATTTCCTCACGGCATCTTTTTCTGCTTGGCACAAAAAATGTTTACAGAAAGCTAATTCTTGCCTAACCGCCAAATGCATACTCCTCCCACTGGAGTGATATTAAAGTCGGATTACTGCCCTTCGGCACCGACCCTACCCATTTGAATCTTCGCGTCGGCGGAGGAATTCTCAGCGACGGAACCGCCTCCTTGTCCTGCATTTTTGTTGGAGTCGCAAGTACGCCTTGATGAACGCTAATCGGTTGGCATTTTTCATGAGGTTAGAATAATGGTCCGGATTTTATTTACAGTCCAGTCCCCCATCTCCGCTCTCCAATAGGCACTAATATGCACCGTCAGCGGCCAGTGATGCCAGTGGCTCCGAATGAATGTATTTTGCGTCTTCAATGCGAAATGTTGCAGTCGGGATGGTCGCGCGAAAGTCAACGAACACATCGAGTAAGTGGATTCAAAAGTATTTATTTTCTTTCTGCATATGGAGCGTGGTATTTGAAATTTACGTAACTTTATCGGTCTGGTCATTTGTGAGCCATGATGCCATTATTAACTGCGTTCGTCCTCGCAGACAATGTTACACAAGGTAATTCAATGCGCATACGTAAATAGGGATAAATATTCCACTCTTAAGGTAAAATTTCCAGTTTTTGCGTAATCAATTTATACTTTCCAATTTACGTAAAAATATGATTCTATTTAAAGTTTTCGTATAATCTTTCTCGTAACTTTAATACGATATAGGAGAAGAATTTAAATATTTTTTACACGTATTTCAATTTTATATAATGCATGTATAGATTTGCATTGATCGCATTCAATTTTATACGGTACAGGGATATGTTGATACAGGGAATATAAAATGCACAAAAACTCGAAAATGCTGTTGGTTTTAACTACATTATTCGCCGAGAACGTTGTTATTTATTTATTTCACAATCAACAACACACAGCACTAAGAGGCCAATTACAGTCGACACTATAACATTTTTTGAAATAACAAGGATGAAACACACACATCCATGCCCTAGGTGGAGATTAAAAAATCCATCTAGTCAGGATTCGAACCCGCGACCTCCGGGTTGGCAGACGAGGACTTTACCCCGCCTCCGCCGAGGCCGGCACACGCTTAATATATTTAATATAGATTTAATATATATTTAATTCATTTAATATCACAGCTTATTATATTTAATATAGCACATTAAATAAAGGAAAACATTGTAACTATTTTAAGTGTGTTCAAAATTTGTTTACTCGGAAGAAAATTAAACACCAAACGAAACTCCTGTTTTAAATAATAATCAAGAGTTATTCTATTTTAAAACGATGACAGATCTCGAAAGTGGAAATAGCATTTAATGGATAGTTGATTTCCTTTTCTAAACATTTTTATGCAGAGTAAACTTTGAGAAGCAAGTTCTCTTCCGCAAACGGGTGACATGGAGGCGGGATAAAAGTATCAACGTAAATAAACGCCAAAATGAATTTAAAGGATTGTATTATGAGGCAGAAATCTTAGTTGACGCTGTCGCATATCGTTCGTTAGAAAAAAAGAGATGTAAAAGAAACTGTTTCAAACCTCGGACCTGTTAATTTGTGCTCATCTTCTGATCGGCTGATGTTAAATGAACAAGGAATGACTCTATTGTGAGCATAACCATTTTTCTTAAAAATGGCTTCAAATATGTATGACATATTCCATATAATTTCCAGTCCTTGACTAGAAATGTTGCAAGGAAACCTTACCATTTGGACATTTATCAAATAGGAAAGACCTCTGGTACTTGTCAACGAAAAGAATGAAATATTTTTCACCCGGATCACCCATGGACGATCATACCAAATTATGTCAGAAAACAGACTGACCGCTCTAATCTGTCGTAGAACAATTGATTTTTTTCTGTTTCCTTTTAGATTCCTTGCAATGAAATTCTATCTGCATTCCAACTTATGCATACATGGAAAACTCATCCCTTTTTTCGATACCCAGGGCTGGTTACGTTAAGTATACGTGATGCCCCGCAAGCCGCCGAGAGGGTGTGTGGCAGGGGATTAGTGAGTCATCACCAGGCATGCATTCCTACGTGCATATATTAGACATAACTCACATGCAGAGAAACTGATTACATGCAAAAAATTTCATTGATAAAAGAAGATACACGTCATGCGGAAACTAAATCAATTAATATTTAATTATAAAACTTGCGAGATATTATAAATATATACACTAGTTACCCTTAACTATTATCTTCGAGTGTGTGGTCATATTTATTTCGATCTCTAATTGTTCGCGGAAAAAATGACATTTTATATCCATCTGTTCAACAGTCAACCTCTCTGATTTAATGTATGTGATTTGATCTACCGTAGTATGTCAGGGCTAGCAATGTATCTTCGACTGAAGCGATCTTCCTGAAATATGAACAATAAATTTGACCTGTACTTCACTTAACGCTCGACGAGTGGTTCCCAACCTAATTTCTCCAATGAGCCTGTTACACTGCTACGTTGGTCGTGACAACCTTTCACAAATCTAGATGCTCTGCGCTGTACTCTTAACTACAAAAACCAGTCTGTCTCATGAGGGTCCAACACGCTGGACGGTTATTCGAGATGAGGCCTCACCAATGAAAAGTAACTGCGTTATTTACCGTCCTCTAGTACCCTTCTTACGAATCCTAACTTCATATTTGCCAGTTCACAAATTTCTCGAACGTGTTTTCCCCACGACAGATCTTTCGTTATCGTCAAACCCAAATGTTACGGACACTAGTTACGTTAGTTAAATTTGTTAACGCGGCGTGCGAAACACTCGGGAAATATTGAATACGTTCCGGCAGAGGTCGCCACATTCTCGCGATTGCAGGGAATGAACCTCGCTTCCCACCCGAGGAGAAATGCTATCGGAGAAATGTCGAAACGGCACGCGGACCACTCGCCTTGTCTCCGGAACTTGTCGTAACTTTGAGAAGAGGAGAACTTTTCTCTAATCGTTTTCTAGAACCAAAGGCTCGTAAAAAATTTACGAGCGTAAATACCAGAAACTCTAGCACGAAAAACAAGAATCGTACACCTAGACTCCCACAAGCCTCACCCGGATAAGACTGCCCCGGCCTTCCCCGTAACGAAGACCTCAAAAATTTCTTACGGAATGAGTCGAGGATGGCATTTTCAACGTAACCAATGTTTTTTTGACGACAAAATGGACACCCCGATCGTCCACACGCCAGGGAGGTCCGCGCGTGAATGGGACTCGGGGTTGGAAAGATTGTTAAGGCGTTCGGTGATGACGTGTCGCCGTCGGGTGCGATTGTCGCCCACTCAACCAAGGGTGCGCCCGCACGCGAAGTGTGCATTCCTGTGCCCAAGCGGGAGGAAGAGTTCCGACGAACACTCAGGAAGCGCAATTGACGAATAGATCTGATGCTTTCCCGCCGTGTCTGTCGAGGAGTAAGTTATTCTCGGGTCTTCCACCGGGTGCGTCTCTCCGCCGACGTTTCGACATTCGACTCAGTCACCTTCCTCGGCGCTTCAGAATGACGCATGGAGTCGGGAAACGAAGCGTCGGCTCCAACGGGGACGCTCAACCGGCGGACGAACCAAGAAGGATTCACCAGTGAGGGCTCGGCCACGATGTTCAATTCTTAATCGATGAAAATATCTGTTACAACGGCCCATCAATGCCGATACGAATTTATAAATTTCTGGGTTAACGACCGGTATCTTGCACAAAGTTTCTCTCTGGACGAGGAAGAAATTGAAGTGTGGAAATCTGATGTATTAGATTTGCAAGCGACGTTCCGAGGCCTTAAATCTGGACTACCAGTTCAGTTGACGAGCACTTTGCCCACTGGCGACAATGATATCATCATCGCGTTGACATGGATATTATACTGGCAAATCAGACATGATCTCGTGCTTCACGGCTCCACCTGCATGGACAATCCGAGCTAGAAATCGAGTGCCAATCGATGGTACGTGGTAATGTCGTCGCGAATACCCGCATTCGCTGAGCCGTAGATAGACAATCATTCGCTCACGCGTTGCATGAACCCACGGCCAGAAGAAATCAGAGGAGCGAAGGACGGCTTCCTTTGGGAGACAAGGTGCAGTGGGCGTGGTCATCGACGTCATGAGGTGGG
>WURS02003102.1:0-12727 GCA_011762765.2 Rhinocypha anisoptera
CTTGCAGGTAATATTCCTTATTGACTGTACGACCGTGTGGCAAGAACTCATGATGCACCACGCCCCTGTAATCGAAGAAAAAAAAGAAGAATTCGCGATACATTTTGAACAGACCTTGTATTATATATATATATAGTTTATATATATTCAGGAAGTCAGATCTCAAGGAGTTCAGGTGCTATACACAAACCTACGCATTTAGTCCTGCCTCTAGTTGTTTAAGACTATCAAATTATTTAGCTATAATCTTTTGTAATATATAAAAACGGAAACTCAATAAATATAGTAATAATACTTTGCCATTTAATACTCTATGCACAAGAACAATGAGAACACGTAATTATTTTCTCTCCTTTTACTTAGCACCCCATATTTGCCTTGTTGATTGACGTCTTATTTCGTTGGTCTTAAATTTAAGAAACGTATACGAATGGGAGTGACTTTTGATATTCTGGCTATTTTTCTATGAGCTTAATGGCCGAAGTTAGACGTTTAAAGACTCATAGATCTAAGAGATAAGTATTCGAGTTTATTCCAAATACTTATGCATCCCTTCATATTATTCATTAAACTGAAAGTCTACCGTTACTTGCCGGGAAACACATGATTCCTGTATTGTTTTTTCAGTATAAATTTTCTGTCGGAATTAATTCATTCCCCGCAGTATCCTTGAGGGAATCACTGGTTAAATTTGACCTTTTGACTTAATTTTTCTTCGAGGTCACTTATCCGCAGGTTCCCCGGCCGGGGATCACTCTAGTAAAGCAATCCCACCCACTCCCAACAAGTATTTGATGAAGGCTACAGGGATTGCCTATATTCCTGGGGCACTCCAGGAACAATTTGTCCTTTTCGCCAAATAGCTCCCTATTTTCTTTGCTCGACACATTAGAAAATTTCAATTTCTTGAGCAGAAATAAAGTGGAAGTGATACAGTGGAAAGCTGATACTAGAGAGGGGGAAATGGAATGTTCAGACAAATTGTAAATAAGATATTTCTATGTTCGTTTCATTTCCACTCGCTGTAGGGTCCAATTGATTAGTTATTGATTTTTCCGGTACTGTTTTAAGTCCTATTTCCCTGAGGGGTGCAATTCGCTCAGAATCTATGCGTGAATTTTCAATTATTCAAAAACGGTAACGAATATTACCGCAGTATTTTGAATTTACAGCTACAGATATCTGTATCCTTCATCAAAAAACCTCAATATATGGTTTACTCATATATTTTGAAAATGTAAAACATTCAATTTGGGGAGTATTTCTCTGCATATTTGTTTATCTATTGTTGTCATATTGGATTGAATGATGTGACGATCCTTCGTAAATTTGCAGACCAAATATAAAAATTCATATAGACATTATGCATAATCAACCATTAATATCAATATGGTGAAATATACATTCATTTATTTTAGTCAAACAAATGTAAATATTTATCCTTGAGGATATAGTGATATAAAATTCTATGATAGATATGGCTCCGTTCCAAATTACCATGAAAAACATTATTCTCGGTGAAAATATAAGGCTTTTATTTTTCACAAGCTTTCCTTTGAATTTCACATGGTAACTTTAGGGATTTTATCGAAGTATCTAATTACATCATTTTGAGTGTATCACAATATTCCACGAGAGAGTTTATTTTTAGTATTTACCTTAGTAGCATCGAAATAGGACTAAGTATAAAACCTTAGCAATAGCATTTTAGGATGATCAGGGTCCGAAAAGTGTTAAATGGAAAAAACATCGCTTATAGCGTTTTGGCAGTAGCATACTTAGAAGTTATATTCATTACTTTGTCAAATAACCAAACTATATTCATCCTTGCAATGTAGATTCACCGCATTCCGGTTGTTTATCCTTTGCTATCTATTATAGTTCGTCCCTAGATCATAGATTTCCCTAGACCATGTAATGTTTTCTTCAACCCCTACTGTATATATATATATATTTATTTATTTATATATATATAAATATATATTTATATGCTTCAAGCTATGTTTTTATTGCACACAATGATTATATATTCTGTAAATAATGACGATAATTTTTCAGAATTATTATTACGTCAGTAAGCTTTGGATATTTATTATGCTCATATTTTATCAATAATAATTTCACTAATTAATTTGGTTATGAAATTCAAGAATATTTGTGGAATTATTAATGAAAGTATGTTTCTAACACAGGGTATCTTATTCTTTCTCTTGGTGTAGTAGCTCGAAGCCGTACTCACATCAATCTCCGTGTCCGTTCCCATCAAGATTTATCCATCTAAAATTACACGGAAACAAACTTTCGATTATAGCCACGAGGGAAAGGCTCGTGGTCAGCATTTCTTGTCGAGCTTGGAATTCAGAACCGTTTGCTTTAATAATAAGCTGTAGCTTGGAAAAAAATAATCGGAAGGTTCTTAGGTTGACTCGGAGTCTAATGGCCAAATTACATCCACCCGTTTAAGCTTGTTAACAAGAGAGGGAATTCCTAAGTGTCAGGTCTAAAATACAAATACATATATGCTTTCTTTTAGACTTCACTACTGGCAGTGTTAGAAGCACTAGCCACTTAAAAATTCTACACTGTTCAGTAAGAAGGGGATCTTAGGAAGCGATTGAGAGTTGTTCAATGTTTCGGAATTTCAAAGGACTTTATTCACCAACAACCCAATTATTTAAACAATAGGGGGAACATACTTACGATTCTCGAATAAGAAACGACTACAAGCGTTAGGCCTTGTCAATGACAGTTTGGAATGGTGACTAGTATTATGTAATAAGAAGTTTCGAAGTTTCGGTCACTACGTAGGTGGCAAATAATCCTTTATTGTAGATCGTAAACACGACATCCATCCCTGGGCGGTGTTCAAAATTGCAACCTTTGGGTTAGCCGGCCTGCTCATTTTATATTTCAAACATCCTGTTTTAATTAAGCATAAAGAATAATGATAGCTATATTTATAATTAATTTTTCAATGTATAGGTAGGCGAACATTGAAAAAGTTAAAATACGTATTTTTATTGCATCTGTTTGATCTGTAATTCTCGTTCATTTCACAGCCACCAGCTATTCGAATTATTTTTCCCTTCTTTGAAGCCGATATCTTAGTAATTACAAATGAAATACTTAGTAGATTTCACAGAATTTGTTTAAAATGATCAATTTCATCGAATATCCGACGTTTTCTTTTTCCTAATGGTCGAATATTTAATGGAACGTCATTTTCATAACATTCCGTGAATTATAGAAAGTTTTTTAGCATTATCAATAATCCCCATGCTATTTCAAAAGATTGAGCCTGAAACAATCACTATATTTATCTTTGAATATCCCAAAAAATATAAAAATTACCGCTAAAAGAAAAATGTGGTGTAATTCCGCATGGTGATTTTTCTTATAACTTTCTCCTTTGACTCCTCTCCACACAGTAGAGCCGAGTATGATTTCCTATATCCTCTTCTAGTATTTTAGTCGAACCAGCACCGTTTTCTGTCTGCGTAAAGGTAGTCTCGACTGTCCTTGTCATGTTAGTAAGTAATTTTCCGTGAAATATTTGAATATTCATTTAGTCTCGGATGTCCCATCACTGGGAAATATCGGAAGTAGAAACATCATATTATCCCATTTGTTCATATTCTGTTTTTATTTTCTGTTTTCTTGTCACTCATGGATTAGTACACCGATTCATTACATTAGCATAATTTTCATGCACACCACGCACCTGGAGTTCCAAAAAAACAGGATTTTCCCCCGGAGTATGGTTTACTACGAACTAATTTCTTACCAACTATTCTCGGAAAATCTCGATTGTCAGAGATTTTACTTGTGGAATCAGATTTGGAGTTCTTAGTGTGACGTACATATTTTGAAAGCAATATGCCATTTAATCCTCCGGTGTCATAACATTTGTAACATCATTTACATCTGGCGGGTTCATGTTTCTCTCTTTGAGTTTCGCGAACACAATTACTCTTTTGCCATTTTAAAGATTTTTTTGTGTGATACATTTTCCGTCTAGAATGAAACATTTAGATGAGTTCTATATTTTCAGGCATAACTATGTGGAAATCAATTTCTGAGAAAAGGAATAACGTACTCCAGATTAAAAATCTTAGTGGAAAAGTACGGAGTACGTTATTCCTTTTCTCATTTAGATGAGTTATTTATGAACACGTTTAAATATGTCCCTTCAGCCCTCAGCAAAATAAAGATAATGTTAACAGTTAAATTCCCACCGGAAATGGTGGGGAGATAAATTATACCTGCTTCAGTAGATAATGAACAGTAATTAATTGCTTCTTCAATCAAGTCGATAGCTGCTTCAGTAAATGATCAGTAATACTTTGGATTCTTCTATTGTGATTTAGTTGTCATTCCCAGTGTTAGTTGCTTCTCCGATATTGAAAAAAATATCTGTAACAAAAACACTATTGTATGTCATTAAAGGATGACCGTATTCTGTCGTCATTCACTTAGTTAAGTACGACAAGAGAACCTTCTTTTTCCAATGCATTATTTTTTGTATTTTAACGAGAATTCTTTACCACTGGAAATCAGGCCATAAAAATTGTGTAATGCGTCATAATAACAATGAAATGTGCTGTTGCATTGGAAGAATTATTTATTCGTGTAAAGTAGAATTTTTCAAGAAGTTTACTCTTTTGTTGGTTATTTACTTTATGTAAAGTAAATAAGCATCAAAAGAGCAAACTCTAAGACAACCTTTAATTTTTTAATAATACGTTGCGTTAGATCAAATATCATTAGGTTTTGAGAGGATTGGTGAGGGACTACCATGCCCATTACTCTTAAACATTTTCCAATATTGTCTTGGACTCCTGTTTAGTCAAGCCATTCCTCTTTATTTGAAGAATCTTCCACTCTTTCTTCATCTTCGATATATTATACTTTTACGTGGTTGTATTGCAGTTGATTCTTCTATATCAACCTTTAACCTATGAAAATTTATTTTTATTCTAGACACCTTAACGTAATTTACGTATTTTTCAATCTGTGCTTAAATTTTTTGCTGGCGATTACCTTTATATATTCGTTTGGTTCACTACATAGTTTTATCCTGATCCTACTACCACTTTATCGTACTGCCTAAATTCCTCATTGATATCGTCTTAAGTATTAACTTATTCTTTCTTCTTTTTCACTAAATTTTAGAATATTAATCTAAGTTATTTTGAAAAGATAGATATTTTTAGAACGTCTTATCTTGGATATAATCTATGGGCAAGCCAATTTCCTCGCAGTGAGAAGTATTTAAGGAAAATGTTTAAAACATTTTTGAGTGTGTTACGAGCGTTTTAAAAATGATAAAATATACTTTTATTTGCTGTTCATTATCTACGTGTTCTTCTTCTTCATATAGTGTGATTGACGGTTTTATTAATAGCTATTTGTAACATGTAGTTCAAGCCCGTTCACCAATTTCCTTTATAACTTCCCTCTGACGGCGTTATAAAAATTTCAGAAGGTCCAACTTCATTTCAGTCTCGATAGGCCGACTGAGTTGAAAGCGTGATATATTGCTTCACTTCACCCCCCACCAACTCCCTCGGATTTCCCGGAATTTCCGTTAAAGTACTTTCGCTAAATGGTTTTTGTTACGGTGTTCTCGGTGTCGGGGAAAGAAAGCTGCCTGCGGGCGTGAGAAGTGTTTTGGAAGGAAGGCTTGTGGAGAGAATGAATTCGAAATGAGAGAGGTGAGTGAACTATTTAACGCTGCGGGCCACTGCTCATCCCACTTTTCGGTAGGTTTACGAAGACGGGGTGAGGAAGATGTATGAGGAATTGATATTAGGATATAGTTAGGGGTTGACCAGCTTACCCCTGCGTACACGAACCATGTTGCATCAGTAGTTGGCATGACCGAAGTATATTTGGCTATACAGTTGTTACATTTAGTTAAATTAAAAAATTCTTGCTATTTCTTAACATTATCAATGACTTTTGCTAACCGTTTAAGCCTGATGTAGTAAAGATAGTACATTCTTAAGTATTTATTTATAGAATCGAATTTCATTTTACTAGATACGACCAAAGCATGCAGCTCTTCATGCTTAATTTCATGATAAATTTTTCGTTCTTTAGTACATATGAATTCGAAAGATAATCATTTACCAGGGAGGTGGAGTGTAAGATGTTCTAAAAAAATAAAAAGTTAAGGGTTCAAGATCTGGGTATTAATGTTGTTGTTACAGCTATTCATAGCGCAGATCTCTCTATGTTCTCATTGCCAGAACATTTTCTTGGGCCATTGTCGTGATGAAAAGTCATGTTTATTCTTCTGAAAACCAGGTCATTTAGCAACAGTTTTTGTCTAGTTTGACTAGTAGATTGGAGCAGTAATCCCTGGTTAATTTTCGACCTTTTATAAGATAATCAGTAAACAAAAGAAGACGCCTTTTTCCTGCAGAAACACCGAAGTCTTGACCTTTAAAACTGATTGAACAAACCTTGCCTTCTTTGGCTCTGAACAGCCTGTTTTTATACACCGTTTAAACTGCCGTTTAGATTCTGGAATGTGATTTTGATCAACGCTTTATCGAAAGTAATAAATTCTCGCACATGATTTCTTTTAAAAAAAAACTATAAGCACTGTTCAAAAATATTTCATGCGAATACGTTTTGGATTTGCTGCGAGCAATAGCGGCATCCATCTTGCACAAAGTTTTTTAATTTGCATTTCTTCATGCTAAATATATCCTACACGTCTGTTTAATATGTCAAAGGTTTAAGCGACTCCACATACGGGTCATTCGTTACCATATCATCCACTTTTTCAATTGGTTTTGTCCTTGGATTTTACGGCGATCTTCTCTAGGGTAACTTTCAGTACTGGTGCGTCACGCTTAGACCCAGCAGTCCGTTATGTAACCGTCAAAAACGAATGAGAGGAGTTCAGATACATTATCTTGTTTCAAGTCTGTTCAGCAATAATATCAGGTTCTTCAGACCGGTAGGAGAGGTGGACAAGGATAGGAATGGAAGGAGAGTAGGAATTTGAAGCTCGGAAGAGTGTACAAAAATATGTCTCAATTAGTGAAAGTATATTACTTCTACATAATACCCTGCTATAATTTTACCCGGCTTAGTAATAGCTGACAAGTTTTAGAAACTTTAAACGAATATCCCACCGCCATCTGTGGTCGAGGCTGAGACATTTCCGTTTACCCCCGTTCTCTGGTAAATCAGTATTTCTATTGAAGGAAGGCATTATGATGCCATATTATTGGCAATATATTCTTTGATGTTGTCATTGATAGCTCTTTTGTCTTGTATAAATATTGAATGCACAAAATGTGACTGCTAACATATATAGTATAATATCATTGTTTATTGATTCATAAATAAGTAATTTTAACAACTTCATAGTATTTTACACAATATTTTTCCTGTAGGTATAATAATGTACATGTTATGCAATTACAAATAAGAATCCAAATAACACAAAAATAATTTAAAACGACTTTTTTCACAATCATTCTGACAGTGTACATTTTTTCATCTCACCTTCCTTGCACTTAGGCCCATATAGGATCAGAAACATATATAATTAGTGGTCCAGCTAAGCTGCGTTATGCGGATTGTCAGCAGGTGTCATCTATAGCCAATCGATGTTCCAAAATTACAAATAACCCTTATCATAGAATACACGGATACATCTGTGTCAATAGATCAGCTTCACAACTATTACATTTCCACATCTATCACATCTTGCACACACATTATACATCATTACCTGCGGTGCAAAATGACCTTGATGTCGACGCGCCCTTATAATACTACTACTACTACCTTACCCTTCCAACAACCATCTTTTTTTCCCCTTTTCACCTCACTTTGTGTGCTTAGCATTTTCAAATTTTTAGGCAACTCATTGAATATTATTGGTGCTATCACTTCCCGATTTCTCTTCCAATGTAATGTATAATATTTTTTAACATTAAATTTTATACAATCCCTTAGTGCTAAATTACTTTCTGTTATATCCTGGGTTTTGTACATGTTAAAATAATTGTTAGTGATAACCACATATTTATATAATTTGTTCACTGGTATGATACCCAAATATTGAAATATTTCTTCTTCATTGAATTTAATTGCATTCCCAATATTTTCTTCAACTATTTTCTTCAAGAATTTGCTTTGTTTCTTTCTTATCATGTCTATATTGGTTTTACCACTAGCACCCCAAACATTGTTTGCGCATCCTATTAAATGTATTCTTTTGAATAAAATGTAATTAGTTGCATAATTACTATTTCAGTCATTGGCCTTTATCTGGTTTTATTTTGTTCGATTTATAATACAACCGATTAACCGGATCGGCCGATGAATATCGCCCCCACCCCCTTATCTTCAAGTTACAACTTCGAATCCTGACACAGGCATTAGGTTGCATTGCGACTGCTGGATGGTCGTTGTGTCACATAGTCATTAATATTTTCATTGCATTTTGTGATGCGATGAGGTCTCAGCCTTTGGTTCAAACTTGTCACAACACCGTTTGACATAAGTAGATAGTTGTAGCTCTGTCGTTTTACCTCGTTCTCGATTCTTTCTCAAATGGGTTCCATCATTGCCTTGTGGAAACTCTTGCGCCGAATGACTGTTTGTCTACGAAGGGGATCCGAATTCACTTCCCCGGGAGTGGTGGGGATTTTCATCAGCCTCCCGGCGCCGCTCGTAACCATTTCTTCCTCTCCTTGCCTCTCTGCACATCTTCCCACATCCTGTCTGTAACACGAAGACAAGTCTGCCCCATCCCTTAATACAATTGTTGTTGCTATATATGAAAAAGTTTCTTTTTGCGGGGTTTAATTGTCTTTTCGTCTCTCTACATCCAATCTTTTTACTCGCTCATTTGTCTGCTTGGGAAAACCTGTAATCATTTTCCAACACTTGTTCCGATGAACAAAGATACGTGAAATGTTGCACACAACCCCATTTTCGATGACGATGCCATTTAATAGAAAACTTTTCTGAATTCAATGCTGGGGAAAACGTAAAAAATTATGTTTATATGCAACGTAATGGAATGACTGATGTCGTTTTAACGCCACAAACAAGTACATTCCAATAATGCAAGCTATAAAATCTATGACGAAAGATACACTCGCAGGCTTATCATGAAGTATACTTTCTGTGTGTGAAATGTGTGAAACAAATTCCTCTCACTTTTTTGTAATTACACTGCCGAGGTTTCGACACTTAAAGTCATCTTCAACTGAGGGTGCTTCTTAAATTCAAATTCAATAATCAGTGGAACGTAATTCCTTTGCATCTTTAAACAAATTAATATACATGATTAAAAATTAAAGATCGGCTGCTAATCAAGCCTTAAAAATTCTCTTGATATATACACTCCTTTTTATTTTTTTACTCAGATATTAAAACTATTATGAAAAATGTGTCTTCCCTCATTATTAAATTTTAAGTGAATATTTTTTTTTTTTTACTTTTCAAATATTTTTATTCCTTGATCAGTTCCATAAGTCTCACGTCTCCTGCACCTCCACTCCCAGCTGCTGCAGTTCTCGAAAGTGGCTGAGATTTTTCTCGACGGCAGCTGGCTATTGAGTGGAGAGAACCTCGAGCACAGTGCTTCGGTTGAGCCATTAAACTGTACTGCTGCTCGGGAATTAGGTTGCCGCCTACTGGGCGTCAGTCTGTACTTCCTAGCCTCTCACTTCTCTGAACCACCCGTATATCCTCGCGGGGCGGATCCGAAGATAGCTCTCTCGGATGCCTTGCTAAACTCGTCTTGTCAAGATTTGATTGAAGCATTGCATGGCTGACGGAGATACTAGATTATTTCACATTAAGAACGATGCAGATGTTCCCTCTGCCCTTCTAGTGTTCTCATCTCTCCACCGTGATGGGTTGCTTGTGATGCAAATGGTAAACGTTTGTGATCAGGGTACAAGCGATATTTCTTGCCATTAAGGGCAATCGAATCAAATGTGGACTCATTACGTCACTTCATTGGCTCATTTCATTAGCTTTCAATGCGAATACTGGCAATTTCATACCTTCTCTCTCCGTCTGGAGGCGTGCGGAGATTTCATATTTGTCGACCGAGTTACGTAAGGTGAAATCTACGTTCGCTGACTAAAAAGCAAGATTAGGAAGTAGCTAGCTGCAATCAGAGAGCTACTTTTTATTGGAAGCGTTGTTTGTTGTTCTATATTGATTTACAGCAATATATTAAGCATTTCGTGTTACGTAGCTCATTAAAACAATGAAATGCGTTAATAAGTGTAGTATCGGTTTTTATAAAAATAGTGTACCATCACACTATTGACATATTATATAATAAGTAGTAGCTGTGAAATTCTAGTTTTTAGAAAGGTAATAGTTTTGGTAGATAAATATTCTACTACGTAGTAGATATTCTTCAACTATAATTGTATATGTTTTAGTATAATATTTTGAGAACTGCAGTTATATAATAATAACAATATTAGATAAATATTGAAACATTGAAAGAGGTTATAATTTCATAATTCAGGGTTGTCTATAATTGTTTAAGGAATTGTATGGAAATTACGCATCAAAATCCAGTACAAATGATTTGAGCTGAATCCAGAAACCAGTCAATATGCTATAGATGAGATCTTCTAAACCAATGTTCCCAAAGTGAGAGCTACCGCCCCGTTGTGGGCGGGGCTTTGGTTTATGGGGTCCAATAACTAACAAGGAACTTACGATCTCGGGCCATTGGGTATTATAGATTTATGAAATCAAGGAGGGCAGTGGCTCGAAAGAGTTTAGGAAATACTGGCTTAACCTAAATGCCAAAGTTATTGACCTCATATGACTTTAAAGCCTATGGATTATAACATGCGCCATATCTATTAAACCGAAAACTATGGTGGACTTTCAATTTAAGTTGCTATTGTGGATCAGCGTTTTAACTTTTTTAGCTTTGGAAACTCATCTTTTGTGTAATTTATATTTTATAGTTTTATCATATCAACCAGAATAGAAAAGTTTAGTCAAATTTAAAGAGGTAATCAGTCCTATTTCATCTTATGTTGATGTTAATTTTCACTACCATTGAAATTACACAAAATTTACAAATTGAAGGATCAGGTGAGCCTAGTGGAGATTGGCTCTGAAAAAGGTTCTGTCTGGCTCTGTTCAAGCCATCAAAAATGTAACCTATTTTCAAACCAGGGGTCATCTTCTAAGTGACCATATATTATGAAGGACTTACAGAATTCCACACATTAATGATTTTATTTATTTTTTTTACTTATTTTACTTATTTTTACAATTACCCACACACTAAGCGGTCAATTACGGTGGCTAGTATAAATTTGAAAAAATAACAATGACGAAAACACACCTCCATGTTGTAGGTGGAGATCAAAAAATCCACCTAGTCGGGATTCGAACCCGCGACCTCCAGACTGGCAGAGAAGGACGTTACCTGCCGAGGCTGGCGAATTTGGGACACTTAGCTACTGCCATTTAATTTCTATCTTGCTCTTTGCCTCGGCGAGTTAAAATAAATTTTTTACAAGTTTTGTCATCACCGAATAGATTGTAATAAAAGGGAAAACTTGTTCAATCAGTTGTACACGTGTAATGGTATCGTACGTTATCTATTTATGCAGTCTCGCTATCCTGGTGTGGCTTAACAAAATTGGAGAGGATCACCAAAATTCTTGCGTTCCAAGAAATAGAATTGAATCTCGCTAATCCAATCCGAGGTCGCACCCGAGTAATCTAAAAACCCAACTCACTCATTCGTCGGCCTATTTTTGATTTTGGGACTAAGTTTAAATGTGTCTTGATACCACATTGTTTAAGAATTGTGCTAAAGTCTTAGCGAAGGGTGAATGCTTTCGTAGAAAACTGTAAAAACCAGTTGAAGGTGCAAGGAAGATATTGTGTTTAAACTTGTTCCAGTTGAAGATGCCAAATGTATGTCCACAAAAATAATTAATCAGAAGTGACTTCAATGGTTGGAAATCACAAATAATAAACTTAGGCATGTGAAAAACACAGTATTTCCTTGGAAGTCGTCTCTCAGGCGTTGTCGACGGGAGGAAGTGGTTCTGACAAGGCTAAGGACCGGTCATAGTACGTTGACCCATTCCTATCTATTCACACTGGAGAAAGAACCACCTATGTGTTTGGAGTGCAATTCTCGCTTAACAATAAGGCACCTCTTGGTAGAAGGCACCAAATATCAAAACATTCGAGCCCAATATAACATCTCCGGGGACCTTATTATTATTATGGATTATTTTGGGGACCGTCAGTGGTATTGTTGATAAGCTATTTTTATTTCTTAAAGAGGCAAAAATAGTTTCACGACTTTGAGCTTGTTTCGAATTTTAAATTTATGACAAAGTAAGACATTTTTAAAAGGGCTGTTTTTTATAGAAATCAAGTTTATATCATTTGATCTAGAAAGTTTTGTATGGAAATTGAGTTCGTAGTTTAATGTTGGAATGGCTTTAGTATCCCATGCTTTGTCAACGTGCGTGGTGACCGTAGTTTTTTGGGGCACCTCAATAGCCTGCGACTGCTATTTTCATGTGAGTGTACATTGTTTAATGTTCTAGAGGTGCAAAATGAACTTTGCCGTCGGCGCACCCTAAAACGCAACTCTAATACTACTAGTAACTGTAAAAAAAGAAAAAGAGAATGTTAATGCGTGATTCACATAGATATCCAACGGTAATTTGAGTTTAATAGC
>WURS02003112.1:0-12727 GCA_011762765.2 Rhinocypha anisoptera
TATATATATATGTGTGTATATGTATATATATATACACTTCAGGAAAACTCATACGAGCGGCAAACACGAACAAACGCTCACACTTATACACATACACACATAGAAACAGATAATTAAGAAAGACTCACATAACGAAGAGATATTTTGGGGCTTGCTTGCCCCTTCGTCGATCTGAGAGAACACTGACCGAGGATTTGCGACGAAAATTTTCCCTATTTGTCTATTTAATGACATAATTAATAGTTTGTATGGTCGTATTATGAGTATGTGTATTAATGAATTAATATATTATATTTTCCAAGTATATACAAATTAAGTGCTTGGAATTATGTATTATAGATATGTTTTACAAATGCAATCTTTTTAAATTATCTTCTTTGCTCTTGTAGGACGATGTTACCTGGTCCTTCGATATTATAATCCAATAACCCCTTTCACTGTTCTTCGCTTCCGTATATTTTCAAGCTATTTAGTTATCATTTCATTATTACAGTCCAGTGATGATTTATCTAAAAAAATTCTCATTGTATAACATAATTTTGATATTACTAATTTTAGATTATTTTTTAAGAGTTGTGTGTAAATGTGCGTTAAACTTAGACAAGTTCCGATTTACGAGAAAATATCGACAGAGATTAGTTGAATACAGATACTGACTTTTCCAACACTTATTTATGATTAATAATCTTCTTAGAGTTTACATCTTAGATTCTTTGATTGAAGGATAGTCTATCGATTATGGAAGGAGTTTGATGTTTTCCAGATTATATATGCCCAGCATCATCCTGAGTTACTTAATTAACTTGATCTTAGTTTATTATTCGTCTAAAACTGTGTTTATAATGCGTTCAGGGTCATACTGACTCCCACGATAGGACGCCACTAATGCCAGGCTTAGCTGAAGATAATACTGCTTATTGCCTTTATTTACCACTGTTAAGTTGTTTTTAAAGTGAATAAATTTTCAGATCTTTTAGTTATACAATTGATACATGCAGTGAATGCAACGTTGAGCATTAAAGCATGCGTACGGAGATTAAAGCGTGGCGCTAAGTGGAATATTTTGAATAGCAAATGAAGCATATTCTATTTAGCGGATGGCGCGGAGGAGCGATTGCACAATAGCTCATCATTATCGCTAAACGTGATCGTTGCGATGTTACATGCTTTGTGCAAAACTCTTCCTCTTTTTTCCTTTACTATCACCATTCAATCCTTTTATCTTCAGATAATTATGGATTATCTTGACAATGTTGCATTGCGATTGAGTCATGTTGTACACACATTGTGTCAATTGTCTCTCTAAAACGTCAGATTTTATGGGGTCGTGTTAGTCTCTGGGATGACGCACTCCCTTAAAATCCCAAAAATAACAGTATGAATTTCTCCAGATATATGAATGTTGCACTCGTTGCCAAGGAAATGGTTAGAATAAACATATGAGTTGTCAAAAACATTTTAATTAGGATAAACTCCTGTCGTCATGAATTTAGGAGAGGATTTTCGTGTGGCACCAAAATAAAAGAATTTTCCCAGAAACCAGTAGAATCGTACGATTGCAGGTTGCAAGTGGATGACATAGTAATGGATTTTGCTAAATCTTTAGGTGGTAAACTGTAAACTACTGCTCCGTAAAGTAAGTCACATTGATTTTGTTCAAATAGTGGCGTATAGGCTCATAATATTCCTAGGTATAGGAAACAAAAAGTAAGAATGGGGTGTCAGCAGACATTATAATATATATCCTAGGCTTCTCCTGAGTAGCGTAGTAACACCTATACTGTTTCTAATACTCACACATGATTTACCACATGATGTATACTGTAAAATTTGCCTACCTCTGGATGATTTTTTATTATACAACGTGGTAATATCGTTAGAGGATTGTGCATCGATGCAGAATCATTAGGATAGTTTACGCATGAACTGAAGTTAATGAAATGACGGTAGTTGTACCAATATTGAATAAATAAAGTTTAACCAAATGTCCTAAAATTTGATTAATATTTACGTGAGACCATACAGTTGTCAAAAAATGTATGTTCCTGGGTATCCGTTTTTTAAATGAAAATAAGTGGAGGGACCATATTGAAACTATAATAGCGAAGACCCGCGGAACTCTTAACTTTCTTTAAAAAATACTAAAAAATTAGAGCCAGGAAGAAGAGAGCACACTTTATCTTAGTAATACCAATTTTTGAATATGCATATGCCTTATGGGATAACTTCGGTAATAGTTTGCGTTCAAAAATGAAAAAAGTTAAGAAAGAGTTGTTGAATTTATGTCAGGAAATTATTGGGGGAAGGACAATGTTCGGAGATGATCAGCAAACTGGGCTGGGAGGGTTTACAGTAGAAAAGGAAAATATACAGATTATGTAACGTCTGTTTAATTTACCCCGGAAAGACCATATTTTCGGAAATTAAAAAAAATACTAACTAAAAGTACAGCTCTGTAAAGATCATTTATGGAAAATTAAATTACTCTCTAAAGAACAAGGTATAAAAAAGTACCCTGTTAGGAGAGGGTAATTGTGCGGAATTCAAATAAATAGTTATGTAAAAAAATGAAACGACTTTCCTGGAGAAGTTTTGTACCTTTTCCTATCAGTTTAAAATGTTTTAAGAAACAAGTGACTAATTTTTAATTCGATTTTTCTTTTTTTTATTTGATAATAATCAGGCTTTGTGGATGACACTTACTTCTTATTTACTAGTACTTGAATATTGGCTCGTATTTTAAAATGCTGTTTTACCTTAGCCTATCGCCCGAACCTATCGGTTAGCTTATTTTCATTGTTTTGGTTAATGAAAGTTAAATTAGTTCCCTTTTACATTTGGAAATGATGTTTATATTTATCATTCTTCATGTTTATTTGGTCGATAATTTTTTCCGGCGATCCTATTTTTAAGCAGTCAAATTAGTGTTTTTATAATAATTGTTTTTTACTCTTAAAAGCCAAGCTAAAACGCGAAGTTAAATGAAAGTGTGGCATTGGTCAACACATGCTAGTATGTGGATCACTTATATATACTGCAACCCAGCGCAGATACACACACTGCTAGAAATAATCCATTTTACTTAGTCTAATATTATTTTAAATATTTAAATCGATATTTACGTGAGAGCGTTGTGTCCTCTGGCTAATTTAACTTTTAAACAAATTCATGATTGAACAATGGTGTCGAGTGAATATGTATGAAATAACAACAATAATTCTTAATTTTTAAAAATATATAAATTCTTCAAAGTCATATTCTTTACCAACTCTCTATAGAAAGTTACATGCTTGACTTCTCTTAAATTATTGTGAATTTTATTTTCCCCAAGCAATTCCATACTCCTCCCTTTATCCTTAGCAGTACATCGGATCACCCTCTTTCTCATTTTTAGAAAGTTTCGCAGTTCTTCTTCGGTTCCGAAGACTCGATTTATCCATGCCTTTTCTTCCATCTTATATGTATCCATTATCCCGCTCTTCGGGTCCGGTGAGTTCACCCTGTCGGGCTCTAGAGCCAGGGGATTTAACCCCGAAGTTTATCAGTCTCCTAAGTATTTCGCTGGCTTGGTTCGATCTCGTCATTCTTGATATCACTTTATTTTGACCCAGGTTATCTGTTATTCTATTTTTACTTCACCCACTCCAGTTTTGAAGACGGTGCGAGGTCGTGAACTCATGATAGTAAATGATAAAAGAACTTTACATTGAGGGTGCTGCTTCAAGATTTTTAGCACCTTGAGGAGGAAAAGTTCATTTTTCACCAGTAGAAAGGTCAGCAGGCTCTCCACTAGAGCTTTCTTTTTTATTTTATTCTTCGTGAAATATTTTGCATATTCTTATATAATTTAGTTGATACAATCGTTAAAACTCTTATAAAAGATGACTAAAGGGAATAAACTACACATTGCTAAGTAAAAGTTGTCAGAAAATTAGGGTCAAATCATTGAACGATACAGTTATCACCATCATTTGGGAATAAGGGTTGGATTTAAGGAAAAGATCCGAGCCCTTGCTAGAATACTTTTAGGTGGATTTAAAATTCGGTCCGTGACGTACAATTATTTTGCTATATTTGGCTTTACAGAGTCGACCGATCGACCGTCTCCCATTTAGGAGACATAAACGGTCGACTCTGTAATCTCTGTATTAATATGCAAGTATCTCCTAAATCGTCCCCTCTTGTCTTAATCAGGACTTGTCAGTTCTTCGGAGGGTTTATCGAAGAAACTTTTTTATTTTTCGATTTGAGTCATCAATAACAAACATTTTGATAACTCGTCCGTGTACTTTCATATCCATCGTTGAAATTCTTATGATTTATGCATCTACTGGATTGAGGCATAATATTTTTGACTTATTTATCGTGTTTATTTCAATTATCACTCTTGACTTAGATCTCTATGATTTTTATATTCCATTCTAGAATTATAATATATGTTTAGGTGAATATTAATTTCCATATAATTTTATCTTCGCTTCGTTAATCACTGCGATATAAATGTTTTATGGGTAAAGTACTCTGAACAATTGCTCATTTTTGTACTTATACGTTGAATATTCCACCTATTTATTAACCGTTTTATTTGCTTGTCTTTCCCTGGTTAATCAGTCAATTTTTCTTGGCTTGGTATTTGGATATTTTGCTGTTTATTTACATAGGATAGGAAACTGGCGTATCGCTATAACACTCCTCATTTACCCGGACTTGGGACTGGCAGTGTACCATATACGTTTTATCTATGACCGTTAAACCCAGTGTTGAAACCTAAGACTGCTCACAAATGTCTTTTACTCGATCGCATACCAATTGCTACACATATCATTTGATTATATACTTACATTTTTTCGTTGTGTTTACGTTTAATTCAATTCAGGTCTTCCGTCTGGTAACTGTGATATATTATGGTGATTATTCCATACCGCCATGTTCCTTTCAGGAGAATCATTTGGTAGTTGCCACAATGGTCATCAAGAACTTTGAAATGAATTAAAATTCGTCATATTTTACGTAAATGGTACAGTAGTTGTCTTAGAACTGTGTAGAGCTATTTATTGTTTTTTTAATTATTATCGTTTTTATTCTATAACGACAATTACAAGAATTGTGTCAAACATCAGTTGCGTGTGCATACAAAAATGAGGAAAATATTAGAGACAATATTTTTAGTGGAGTTTGGCCCACGTTGAAAATGGTTAATATTTTTGACATTTTGCATACCAAACGAGATTATGGCGTGCCATGACCTAGGTTCACCTCACATTGCAACGTTTCTGTACATAAATATTCGAGCCTCGAAGGACGGCCATCTTATTTATGTTCCCACAAAGAGCAACGTTTACCTTTGTGATATTGACGCTCCTTAATATTCATGTTAATAACCGCTAATTGTGCTATTCAGGCGCAAAATTCATCCACAGATATTCCATTCCCAGAAATCCTTCGTTATCAAACTCGATAACTCGTGTGATCCGATGTCGCCTTTCACTTTGCTTTTAACTAGCGTGGTGTATTGGTGTTCAACCCGTGTGATACTTGTAAAGTCACCTCTATCAAACATGTACCCCCTGGGTATTTTACCTTAAATCAAGCCCTCGTCTCTGGCCAGTAGGTCATGCACACATGTCCCTAATCGTATGTACTCATCGGTATATCCCAAAGGGTGAATAAATTACTTTGGGAGGAGTTCAAAATTTTCCATGGGAAATAGATTCCATGTAATTCTGCACCGTATTCTGTTGGATGGTTAATGGGAGTGAAGCTCATGTCAGAAAAGGTAGGGTGATACTAATAACTCGAGTAAAAGGTACTTATTTCGCGGAATAATATTACTTTTTAACTTTCAAATTCCAAAGTAACTATAAAATCACTAAAGTTATGCCTTATTATGTGCAGAAAATATTTTTAATACCATTGGATGTCAAAGGAATTCGAGGTAATTTTCTTTTGGAAAATTGCAAGTTATAATGTATATTATCATGTATACATATATTATTTATATTAAATATATATTATATATAATATTATTTATATTATATTATATATATATATATATGCTGATAATATTAAATTATCCTGTTTTATATTTCTATGACATGGTTTTCAGCAGAATTAGAGTCTGTTTAACTAAATGAATGCTATTAATCCCGAGTAGCTCCTCTGTAATACATTTTATCCACTTCAATTTCACTTCACGGATTTTCAAGTATATCAATATTGCTGGGTGGGACTGGTAGATAAAGTATATTTAAAAATTATTTATTATTATAAAACATTATTTATTAATATATAAAATTAATTTAATTTTATTAATTATAGTGTAATTATGATTAAATGTATTAATTATACATTATTATCATAAAATCTTAAGACAATTCAAAGTAATACTACCTGTGTCGGCGTAACTTGAGCTTTCAGTGTCGAAACAACTACTGCGAAATACCTAGTTTCCTGCATTTAACTACTTCACCGCATTCAGCACACAGCAGCATTTTCTAAAATATAAATATACATTTTGAAATTAAAGATGTATTGTGTTTAGTCTTTTGTAAGAAATTTTGTCAATTTGAATGAGAGGAGTTACATGAAGAAACAGGGGTATCCACATACACTTGCCAAAAGAATTTGTTTGAATACTTCCAGTTTACTCTTGAATAGTTACATTTAATGTGGCAGTGTGAATTTATTTTGTGTCGCCTACTTAGGCAGTTTGCAGTCTCAATTACCCGCCCCTTGATAAATGAAGGAAAGAAAGGATTAAATGAAGGACCTCAGGAGAGAAATGTTTTCTAAATTTATGAAAATAATTTTCTCGTCTAACTAATGCACTACAAAAACCGGCGTATCTCCTTTTAGCAAACCATAAGGAACAACTGTTATTAATAGCTTCCTCTTTAGCACGGATCTCTGTCCTCGATTAAACGAGCTACTCATCAGATTGGACCATTCATTATGATACGACCTCGCTGGCGTTTTATGGCCAATGACTGGAATGGCCGTTATTGGTCTAACAATAAGCACAGCGAAAAACTCACTCCTGAATTTGCGAAGAATCTTTTGTACCCTTTGATTCGAGCAAATGATGAACAAATAATATTGGCAATGTCACAAGGACGATAGGCCTTTGTGACGTCGCTAAACATTGCTGTACAAGTTCGAAATAACATAGACGTTGCTGGTTATAAAGTAAGTAGTATCGTTAATTGTGTTTGCCTGAGATATAATTCCGAGATGTTTCTTAAGGTTTAAACATTTTAAAGTATTTTTTTAACAGAGGCCTTTTTAAATAGTAAATCTTTACCGGAAAACTACGCTGTTCCTTCTGAACTGAATTTACTGAAGAATAATATTAGCCATATTTCTTTAAATTTTCCCACGTAACAAGTTACTGATTTATATTTAGTGACAGAATAGATGTAAAATTATTCGACCTAATTTATACCATCAACAGGAAACTTGAAGAATAAGAACAGGGTGACGTACTAAATGTGTGGCTTAACTCGCTTTTATAGTGTGATAAATGAAATCTTACTTTGCGTTCGCGAAAAATAAACACCTGCGCAGGGCTCAGAACGTTGATGTATGGTGAGGAGAATACAATTGGGAAATAATACTGTGTGGGAATGGATATACGATATACTTAAGTGCAGTACGGTGCTAATCGTATGGAAAACGTTCACCGTTTCACTGTACTGCGGCTTGTATTCACCTATTTTTGGTTTAGGCGATCCTGTAGATTTAGATAATGAGCATACATGGGTTACTTATAGCCTCCTGAGCGAGAAAATATACCCATTACACGTGTATTAAGAGTACCTCAAAATTAGGCTCAGGCGGCTATTTCGCACCGTGAATAGGCTGGCATATCCATTATAGGGAGAAAATTCAGATTTTTAAGACTCGAAACTTCGGGCAAGCCATGGAATTCTGTATCAAATTGGAATGTCCTGATGAATTTTTTGACTGGTGCTGTTAGTTTCATTTTATTGCCCAGAATTGGTGGTTCCTTAGGAAATTTATATGCTTAGGACAATTGGAAACCTACTTTTATGTCAATTACGCTATTGTGAAAAACATGAATACAATCTATTTTAGGACGTCAAATATTATCTGATTTCAACTACATATTTTTGCAATGTTTTGTTTGGAATCCTAGGATCTTCATGTGTGCCATATACCCGGTCACATTTTACCGTAGACG
Organism: Rhinocypha anisoptera; assembly: GCA_011762765.2. Classification (NCBI taxonomy): domain Eukaryota; kingdom Metazoa; phylum Arthropoda; class Insecta; order Odonata; family Chlorocyphidae; genus Rhinocypha; species Rhinocypha anisoptera. Next base: position 8,201 of record WURS02003112.1, read on the forward strand.
CGAAATAAAGTGGATAAGAAAAGGGCGATTGTTTCTTTTGCACCCAATTGTGGGAATAAACTACTCGTATTACTTGCCGACAAAGTATGTATAAAAAGTGTGCAGGGCAAAATTTTTATATTAATTTTCATTAACTGCATTATTATGACATTAATCAGTATTTCCTCTTTCAACGACGAAATTTTAGATTACCCTAGAGCTAAATGTACTTTAAATAATCAATTATTACTGGTTAAATGGCTCTATGTCAACCATTGCATTTATGAAAGATTTCTTATTGCTATGTATTCATCCTTCTCCTATCCAGTATTTAGGGCTTACGTTTAGATTCTTTTATAAAATTTTTTTAACGATACGGAGCGAAAAACCTCGTGCAATTTTATCGTTATCAAAGTTTGAATGGTATCTGGGTAATTATAATGCATTACTGACAGTACTCTTAATTCTACGACCTTCTCTCACGAGGGCTCTAATCGATTCCTTTAGTCGTTACTTACTTTGAAATATAATCTCGCACCTTAAAAAACATTTCCAACCACCTGGAAGAACTGAGTTCATAGGTCTCCTCTTGCACTTCATCTAGGTAGTACCTATATTGATGATTTAGAGACAAAATTTCAAAGGATGGTATTGCTCGTCTCGCGTTACTGCCGTGACGTCGTTTCTGTACTTGAAGTGAACCTCTTTCTTAGCAGTGGCTGCCATTGACAGAGTTCTGGAGTCAATTCGGTGAAACCTGTGCCACCCCAAATTGCACGTTAAGCTAACAACAAAAAGGAAGAAGTTCAATTTTTAACCAATAAATTGAGTAAACATTTATAATCACTTCATAGATAAGGTAGGGAAGGTGGGAAGGAAGAGGGAAGAAAAAGGGGGTACAAGGAGGCCGGCGAGAAAAAAGAAAGAGGGAAAATGGATGCGTTGGGAGGGGAGGAGATGGTTGTGGGGCAGAGAGAGTATAAGTGAGAGAGAAAGGAAACGGCGGGAGAGCCCCAGAGAGGAGTTGGGTTTGGGTGGGCGGAATGGTGGTAGGGAGTGGAAGAGAAAAGCGTCTCCCATAAAAGGGGAGTAAACGGAAGTAAATCGACGAAGAGCGAGTGATGGATAGCGAATGCTACAGAGTATTGTCCCGAAGATACTCACGAGATACATTAAGTATGCGAGTATTCAATGTTTTCCAGGTTACCTTCAATGGAAATTATTTATTTGCTTTTCGATTCCTGGGTTTACGCCTTCATTAAATTCAGTGGCAGAGTTATAACTTAAAGCCCTTGACTATTACAATAATTAAATGCACTATTGTCTCTCCGATATTTTCGCTCGTCATGGTTACGCGATTGGTGTTATGGGTGAAGTTTTTTTTAAGGTGCTCGCATGTTTTCGTGAATGATGTTTACTTTAGTTATACATTATTTAAACATAGAATTATCACTATTAAAAATATCATCTTGCCTTAATATCGCCTTCGAAAAATTAAAAATTAAATAATGGGCTTTTAGCTTATGGAAATGAACACTGGAATAAAGTGTATGATGTAACTTTTGAGTAAAAATTATGAAACGAAAAAGTAAGAAATGGAATTCCTTTGCAAAGAAATATGAATGCATAAAAAAATTTTAAAGGTACATTTCTTCCCACATAATTTCTGTGAAATAATTTTCTATAGTTTTTAGTATTCTATAGTTATATAGCTTCATCGAGAATAGAAAAATGGTGATATAAATTTTTCAGATATATGTTGGTGTTATTATGAATAGATATATTAAAAATGATAACTTAACATCTTTAGCCGCGTAGAATATCTCAATAATATTTCACTAAGAAAATAATGTAGATAATTTTTTCCGAAACTTGTCGTTTATTCTCCTTAGCTAAATTTTACTTCGAAAATTGCATTAGGCATAGGAACATTTCATGTTGCATTATCCCTACTATGAATACTTGAAATGATTTTAGCGTAGTTACACTAATAATCGCCTAGTCTGGGTAAACTATTTTTATTACAGCATGTTTTTTGATATATTTTGGAGTATTAATAAAAAATACAATTAATTTAATTGGCAAAATGTGCCTTTATTAACGGAGTGTTACATTAGTGGAGTGGAATTTAAATGATTTCTTAAGGGAAAACCTAGGTAAGTAATATATAAAACCTGGACACCAAGTTATCGTACCTCACTTCGACATTAGGTCTTAACGTCTTCATAGTAAGCTTCTTCTGACTGTACCTTATGTTTTGGAAATATCTCTTGGGTCCCATTCCAAAAACCACATAATGAGTGAAGTGGTTAACGGGATTTTTATTTCACATAGTGACCATATGATGTTTTGTTAGTTGTCGATAAACGGTGTCTCCATCTTTACTGTCGAATAACCATAATATCTCTTCTTTTTTCTTTCAAACTTTAGAAAGCCTTATTTTTCTCTCGTCCTCTGATATAAGCTGCTTCTCAGTGTTACTGTGCCATCAAAAATTACTTCCCTGACATTTCACGGCATATTTAAAAATCCCGTATCGTCTTCTACTCAAATAGGTAAATCGTTGATACAAACACAGTTCCATGTTATTATATATATTGGTAGAATCCTTCGTACATTTCTTCGAAAACAAATATTTTTAATAAATAGATATAAATCTATTCTGTTGCAACCCACTTGGTATTTAATGATTTCGGAGATTTAGAAGATATTTTACATATTCAGCTTCCTACTGTGTTCAAATTACTGGAAATCATCAGGTTTCTAAGGAAAATGTCTCGAGATGGTCCTGAAATTGGCTGAAAATGTGAATGTACTTTGGACGAATAACTTCAACTATTATTAGTTAAGACAGGATGTTTTCTAAATTAATTTGCCTTAATATTTCCACCCATTAAAATTTTTCCTTATATTAAAAGTATTTATAATTGATCATATGATCGCAAATTTTTGAAACATCAATCGTACCTATGCATAAATAATTTTTTATATTGAAAACCTCTTCTAACTAAGGTGGAAACTGTTTCATTATAAAGGCGTGGAAACGGCCTGGTATTAATATATAAAGCAGTAGAAGAGTTACTAAAAATTTGGTGTGATACTTTCCAACTGTGCTGAAGATTTCGTAACTTCATTCCTTCTTTCATTCATTTTTCCTTATTTATTCATTATTATTGTAATATTTTTTATTATTTACATTAAAATAGAATGGATTAGGTTATCTCTAAATATATAACTAAATAAACCCACTTTCCACCTTTACATCTATGCTGTTTGGGTGCATACGTTGTGGGTCATTTCATGAAAGAGAGTGTATTACAGGTATATTTTACAGCGTTGTTTTAGTTTTAATAGACGTAAACGACGGGTGTCTATCCATAATGAAAAATCAGCTTTGTAATTTCCACAAATGTATGACACTTAAAAGGTTTTTTGAGTTGAGATAGTCGTTTCAGTTTAGAAAATGGCACGTATGCTGTGTAGTTTCACCGCTGATTAGAGAATAACGCGCCGGTTCCCGGACGTACTTCGATCACTGGGGGGATTCCACGTTTTCTCTTTTCCGAAAATCTCCACCACTTTATACAGAGTCGCGTGAATTTGGAGAGAGAGCGGAGACACTGCGTACGTGTAAAGAGAAAGAGAGAGAGAGAGAGAGGGACGAAGTATTCGAAGTGGGTGTTACATTCAGGGAGCGCGTGGCAGCGGAGGGAGAGGTAGGTGAAAGTGGTTGGACGAAGTTGAGAGGCGAATGGGCGGGTGGAGAAGGGAGTGGAAATGTGCGGAGGGAGTGGGGGGGGCTGAGGGGGGAAGGAAGCACTGGGGATGGCCCTCACTCTTAGTCTTGGAGTTCAATCTCAGCTCAATAAATTTCCGCCAGAGTTAGCATTGGTCCTTGCTGCATATGACAACCAGCGCATCGGCCTAGTTCTGCTGATCCTGCTAGTTCTGTAAGGAGGCTGTTATATGTAGGGAGTGCATCTGTATCTCCCCCCCATATATAAAGCCAGATCTCGTCCTGAAACAGCCTTGGCGCCAAGCCACGTTCCCGGCAGCTGTCGCACGTGACCCAGCGACTCCCGCCTTCGATGCAAACCACTTCGCAGTCTCTCAGACAAGAAGCGTTCACTTCTCGACCAAGACGCAGCTCCCCATTTACTGTCTTTATCAGCTCAACTTCTTTTGTGCGCCTTGTCCTTTCGTGTCTCTCTGCTTTCTCTTGATAAAGCGTTTGCTCTCTTTCTTTCTCTCTCTAACCGCTGGTCTCCAGGCTTTTGCCGCCAGATCTTCGTCCCCCTCCGGTGACTCGTTCGCCCCGACCCCGGCTTCTGTTGTTCGACCATATTCACCTTCGTACCTTTCTTTCTTTTATTTTATCTTTTACCTTTTCTTTGATCCGGATACTATCAATTTACCAGTTGAGGACGGTACGGAGTCGCTGGAGGTTTCCCTCGTTCTGTGTGTGTGCCGTTGCAAATCGGTGATTTTGGACACACATTATCCGGGGGTGGTGATTCCGCTCCAGGACCCCATGTGGAAGAGAAGGAG
>WURS02003123.1:0-12727 GCA_011762765.2 Rhinocypha anisoptera
TAAAAATATTTATTCACTCACGACCCGGTCTCACCGGGTCGTGAGTGAATAATATTTTTATGTGGAATTGCAGGGTGTTCTCTAAAACCTTTTATAAATCCTTTCTTTCTCATTTTTGCTCTATTTATGATTTATCAACAACTCCATGACAACTCCTTTGTTATTTCGTTACAACTGTTATTTTTTCATTTAAATTGACATTTATATAATTAATTTATAGTTTCAACAATAAACAATGTTATAACAACTGTAACTTTGACGATCTCAGGCTTCACTTCGTGGAAGTTATGAATATTCATGGTTGGAATCAAAGATAATTCGTGCTTTTCCACAGTTTTAAAACTGTGGAAAAGTACGAATTATCTTTTATTCCAGCCATGGACAACTATAAGTGATAACAACAAATGTTACTACTACAACACGAGCAACAAAAACAGTAACACTCAACCAACAAAGACTTCAACACTTATTGTTTATATAATTCCACAACTCTGTGGAAATATATCAAGTATCGAAGCTAACACAGTTTATCATGGAATTCCACCAAGTGATGGCCTCCTGCGAATTTTAGTGTTAGGTATGTCATCGAAGAGTTTTTTGTCATGTTTTCTCTCAGATTATATTATCTATCTATTATATAATAAACTCACCGGCCGGGTTAGCCGTGTGAGTAGCGCGCTTCCCGGATAACTCAAAGGTCGCGGGTTTAAATTCCGCCCAAGGTATGGACGCTGTGTTTGTCTCTAACTAATTTTCCTGAATGGTTAGCGTCAGCAAGGACATTCTGCCTTAAAAATGTGAGATATAAGAAATAGAAAATATAATCCAAAACCACTCGTCAAAGCGACCCCATATTAATTGGGGAAAGCTCACTACGAAAAAAATGACGATATGATAAATTCATAATAAGTGTTTTAATACAACAGAATCATTGTCGTTTGGGAATACAGTGAGTAGTTTGTACCAGCTGTCCAACCTAAGCGCCGATCGGGTTAGCCTGGTGATTAGCGAGCTCGGCGGCTAACCCAAAGGTCGCGGATTCGAATCCCGCCCAGGGCATGGGTGTTTGTCCAGATGGGTTTTTTCTATGACTTGAAGAGGTGCGAAACTACCATAGCCGTCGAAGCACCCTATAAAACGAAAATACTATAATACTCCAACCTAAGTTGCCTCGATGAGCGATCCTCCATTCTCTTAATTTTTTAAATATTTCTTAGCTATTTTCCGTCACATGATTCTCAAACGAGAAACACACGCAGGGTAAAAACAGATGGCCCACCAGGGGGTGGAGCGAGGATAGAGTCATCTAGTACCAAGGCAAGCGGCGTGTGAAAACTCACACATCAGGGAAGAGAGGGTAGCTTCTTTCCCTGTGCAGCCTGTGGTTTAACACGAATGTGTGGGACCAAGAAAATCACTCTCAGCGTTGTTATTACCTGGAAGAGACCAGAGGCGCCACCGGACCTTGAACCCGGATCCTCCATTCAGAAGCCAAGCTCCCCCTGGGATACTACGATCACGATAAATATAAGATACTTTACAAAACACTTAAGCCCTCCCGAACTTCGGGACCTGATCGTTGAGTTTAAGGGAGGCTGCTAGAAGGGTAGTAAAGACGTTAGTACTCCAAATTATGTATAAACTAGAGTAAAAAAAGAAACATCACATTTATAAGTTTGATCATAGGTTTTCGGATAATTTTATCGAAAAAAAAGGATTCTGGGATGGTACGCGAAATTTATAGAGATAAGTACAATTTATTATTTAGGTGGTAGGACTGTTGCTTATGCACATATAGTCCATAAATATGATTTACTTTGAATATACAAATTACTCTATAGAAAAATTTCTTCTCCAGGGAAGTTTCCGTAAAAGTGTATGGATTTCCATGGAAAGTTCTGAGAAAATTCCCGGGAGGGTGGTGGTTTGTGAATGCAATCAGCGTCTGGGCCTGAATACATCTGCGTTTTCCTCAGCTACTCGACGCGAGATTCGTTTGGAATGCTGAGTTCTTCCACAGGCCCTTATGCAAATGTGGAAGAATGCGGCCGTCGGTAAAGAATACACTCTAGTTTTCGATTGTAAATGTCGGTGGAAATAAGTTAAAGAGCATTAGATATCTTCACGTTGATGAACCCTCTCTCATTTGCTTGTTTTGACCTTGTGATATATTATTTTCTGGAATTTCGCGAAGTCCTCATAGTTTTCCCGGCACCACGGGGAAAACTGCGTGTTGTGAACGTTTCTAAAAGTCATAGTTCACCACGATCTCTCCGTGTCCCGAGGGGTGCCATTCTAATACCTCCAACAAGTCCTCGTCACGTTTTCTTTTCCGCCCGCGTAATGAGAGAAAAATAATTTCACGTGATCTGCTGTTTAATAGCACATCTGTTTGATTGAAATTTTTTCGTGACGGAATGTTGCATTGGTGGGATTACAATGATCAAACTCTGTGGTCATTTATAGGCATCCTACCTGCTCTTGTTTAAGGGCGCACCCTTGAAGTCCGTTTATCCGCGGCCTTAAGGGAAAGGAATGGCGTTCGCTTTGGAGAGACAGCACGGAGAGAGAGAGAGAGAGAGGGAAAAATTGGTCACCTCATTACAGAGGACCCTGTATCCATTTTGAGGGACACGATCGCTATATTTCAAGATTGAAAATTATCTCACGTCTTTCCTCTGACCGGGACACGCCCCTTGAACAGGGAACCTATCTGATTTTGCAGAAAGGGACAGCAATTTGGGTATATACACTTCGAATGGAATGAAAGCAAAGTACACAGCAAGAATACACATAATCAATTCAGCCGTGACTTCGTGGAACATGAGAATATCCATGGTGGGGATAATTTAGTAGTTCCCACAGTGTTGGAAGCCACCAAATATATAGGGGTGGAGGGTGGTGGAGGGCGGAAGAAAAAATAGCGGTGTGTGGGACGTAATTGGTAAGGGCAATTGGGAACGGTTGAAACGCATGCAAACGGTTACAAAGCAGATGCAATTCAAGTAGCTTGACATTAGCACGCGATGGGAGCGGGGAAGGAAAGAGGGGTGTGGCAGGGGAATTAGCGGAGGGTGGGGAAGGAAATACTTGGAGACAATAGGTTGACATTGACCAAGCGGTAGATACTATTTTCATCTTGTCTTCATATGCTTCAGAGTAGTGAAACGCGTCGTGCCTAGAAAACACTATTTAAGCTACTAAGCTATCCCCATATCCAGAAAGAGTTTGTGAATGTTATAAGTCGGGTCCATTTACGAATAGGTATTGATTTTACCAAGCTTTGACAAATGTAAGGGGTTGAAATTTGGTTTCGCCGTATCCCAGCATCATCAGGCCACCTGATGATGCTGTGATACGGCGAAACCTGGTCTTGATGCAATAAAATTTGAATGTGGAATCGCAGTGCGTTTTTAAACCCTTCCATGATGAGAGAATTCCACCAGGTGAAGCCTGAAACCATATCTTATATTGAGATTTGGTATTAAGTTGTAGAAAAACATAACTATCCGGTCATATAACATAGCGATTTATAGTTTTTTATTGCAAAAACTATATTATAGTTCTGCCGTATAATATATGTTTTGGTTAAACTCTTTGCATCCCGTCATTTATAAGAGAATTATCGAAGGCACATTATATCACAAAACGGAGAAAGGAACAGGCTCCTGTTCGCAAGGCATAAAAATGAAGGGAAGATAACGAAAATGTGGGACATACCTTATTCCAATCCATCGGTGCTCATTGCTATTTTTTTCCTAATTATGTGGTTTGTAAGAAAAAATTTTGCTTTTCAACAAAATATAACTTTATTCACGACCGGTTTCGTCACTGCGTGACATCTTCAGGTGGCAACTGACGTCAGGTGTCAACTAAAGTTTTTTCTTTCAAACCAGCAATGGATTTCGACCAAGTGACACCAGCCACCATTTCATCCTAATTGTGTATTTTCATCTCCCTCTTTCTCTTTCATCCATTCATCTCATCTCTCATTTTCATCTCTTTTAAGGATCTTCCCATTGAATTCGCACAGTTACATGCGTGAAAACGGGATTTTTTAACCGTAGCAACGTAAAATCTTTTCCCTATGTTTTACGAAGCCTATTCACTATGCTCTTATAAAAGAGATGTGAAGTAATTTACTAGAGAATGATTGAAGGCACATCGTCCGCAAAGAGTTAAATGCTGCATTTCCCAGGATGGGCAAAAATATATTTAAACGAATAAATATTTCTTAGATCATTTATTCTGACCTCTCATCATCTGAATTGGAAAGTTCGCTCGGCGACCATCAATGAGTCACGAACCTTCGTTTTCATCTCCAACTCGCGGAGCACATAATTAAAAGCATGATTACTTTTGCTTTGAGGATCTCACCCTCTCTTCCATAATGAGGCAAAAACTACAATGTGCAGAAGTCGTGATCGTCTACTAGTTGATTCTTCATGGGTGTATGGGAACAAATCTGATATTTTATTTCACTCCAAATATTGCTTGTCTGCTCTTCCCTATATGTACCCGTCGCTGCGGCGGCTTTCCAAGAATCGTCAAGTTTTACATAGATGCTTAATCCCGATCCATTGCCCATCTTGTTAGTCTCTCGTCGAAATTCCCATGTACTTTCATGCATCGTGAAACCAGCGAGACTCAAGGAAGTTTATGAAAGAAAGGAAATTAGAAAGGCCATTTGTAAATCATTATGCGGAAAGGGAGAAGAGTCTGATGGATAGGTCAGTGGAGTTATTAGGGGTCGGAAAAGTTGCGGAGAGAATGGAAAGGGATACCCACAACTTATTATCAGAGAATTTAAAAGTAATAAGAGAAGCGAAACCATTTCGTGTACAGGAAAATTAGTCTTTCAAATAGGAAAGATAGGAATACTGCAGTTACCCATCCTCCAGATTGGAAAAGGTTAATTAGATTATCCCGATATTATCATGGCATCAGAAAAACCGCAGATTCATCTACTTCTGACCAGTCAAACGTGATGAAGAATATTACTTTTAGTTTCAAAGACTCCTTGGAATTTAGAGGTTATAAATGGTGTCTAGTGATCGTTGTTCAAGAAATCTCTATAAAAATAATTATTTACATGATTTTGTTGGATACGATGGAGAAAATATTGTCTTAAAAACAAACTATGGTTAAAGGCAGTGAATTCTTTCAATGATAATCCTTATTGTGGGAATTTTTTAGGACTTTCTCATATAACCACTGATATTTTGTGATTAACTTTCATTCTTCTGAAAAATCTCATGAAAATCCCCGGAACTTTCCAACTAAAAATTATTATTTTTTCCGGGTGTCCTAAATTTCGGATCACCTAGAAGATATGTCCGATGGTGCCACATAAACAATAGCTCCCTTTTGAATGGTGCCCGAATTACCAATACTGATTTCGGCGGGGAATGCTGGGAATGGTAGAGAATAAACTTAGGTCTAAAGTGCCACTCTCTGTCTCCTCTAAAGAATGGTAAGGTTTTATATGGAACTGATGTAATCAAATTAATATTTCCAATAATTACATACTTTCAACTGCAGAAATATCATATATGTATCTCACAGATGGACTCCAAATTTCGTAACACGAAATGATTACGAAATTAATTTGCGGTTGCGAAAGTCATGGATTTGCGAACGCTTTTAGGCTGGTGTAACTTGGTGACCAGAATGAATGGCTTCCTGGATGAACCTCGGAGGAAAATAACCCATCTTGTTCACATGGTTTTCTAAACAGAAACTGCTCTTCCCGTATATACTCTTCTGCACTCGTTGTAATTATTCGGTGCGTTATTCCTGTCGGTATCTTTGATAAAGTGCTCATCGGGGTAAACTCACAACTGATTAAGATTCATTTGTAAGAGTTTTTCTTCTCAGCTGTTGAATTTTTATGCCTTCTTCTCTCCTCTGTCCCAATTATTTCAATTTAAATAGCTCGTATTGCTTCCTGGTTGTTTTCTTTGGTTCCTTGAACTTCATTTTGCACTTCATAAGGGCTCGGTTGCGTCCGATACCTCCATGATAACTTTTGCAATTCATCAGTTGATTTCCAAGGTGATACGGTATTAGTATATGGTAAATTTTACTTATTATTACGTCACCAGAAATATTCCATGTACTGCTTCCATAGGGGTTGTTTCCAAATAACGTGCTCGACATAGCTAAAATTTTAATTATGGAAAGCACGATTTTATGATGTTTCAGAACTCCGAAAGCCTTTCTCTTCCTCTTCATTTTCTTACTGCTTGTCCGTGTCGGCCTTCTCAGTCGATTAAGTTCCAGCCTTCAAGAGAAGTTAAATTTTCGTCCCCTTTTAAATATTTTCATTCTCGAAGTATCATCATGTGTATATGGCAGCCAGGTCTTAACTCTCATTCCGCTTTCGTAGCGTTGTTCTCACACACGCCTTTCCGTCAACGCATCCTGAGTGGAATAACCTGTAAATAACGCTCTATAAATCTCCTTCGTCAGGCCATCTAATAGGGATATTATTAATATGTAAGATTGACGGATTTCTATCTTTGAAGTTGTCTATTACCAGAATCCCGGAGGGACCTGATGTTACTTTCTCTCTTCCTAAATGTTTATTTTACCTTTGTCTCTTGTAATCCCTCGAATAGCTTTGGAGATTTTGGAGATGCGAATCGGTGACTGTTTTACTTCCGGAATATTTTACTCGAGAGAGTTCCATTGTGTCAGTATTTCAATACAATTTTGTTCAGCTGCTGCCCCTCGGGAGATTAATGTGGTAGCTTGCCGTTGCCCACACCATTGCAGTGCTACAGCAGTTCAAGTAACTACCACGCCTACTACTAGTAAAGTGAGTTCTTATGCATCGAACACTACGGTCTCCACTCTCACTCACATGAAAGTGAGCCGCTATTCCCCTCCTCCAGGTGATTGGCTCCTTATTCTTTTAGCCGGAGCCTCTCGCCACATCATGGTGCCACCAAGGGGATTTTCTTGGGATTACTGCCCACCTTACTCGAGGATGGACCTCTGAGTACCACCATTTCCTGGACACGAATGCTTAAGCTTATCCGTAGTATATGCGCCACCCGCAACCGGCTGGTGATCGCTCTTGGTGGATGGTACTGTGCGTAGTCGCGAGAGAAATGCCACGTGGAATGTCTTCAGGGATGGTACGAGCATCATTGGAAAAAAAATTGTCATGAATAAAGAAGAGTAAAAGGGTCGAAATATAATAATGATTGGATGACTAATTATCAGGTGGTCAAGAACGCTCAATGCCAACGAACATATGTGTAAGTACTTATTATGAGTACTTACGTAAGTACATATTATAAGTCAGCTGTCCTCATTATGAAATAAGATTTGGTGCTTTCCCGGCGAATGATGTATGTGAAGTCTTCTCAGGTTCTCCACCAGGGCTCCATTGTCGCAATGGAACCCTTGACCCGGTGGAGAACCCGAGAAGACTTCATTTATGTCCTCATCATGATCATCAATTCCTTCATTGCGAATTATTATCCGCAATTCTTTGCACAGGCACGTTAACGTGAATGAGAATAATAGAATTTATGTGCCTATATCCGTGGGCATTTCTTTGACAATTCAATGTGAATACATCCATCCACTTTCATTATTATTTAGCCACGATCCTTCAAATTAGCTTGACAGTTCAATCTACCCTCGTCGAATATATTTCCTGTGATAAAAAATATTTTCCATGCTAATCTTCTGCTCAGGATTTTGAGATTAGCTCAGCGGAGCAAGTAATGCTTCTCAGCTATAGTCGCGTATTTTAACATTTAAGGAAACTATTTCGCACGAGCACATTGAATGAAGCGTCGTTTCATAGCGTGCGGTGGCTTCTTTAAACAATGAGTATCTTTCCTCTAATTCTCAAGGATGTGACGAAGAAAACATTTTCTCATACAGCGGGTTGGTGTTTGGTTTGTTAATCGTGCTTTTTATAGTTTGGGTCACATAATGGTGATTTTTAATTTACAATCTACCAGTTAAGGTAGGTTTTAGGTAAAACTCAAACTCACTCTTCTCTACGATAAATCTGTTTTAATTTTCACTTACGTTCTACCCGCCATCATTTTACTTAAAATCCCTTTTCTTTTACATTACCTGCCTCGCTTACACAACACTTTATCCTTTGTTACACCCAATCCAATAATCTGTCATTTCTGAGTATCCATCCGTTACACTTCGTTTCCTCTCCTGATTTCCTCCAGCAACTTTCTCCCTTCACGACCAACATTTCTTCGCTTTTTTCCTCACTCTTCTTTATTTATTTTAATCGTCTAAATTTGAAGAGGTTAATTTTCTTCAGGTCTTTTCGATAGGTGTCTTATGATTTTCTGGTTCAAAAAAGTCCACATATCTATGGCCAATTGAAGACGAATTGTATATCATTCGAGAATGTCAATGGAAAAGTGTAGCATGCGATGAAGCTTCTTTGGGTTAAGTGGTCACCCTGAAACCTATGAATGAAGGTCTTACCTTGTAATCAAGTAAAGGAGGCACAGTGGATTGGAAGGTGCAGTCCGAAAATTTGTTTTATCACTGTGCACACCCTTAACACAAAGCCCTCTTTAACCCTGCGTAATTCCTACCAGCTTTCTTTGTGTGGAATACCTCTTCTTTTTTTACCTCTACCTCGCCTACCCAACTGCTGCCTTCTGCCCTTCATTAATGTTTTCAACCATCCCTTCCATCTATCTTTCCTACCTCCTTCGGATTTCACACAACAATTCCTTTTCCTCCCCTACCTCTCCTTCTTGTAATGTTCTTAGCACCGTTTCATTAATTTTCTCTCCATCCGTCGCCAAACCCACATCTCAAAAGTTTATGCCCATCTAATATGATATTTAGCCTTTTCTTCTTACTTCTCGATCGTATCATTACTTTCGTTTTCTTACTATTAATTTTCACCCCAAACTTCTCACACTGGACCTGTAAAGCGCTCAACAAGGTCGGTAGTCCTTTGACTTAATTACTAGTTAGGGATTGGGCGTCGGCGAATCTGAATGATTTAAAGAGTTCCCCACTAACTTTTACTCCTGACTCCACCGTTTCCCATGCCTTTTACCATTTCCTTTGGAACAAGATGGAAAGGACGGCTGACAGCGGACACCCCTCTCTTACTCCCAAACTCACACCTTAAAAACCTTCAATCTATTCTCATCATCCGTCCTCATAGACCAGGTTTCGGATCCATATAATGATACTCTGCATCTCAGGGTTTTCACTTACCTTTTCTGTAAGGTCCCTCTCGTCAACTCCTTCCTTTCCACAAATTATATTCTTCTAGCATAATTCTTCTTCTAATATCCTTGCCGCTAAGTACATTTCCTCTATGTTGCTTCCCAAGTAGGTAAACTTTTCTACCTTCTCCATCTTATATCCACCCAAGTCTTAGCCTTCCTACTTCTCGATTATCTTATAAATTTTGTTTTGTTAATATTATTTTCCATCCAAAACCGTTCAAATCTCCTATTTGTGAAAACTATGAAGGAGACTTAGAAGTATCTCTGCCAATCGTCGCCCACTGAGACATCCCAAAGATTGTACAACATTCATTACTGGATGTTCAATTATTCTGAATTAAGTTTTGAATCGCATTGTACAGGGGAAAAGCTTTTTGCTTAAAAAAACACCTTTGGGTGCTAACTTTCGTTCAAAGGTGCGTATTCGAAAACCTGTAGAAAGTTTTATTTACTCGCCCAATGATTTTATGCCTGACTATCGATGATTCTGCTCAATGAGTATCACTCGTGAAACCAGTTTTATTTTTGACCACAAAATATAGAATATCACTTGCAAAATCAGTTATGATTTAAACCTGCAAAATATTAGAATCTCATTTTAACCAGGCCTTTGGAAAATAGCGAGAGTATCAACTTTTTACCTTCCCTTTTGCGACACCTTAAGCTTATGTATTAAACATTTGCTTGAATTACTTTAAGTTTTATAAAATATAGTTTCGATGTAATCTGAGCCGTAAAAGAGAGTCATGGTCATTAATTCATTTCAAAATATAATAATAATATATAATTAATAAATAATAAATATATTATAAATAACAACCAATGTGATAATTCGACTCTTTTGCGACACGCTTAGCTTACGTATTTTATATGGTATTAATACTATACGTTTTATATGCCTGTATTACTATAAGTCTAATATTACTCTAATGTGCCTGTATAATTATAAGTTTTGTAAAATACAGTTTCGGTTTTATCTAAGCTTATAAAGAGAGTCATGATCATTAATTCATGTAATATTATAATAAAATAAAATATATATAAATTGTTAATTAATAATAATTAAATAATTAATATACATTAATAATAACAACCACTTTAATACCTCTTCGTATACAAAGAAATGTGAATGTGGTCTCTCAGACTCAATTTTGGCTTTGAAAAATCAGTGCAAAATCTGAGTTGAAGCAACATTTTTTTAATGTGACAGTGAGGTAAAATCCATTGTCACAAGACCCTAAACATCCTCCATCTTCCAAAAACCCCCCCACTCAATGCATCTTTCATAGCCATCCAAATGCTGCAAGGACTTTTAGGAGCCCGTAGCAAGATCTACAGCATTCATAAAATCCACTCGAAGAGTTCTTTCCTGTCATCAATGAACGAATGACTTACCACCGTCTCTTCGTTCCCCCCCCACAGGTCGGCGCCACCTGCCGCGCCAGTAGCTGAGAGAGCGGGGACGGGAGGAAGATGGCGGCCGCTCCGCCGCCGGCTCATCATCACCACTACGCCCACCCCATCCCGGAATTCCGGGCGGACGCGGACCACTACCGCAGCCCGCTCTACTCCGACCCCGGACACGAGATAATCCGGCCAAAGCCCCGGAGGTGAGACATATCCACGGTCGCCCGCAAAAGCGGAGACTGGAGTAGACCGTTGACCATTTGAGATGGGGTTTACATGTCTTTGACAGGACGTATTATGAACTCCGTCTCTCTCTAATGTTTCTTTATCTTGCTAAAATTGAGTCATTAGTAAATCATGAAATAATATTTTGCGGAAATTCCCCTCTGGCTTAAAAAGTTTTTTTTTCTGTGCAAGAACGTGCATTAAAAGCAGTTGACAAAGTCTCACTTGGAACTCCTGGAAGAAATTCACTTTTTATCTCCCCGAAAATTGTGACTATGCTCTCCCTTTAAGTTTTTGCTAATGCCGTATTTGTGAAGTGCATTCAAACTTATTCAAAGGAAAAACTGAATGCCATCAACACACCACACGAGGAAAAAAGCCGTCCACATATACTTACTCGCAGAGACCCAGAAAGGTCCTCATAACTCTGCTTCTGTTATTTACAACAAATTGCACACTCTCATTAAATACACACGTGATTTTCAGGTTCCCTTTGGATACAAAAGAAGTTTTATTCATTTTCAAAATTATACAAATAGTTATGTAAAGAATAATGGTAAAAGTCTAGTTATAGTATCATGTACGAGCCGTAGACTTTCATTAATTCAATCCCATTGGCCTTTTCCTTAAAAAGAGCATAGCATTATCTAGAAGAACCAAGTTTCTGCTTTAGAAATAAAAAGAGATTGTGAAATTTGATCGAAGTGGTGAATTTAAAGGTCAACATGGTGGGCCTGTGTATTTTTCCGCACGAAATTGACAAAATGTATCATTCGCTCAAGTTACAAATTTCTTTGACTTTTCATACCACTGCTTTCCAAACAAAGAGAATAGCGAATTGCGAAAGGATATACTTTCGTCATTATTTTCGTAACCAAGTCTCATGGGAAAAATGTGAAATATTTTTGTAATTTAAGGTAATTTTTCGCTCCTTTGCCACCAAGTCCTCCATTCCGGATACAAAAAGCCACTAGCTGATCTCCTGTCTTTCTGACATCTTATCACTATGTAAGACAAATTTATCTCATCGATCGAAGTAGCACGTGGAATATAGTATATGTATTGGGTTCTTTATTTATTACATTAGAGAGATTAATTTTTATATTTTTGTTTTGATAAAGCCCATGTGGTGATGAGAAAACATTAAAAGAGTATTTTTTCGGTTGGAAATCAATACTGGGAAGGAGGCTGTGATTTACACTGAAACTGCACAGAAAGACCTTTTACGATATTGGCCGAGGGCAGCAATACTTTGGAATCATCATACCCTCCCCTGGAGGGTCGTTTTATGCATTTTAATGCATGGTTTACTTACGAATTTTAGTTACATCTACATCGACGAAATACGCTGCAAGCCGCCGCAAGGGCGTATGGCAGGGGGGTGATTAAACACCAAGCACTCATTCTTGCAATCGCACATAAATATTTAGGAATGGATCAATACTTTTCATGCAAAATATTCAATAATTAGTCAATGCAGGATTAATGTTAAGAATGATTAGAAAGTATAGCACGCGTGAAAAAGTACGCGACCACGAAACATGCTGCCTACCTTCCTCATTACCCCGATCACGACTGCAACCATATCTATTATGTTCTCTGATCGTGCGAGGAAAAAAGTTACATTTGAAATCTATCAGTTCTACATTATCTCTCTCCCTCTCTCTGATTTTATTTCTGTGGTCTGATCTCCCGTAGTTAGACGGGCAGCAACAACGAACACACGCACACACTTATAGACATTGACAAACAGAAACAAGGAAAAAGATAGACTTACATAACGCAAGAATGTTCAGTAGCATTATATACTAAAAGTTTCGATCAAGCTGTAAATTTGTTTGTGACTTTCATTG
>WURS02003134.1:0-12726 GCA_011762765.2 Rhinocypha anisoptera
GCAACGATAACAGCATGCTGGCCACCCCCTGAGACGTAAACGGCCTTCCTTCCCTCCAACTGCTTTGCCTTGATCAGTTTGGGTTCATACACATCAGAGTCATCATCTCCAAATCCCAGTTGACAGTTAGTACCCATTCCCCAGGAATAGACTGAACCTATGCAAAAGTGAATGTTGAAATTTCATTAAAAGAAGGAAGGTGAAAGAACCCAACAGGGACTTGGCCACTGCAACCCAGATTCAACCAATGACAATTTGATACCTTGCTTATGCAACTGATAACAATAAATTAACCCTTTGTATCCTAAATTAAATGCCTTTAATCATGGAATTACTGTCTTTATATAAATACTGCATTTCCTGTGCTATAAGATGCACTTTTTTAACTTTAAAATTTGATCTGAAAACAGTCTGTCTTATGGACTGAGGATGAGTATTTTTTCTGACCTCAGGAATAACAATTTTTGTATTAAAACAATATGTTGTAGACGGAAAAGAATTCCTTGGTGACAATAACATAAGGTATTATTGTTTCCTAGAGGTTAACCTGAAAAATCACACTAAATCTTATGGGCCAGGAAACAGTATGTCAAATTTCCATTCAGAGATGTTAATTAATTTTTTTGGCAAAAATATACCTATAATCACACATTTAATTTAATAAAAATATATACTACTAAAAAACACAACACCCACTTGAAAAAGTGTGTGTGTGGCTGCAGCAAAGTGGCTGTCAGTTATTAGTAGAGTGAAATTAGTGATACTGATTGTTAGAACGCCCTAATAAGTAACATATACCAAAGTGTTCAGTATCACGTTTTGGGTTGAGAGCTACAGATATCCACGAACCTATTTGTTAGGCAATACATCAAGTATTAAAGTGATTTAAAATGAAAGTTCATCCAAATACACAGCCAAATTAAGTAATGATTGAGGATATGGTCAGTGACAACATTAGCTGTTTCTGCAATAAGAACTCAATGCGTCTGTGTGAAACACATCATCAAAGAATATCACAAGATTAATTTTGAATATTACATCAACCAATTGCAAAGAAAGAGAACAAGACCAGAAATATTGAAAGTTTGATTTTACAAAGAGTGATGGAAATAATATATATTCATTATAAAGATAGATCTACACAAACAGTTCAAAAGTGTTTACAGTGTTACTCGTGGAATTAAATTGATGTTTTTTTTTGCTAGTCAACAGATTACCACCTGAGATTAAGCAAGGGGTAAATATGTATATGTAGTTAAGATTGAGATACTTAAGTTTCTACGGAAGGCTTATTCTGTAAATGAATATCTAATGTTGTGATTTATTTGATTTGTATGTGTAGTCATTGTATATTTAACCTCTGCATGCCCTATTATCTTGTATATGCCACATTTTCATAAATATGAATACATTGTATGAGATCAAATTCTAGTTGAAATTCTATGTAATTTTTTCTTTTATTCTTCAAGCTATCAATTCCTACCATTGTCATGCCTCAATGTCATCAAATAAAATTACACTTTAACACACTTATTTGACATCTATATCTTGTCAAATTATTACAATTATTTCTGGCAAGGATCTTTCATTGTTCCCTGAAGCATTCAAGACACTTTTTCTTTCATGCGCAAAATCTTCCAGGCATGTTTCAGCATACCATATGATAGAGCAACACTTACCATCCTCAGTGATGGCAAAAGAAACAGTAGACCCAGAGGCAACCCATTTTGTCTTCTTATTGGTAAGCAGTGAAATTGGAGTGGGCGAAGTAGCATCTTGGCAGTCCTTACCCAGGCCTAGACGTCCATACTCCCTACGTCCCAAGGCATGTGGGACACCTGTCAACAAAGGGAAAGATGGAATTTATTGAAATAAAATCATTTTGAGCAGATAGAGGAGAAAGAAATAGATCAACTAACCCATGTGATCAAGAGCTAACGTATGGTGCTGGCCTCCGGAAATCTGAGTCCATTTGTTACCAGCAAACGTTGGGGCAGGCACTGGGTGAAATATGGGTTTTGTGTGTGGATGACCTGCGAAAAAAAAGAGAATAATCACAAACTCTTATCAGAATATTTGAAAATACAACATTCAACTAGAACAATCAAATCTCGACAGTTTAAGAGTGAAATTGTGACATTTAAAGATTTTACTATAATGTTTTGACGGAAAAAGAACACAAGAAAATAGAAAATCTTTCTCAAGATTTGTATCATGAGTTATTTTTTATTTTTCGTGGCCTCCTATGCAGAATGCTCACATTCTATTAAAAATGTCAATGTAATAAAATGATTGTTTAAAGGGTAACCTACTGATTAAGGTAGGGTTTTGATGAGTCTCAGGTTGGATTTGCCAAAATTCATCTTAACTTAATCCCTCTTCAAATCTTCATACTTCCCACCACCAATCATTCAATTCAAAAGTCCCTATTCTCTTCCTATCCTCACGATGCTTTCCCAACATTCTACCCACCTTTAATGTCTCCAACAACCCTTTGCCTCTTGAGTACCCCTTCCATTCACCTTTCCTGCTTTCTTTGGATTTCACATAGCAATTGCCTTTCCTCCCCTACCATTCTTAGCACTTATTCTCCTTATCATAGAGTTCCTCCATATACTCCATCTTTACCAAATTTCTACCTGTTCTATTTCCTGACAGGGTTTTAACATTTTAAATAGTAAGCCCATCTCCTCCTGCTGCTCTAACTTTTCCATGCACTTGTACTGATCTTTCCACTATGCCTCCCCATTAGTCTCTCACCTCAGTTTATTAATTGCCACTTGAAATTTTATTTTCCTGTCTTCCATACTTATGAAAGTTATTGTCTCAGGCGTAACTTTGTGGAATTTGCTCAGCATATTGGAGTAAGAGAAACACTTAGTAATTCCACACAAATTTTGTGTGGAATTACCAAGTGTTTCGCTTACTCCAATATTCCATACTAATGTTTTTCCACTTTCTGCCATCTTTCTTATCATCTCCTTTGTAACTCATGAAGATTTAATTCTCTTCTGGTTGACTCTTCCTAAATCTTTTTTCATGGTCATTCCATTATCCCATAACCATGTTCCCTAACTCTTTTCCTTCTCTTCCTTCAGCCAAGACATTACCATACCATATGCCGGTCTCGGTGGCGGCGGGGTAAAGTCCTCTGCAAACTGGATTTTTTAATCTCCACCTAGGGCATGGATGTGTGTGTTTTGTCCTTGTTATTAAAATGCTAAAGTGCCCACTGTAATTGCCTATTAGTGTCGTTTGTGGGCGATTGAAACTAAATAAATAATTAAATAAATACCCACACTATCATAATTTTGCACCTGATGAAGACGCAAAGCATTGAAACTAGTCATGTCAGTAAATTTTTTAATGGAAACAGTAGTTCCGGTTCATTTTATACCTTGACAGAATACCACAGTTTAACTTTCACTTTTTATGAGTTTGTCTCAGAATTAAACAATGAACCAAAGAAGATGGTGAGACCGCTGGAAAATATTTAACACGTTCTATCCCTCCAAATTAATGTACCAATGGCGTCAAGATATTCTAACCTGCAAACCTGTTATTTTAGATTATTGCAAGACATCAAACATGTCTGTTGCTGCTTTTTACGAACACATGAACTTACCTAATTGGCTGTAGTTGTTTAGTCCAAAAACATAGATTTCTCCTTTTGCTTTTTCTCTGGCGAATGTGCAGTAAGCTCCAGCCCATATTTCATCAAATAAAACTTTGAGCCTTGGATAGACAGGCAGAGGAGACAGCAAGTGTGCTACAAAATGAGAAGTTGTGGAGGAGGATAATTTTTAGCAGGCGAAAAATAAAATGACACTGTATTCCTCATCAAGGATTACCAATGAATTGTAAGTCAACATACTACCTACATCTATAAGCTACAGTACACTAAAATTTTCTTAACAATATCAAGTAAGCAAAACTCCAAAATCAACCACTTTTCAATGGAACCAGCAAAACAAATATCATATCGTCCATAGATAATGAGAAAGTGAAAGAATGATGCTGCTAGAAGGTTAAGTTAAAAAAAAATAATGTGAAATATATTGGCATATAAAAGGCCATGATACGTCCAGCTATACATACACGAGGACCAAAAGTAGACTACAATATGGCATGGCCACCCACAAAGAATTAGTACTGACTGCCACAGGATTATCCCAGTAGTAATGAGTTAATACTGACCTATGCCGTGCCTTGAGTTACGGCTTGCTGTGCGTTCAGAGACCCGCCCCAGCTGCCCCTGCTCACCACAGCCACAGGTGAGAATGTGACCATCCCTGAGGAGGATGACCAAGTGGTCAGCTCCTGATGCTAGTCTTATTCCCCCACCTGACCTGTGGTCACTGCCAAGGAACAGCACAGGCAAACGCTCAATCTGGCCAACCACTTTGAGACCCATTGTTCCGCTTGAGTCCTGAAACAGGATGTGTGTGCAATCTTTGATTACACATTCTGCACCAAAGGTATAAGGTTGAAAGGGTGGGTCGGTTCCTACCTTTATTTTTTTGGTTCTTGATACTTGGTCCCAAAAATGGACCTTTTTTTTCTACATTAACATATTCACTGTCCCCCTTTTAACTGAGTTGCTGCTTTAAAATTATTATTATTTTACTTAGTTATTAAAATCTGAAACCAAAGCTATTTGTAAAATGTATGGTTTCTGCTGAGTGCCATCCTCAATATGGGAAACTTTCTGGTGCCACACCTAACCAAAACAATTTAAACAGACATGAACATGCATCACACAAGGTGCATTGTGGACACCTGGCAAAAATCTTGGTGGCCATGCCAGGTGCATAGTGGGCAGTGAACATGTTAGAATTTACTGAATAGAACTATACCATCTACTGGACCAGAAGAGCCGCTAATTGAATGCATCTCAGGAATAAATATATTATTTCAGTAGTTGATAGTGTCAACCGTAACATGGTGGAACGAAAAAACCAACTTGGTAAATTGTGGAAATTTACCAAGTTGGTTTTTTCATTTCGCTACTATTATTTCAGATTAAAAACTAAGTCAAGTAGACTTGCAAGTTCTGATAATGTTAAGATCATTTGACCATGCTGTTTTATTAAATGAGTGATGGAGGAATAACAAAATGAATAATCAGAATGGAAAGTTCCTTTTTATTTCATATATTTATTTCCTTCCTTCGAGAACTGAATAACAGTAGATTCATTAATAAGTCCATTACGCATTGCGATCATAGCTATTAAGAAGTATATGGGCACTGATTCAAATACTCGCTGCCATGCCAGTTCCTCAGTAATGACAGGACAGTAATAAGCTCCAAAACATTACAGTCACCTGATCACTCCTGGGCTTCCACTCAGTATGATACATGCAATAATGCAGGAAGATGGGCAAGTGAAATATTTTACATACGAGGTTTTCATGGAATAAACAACACCATCACTATTCCCTCAGTTAAGTCTGGATGTTCACTGTGCATCATACTTTGAGAGGAATTTTGTACACATTGATATGCAGGAACTCAAATGTTAATTATTCAATTCAGCTCAATGAACAGAAAATGGTTGAAGTGTTTTCTTGATGATAAAATGAAGTTTGAAATCAGGGCGCACACACACACACTGCTACCAATTAACCAGAGAGGGTTAAAATATCATACCATATGCCATTAGTGCAAAATGAATGTTTTAAAGAAATTCTTAAATTAATAAAAACAGAAGACAATTAGCTAAATTTTTGCTGTCACATATTTTATGGTCAAATGTAATGAAGGAAATTCTTACTAAAGGAAACAATAATTGGAAGATAGTAGACCTCCTAAAATCATACAAACTCTGACCGTGGGAGAATATTGAGACATAAAACCATTCTTAGATTTGTTAACTTTGGGGGTAACTCTTGGTAACTTTGGGTTAACTCTGGGAGAATCTGGATGAAGGATAGAAATCATAGTTCCACTTGCCAGTGATAGAATTGACATCTTTGAGGTGCTTAGTAGGAAACTACAAACTGATAACAGAAAAAGGTCAACCATATGCTTGGTGGGAATTCGAACCGTGTTGCTTCAGATACTTACCCTGAAGGCACCCCAGACATAAACACTCCCATCTTCCAACAAAGCTGCACTATGAGAGTCACCTGCAGTCACTTGAACCACTTTGCCTTCTAGAGCTACAGGGCCCGGTGAGAACTCTGATCCTTCAACACTGGTTTCACGACCAAGTGCACCTTCATCGTTACACCCGAATGTGATCACCTGCATCACAACGAATGAAAGTTTATTAAAAACAAGACAAAAGAGAACCTACTGACAAACACAAGGTGAACTGGATGGAAAAAATCCCCATTTCAGATTTATGCACTCTTGTTTTTTGTTTACCATTGATATCTATGTGGTTAAAAGATTTTTACAGCAAGTAATCTTAAAATGTTTATTGGCCAAACACTGATTGCTAACGAAGAAAAATCTAGAGTTTGTGTACTTTTTTGTTTAAACATTTCATTCATTTCCTTTCGAATTCCTTGGATCACATTTTCACCTGATATTTCACAACCTTTTCAGCACATTTGTTCCCAACTATTTCAACATAACCCGGGATTCCCAAGCTTCTGATACCGTGATACATGCAGTATTTAATTTTTGCCATAAATTGCCCAGGGTATACATTAACAGCAATGTTACCACACTCCCAAGTATTTTAATAAAAGAATGCAGAAAGTGAAAACTATCTTGAAGGAAGTTGGATAAATATTTAAGTAAATACGTTGATAAAAAACTGACTGGCAATTGTTATAGTTTAAAGCCACAATTCAAATGTCTTTTTTTCAACATGAATTTCAGAGCTTATGTCATCAAAAGTAAATTTTTTAGGCGGTGCTCTATAATTTTGAATATACAATTGACAGTAATCCCTCAGAACTCCCTAGAGGGATATACTCGTAACACAAGTTTGTCTATATGTGACTAATGAACTGTGCCCCTATTCAGGCATAAGCAGGGAGGGAATCTAAACTGATTTTGGTACAACCTTTTGAAGAAAGATGACAATTTGTTAAAATAGCCAAATGAAAAGACTAAGGAGCGAGGAACTACACAGAGGACAGAGATGATCACCCAAGACAAAGAGAAAGAATAGAGTGATAATGAAAGACAAAAGATTAGTGATAGAATGAAGAAAGATTGTGAAGGGAAAGCATCAAACAGAACGACTCTACATGGTCTACATAAGGCTTGATAGAAGAAGAGGAAAAGAATTAGGTTCATGTCACGACCAATTCTTTTTTTAGAAACTGACATTAATTAAAAGCTTTTCTACAGAAATACCACCAAAGTGAAAACAAATTTCCATTGCTTATTTACCATTCACCCTGTACTTTGTATACCAATAACTGCGTTTGCTTACATTATTCCCATGCTTGTTATAACAATGAAGAACCACCTAAATAAGACAACTAATACAGATGAGGCAATGACAAAAAAGAATTAAAATTCAACAGGACTTACCTTGCCATTCTTTGTAAGGCACACGGTGTGCATTCCACCAGCACACGCTTCAACTATCCCAGAAAGTTCAGGCACCAATGTGGGACGCCCCTTCTCCATAACATCTGGGCCCAAACCCAACTGTCCTACATCTCCTTGGCCCATAGATAATACCTCACCTCCTGGCAATGAAGACCTGCCCAGAAGCGAAACAGCAGACTAGGAAAATAAAAAAAAGAGCATCCACATAAACCAGGGAACAACCGTGCACGATTAACATGGCAATAAGATACTGATTGATATAGCCCCCAAGCCATACACAATGGTTGAAAAAAGCCAAGAATATAATGATTATAGACATCAATCCACATGATAAATACTTTAAAATAGGACTATTTGAGTATATACGATTTGACATTGATCAATAAATTTCATGGGCATAAAGTATGTATGGAATATTCTTTCCCTCACCTCTGTTTTCTTCTTTGAAGATAGATGTTTCTTCACTGCAGAGTCTTTGGTTGCACTATTAGGCACAATGGAGCTGGCATTGCTTTTTCTTGGTGCTACCACACAAAAGAAGAAAATATTTCTAACAGCAATGATTCAGAAAGTGTAGGAAGTTATACAGATATGATTAATGAGGATATACTGTTAAAGTGCTCATTTTGAAGAACATGAAAATAATATTGCTAATATTCATCCATAAAAGTATGATAAGTCACAAAAGCGTATAAAAAAAAACGCCAATGAGCATTATAATAATAGAAACTGAAATTCATATTCTTAAATCAAGATTACAAAATTAAATAATAAAATGCAATGATATACTATAATCATAAAGTAAATAAGAAGGTCTAACTTTAAGGTTATAAGAAATGAAGCAGGACTGCTTTTCAACGACCATTCAACACAATTTAAAAAAAAGGTTTAAATTTCTAAGTCATAAACACAATTAGTATAGTGAATATGTAGCACTCATTGGGTGGTGGGTACTTGAAAATAAAAGGGTTAGTGAAAACACAAAATGACCTCATTTAAATGAAACACGATAGGACATCATTGGTTCGTAATAAATTATACATTTTTGTTATAAAGGACGTACACAAGAAATCTAAAATCATTATTCCATTTTATAATTTCAAGTTATAAATGTAGTCATATAACACCATTGAGTACTTGTCGCGCGAAACTGTGCATGGTTAAGAACTTGAGATGAAGGGGATATAAACAAGTCTATTGTGGTGACAATGACGCGAATAATCCGGGAAATATGTTTCAATTCTTTCATAATTTTGTAGAAACGAACAACAGTGACCTTTACAGGGGAATAATTAACTGAAATATAATTTATATGGGACAATAACTTCGATAATTTCATTTTTAAAATTCACTAGGATGGATTCGAACAAACCTTTAGACCTCTTGTTTACAACGGGCTCTTCAACTTGAGTGCTCCGCCTTTTGGAGGTGTCCCTTATAACAGGCATCCTTTCGGAATTCACTAGAGAACGAAATTCACTATGAGAAGACTGCTAACTATTCACAATATTTTTGTTTATTAAAGTAATATAACGGTTCTCAGCACAAGGAATAATGTAAAACAGTGTTTCATGCATTACACTGACGATATGTTAACTTAGGAATATGAGAGTAAGTTTATATACCACGTGTGCAATTACTATTTGAAAATCTTGAGCTTATTATGGAGAAAAAGAAGTTTAAGTGTGAATTGAAGAACAATGATTCAAATGAACAACGTAGCAGCAAACACTCATGTACAGTTTAAATACATGAAACAGCCAACTGGTTAGCAGAAAATCTCATTCTCAAGTCATTAACTGCCGCCGTTAGAAAAGGACAACACCTGCGGCAAAACCGGCAAAACAAAATAATGCCGTATAGCGTGCTCTGCGCATTTTGTATTATGAAATTTCACTTTTGTGAAATTTTATGCAGTTTTTTTTGTAAAACATTTAATCAAGGTTTACATGGAACTTAGTGAAATTAATAGCATTACCACATTATTAGAATAAATTAGCTACCCCGAGTTATAGTTTAAAATAATTTGAACAATCATGAGGTTAGAATTTTTTAATGTTGATCACTCAATAGGTATATACTTTAAGCCTACTGCGAGGGAAATCAAAATTTTAGATTATTACTGCGCAACTACTGCGGTAAAATACATTAAGTTTGCTTGCAACGCCATTGGTATCTTGTGATGATTCTCCGTGGCGCTATATAGCGTCACGGGGAATACATTAACTTATTATATGCATATTAACTTATATTGTACTAATTATATGTGATATTATTAATGACTTACTCCGTCTGTAGAATGTGAAATGGGTGAAAAACGAGAAAATTGATATGGCTAATATTTCTATTAATTACTTCTCGTCAACTAAACTAAATATTCACCGTAGGTAAAAAATTTTCACTGAACTTTGGATGCCTTCCAAAGTCATTTCAACTATTTAATTTAAGAAGGTAAAGACATTCGGTTGATATTTTTATATCAGACGCTAATATAATGAATATAAATATATTCGTGTTTTAGCAATAAAATTTCAGCTTTACGAAAACTATGAGAGCAATTCTTATTACTTGCGTCTCTATATTTATTTAATATGTATACGGTAAATGCTAAACCTAAGTATTCTGATTTTGAAATATATTCAGTTGGAAGGGATAATCATCGTACAGAAAAATGAAAATAAGTTCCTTCGTCACTATAGATTTGGTTTAAAAATCCGGAGGAGTTATTTTCAGGGGTCTCGATAAGGGAGCAGTTATTTGGCTCGTAAGGGCACAGTCTAAAGTACTTATAATTTAGACTGTGGTAAGGGTGAAAGACCCGACCGACCACCCCCTTCTGGGAATCCTGACGCGGTATCTGGGGATCGGAGCGTTACGTGGTCTTGAGATAATCACGTTACGCAATTTAATTTAACGTCTTCTTAACTCTATTATTGTATGAATAAATTGATTTTTTGCATATCTCAACGGAAAATAAAACGCATTTTAAAAACTTTGAATAATTTTTTTAATGAGGGAATCGGAGCGATGAGATTTCGAAAGCGGTGTAAGAAGACTTCTCCAGATCGGTACTCCTAATTCGTTCCTCAAGATCTGCACTTTTCTAATATTAAAAAAATCAATGAACGGTGAACAAAATGGTAGTTTAGTGGGTAGAATGAATACCACTCTCCGTAGGGTTTGGCATGTGATGATGTCCACCCCCGCTCAAAACAGTCCTTATGGCTGAAGACTGTTAATGAAATTTTATTAATTTCCATAATTAATGATGGATTATGGTACATATTGGTGATTAAATGGAAAAATTTTCATATAATTCACGCACGATGTTTTTCAAAGGAACAATGAAATCAATTTTATTAGACTCAAGCGTTTGCTATGCATCCTGCGGGCCATTTCAAAGTATGAAGAAAATGATCGCTTTGGTATATCATCTCATTAAGTCCATATCTAAGGAAGAACAACGAACTTTTCCACAGGCTTTACTCTGCGGGCGACGCGTTTCACCGTAGTCGGCATCATCAGGTACAATTTAAGAGGAAAGAGACACACATATTTATGATAGCAATTCTGATGCTATAATTTGACAATCATCAAACCGAAGGGGCCTATGTTTCATAGATTCCTAAGACAGAGAGCTTTAGCGGCAATATTTGAAATACTATGGCTTTGGAATTCAACACTTTATGCAGGAATGAGCAAAACGATTATGTCTTGTCATATGATACCACGGCGGATTAATTGATTGATGCTTCATCAAAGGAAAACCAGTCGGAAGGAATTCGTTGGTTCGAGCCTGAAACGCCGACATCTTTTAACTCTTCCAACGAGGAAGGAGTTTTATCAACCGCCAGCTGCAGCTGATACCAATTTCTATTATATAGCAAGGTCTGGATTAAACACAAACGGGCAAGGGAGGTCACTTCCTTAATGGCTGTTACGGCAACGATATTCCAAAAAGATTGCTATGCAGAAAGTCACTT
Source organism: Rhinocypha anisoptera (assembly GCA_011762765.2). Taxonomy (NCBI): domain Eukaryota; kingdom Metazoa; phylum Arthropoda; class Insecta; order Odonata; family Chlorocyphidae; genus Rhinocypha; species Rhinocypha anisoptera. Next base: position 11,500 of record WURS02003134.1, read on the forward strand.
ATAGGAGTTGTTTAGGGTTAGGGAGGGGTTTCTGAGGGACATCATCATCCGGATGCTCCGGTGTCCTGTATAACATGTTGCTAGACTCGCCGCCTACAAATATGTTTCCATAAAATTTTTGTAATTGGGGAGGAATCACGCACGTTTTGTTGCTCTGGTATAGCCACGAAGTTCTCGTACTGTGTATGTACGGGCTCGCTTCCTCTCTTGAGCTGCACTAATCATGAAACCTCCCAGGAAACTCCCTTGTTTTTTTTCAAGGTGTTGTTTCAAGTCTGGTCAGCACTAATAGGCTCTTCAGACCGGGGGGAAGGGTAGACAAGAATGGAAATGGAAGGGGAGGACGAATGTTAGGGTCATAAGAGCCTCTAAAAATATCTTTCAACTGGTGAAAGTACATCATAATCTCTATAAACTCCCCTTTTCTCCAAGATTTGAGTAAATATACATATATGTGACTGATGGCAATTGTTGAAATATTGGCAGAGAGGGAAGGAGTTATAACAAAGACATCGGTCTGTATGGGAAGGGGAGTGAGAAAATACAACTAAACGCAAATGAAGAATAAAATAAAAATAATGACTGCAACCGGAGTGAAGTAAACAGTCGTCAAACCAAGCTAGTTAGGCAAGGAAGCTGTTAGGTAAGTGGAAGAATTCGGCTACCTAGGAATACTAAGGCCACCAATGATGGAAGAAGCAAAAAGAAAAAAATAAACACAGTAGCCCACGGAGAGAGGGAATTCTTGGATAAGAAACAATTATTTCTTGCAAATAATATTAACCTGGAAATGGAGCATATTCTCATGCGGATGTGAAACACGGACATTATCTCTGTCAGGGGAAATGAGATTGGAAGCAATGGGAATATGTGGTGTTACAGAAAAATGTTAAAAATTAAATGACCGAGTAACTAATGAGGTAGTACTCCAAAGAGCCTGTGAAAAAAAGAGGTTATGGACTGCACTTAAGAGAGAAACTAATAGCACGCATGGCATAAGGAATGATAGTTTAGCGAAAACCGTTTTGGAACGTTCTGCCGTTCTGTACCATCATTTACCACAGTGAAATTTTGGACAGCTGAATTTAAACGTGGCCGTAAGATTGGAAGACAATGAACGTTTGGGACGTCCAAAAACTGCAACTACCGCCGAAAACATCGCCAAAGTTCACCAAATGGTGCTAGACGACCGCCGAATTAAAGTGAGAGAGATAGCAGAGGTTATGA
>WURS02003144.1:0-12726 GCA_011762765.2 Rhinocypha anisoptera
TCTTGAAGGGAATTCGCTCGAGCAAAGCCGAACAAAGTCAGCCCTCCGCCTACAGTGAGTGGGCTAAAAAAAAAAAAAATACCCACGTCAATACTTCTCCCGGTATCACCTACCTTTAAAGGTGATATTATTATTATTACAAAGAGCCGTGGATTCTGACGGTGTGCTCATGGCGATTCTCCCTAATCGCGCAGGACGGAGACCCGTTTTAAAAATGGGATTGGGCGAGGAGGAGGAGGAGGGGAAGATCCCGAGCACACTAAGACTAAGACCAGTGCGCAGCGCTCAAGTTTTCCTTCACTCCAGGGTACCTCATTAAAGGAAAGAAAAATAATATAAAACGGGACGTGAAATTCGCGCCGAGGAGGCCGTCACCTGGTGGAATTCCATAATGAAACAAAAGGGGAGGTCGTAGCTTTTGCGTATTTCCAAAAGGAAAAAAATTAGACACGACCGACGAGAATCCGCATCGCCACCAGATGACGACGATTACCGTCAAAACTGGTCGTGTCTCATTTTTCATGTGGAAACACACAAAAGCCACGACACCCATTTGATTCGAAACGGAGCACGTTAAGGCGGATCTGCTTCCATCCTGGAGAAAAACGTTTGTTTGACCAAAAGGTTTGAAGGAGCGGTTAAATTGAGAGGAGGGTGGGGGAAAATGTTTGGAAAATGAGACCATATGACCAACCAAAGCCAGGCTTGAATAGAAATCCGACATTTTTTAACTCTCGTGAAATAATTACTGAACTCACGCAAAACAATATGATATACACTGACCCTATTTCTCTTTTAAGTGGAATCAAACAAAATAACATCAGGCGTGACATCGTAGAAGTTACGAATGTCCATAATGAGAACAACAACGTAATATTTTAAAGTGAAGATTCATTGCTTATGAACAAGTTTAGCAAAACATTCAGAGTAACAATTATATGCAAGCGAGCTAAGTTTTGACTGACCTACGCAGGACCTTCATTGGTGTATAATCACATGTAACTTTTAATTATGCACCAAGGAATGTTCGCAAAATTCTCAATAATATTTAACTAGTGCGACGGTAACTGATTATCCATTTAGGCTAGAAGTTTATTTATAAACTAGTAACAAAGCATACAGAAAAGTGGTTTAAAAAATTATAACCCAAGTCAGACATGAGTAAATACAATACTATCTGACAGATACGGCAGGATATAATTTGGTCTGAACATGGAACAATTTATTTGATCTTAGAGCGTTTTCGTCTCATATCTCAATGACGATACAAGCCCCTTGAAATTAGAGAACGCTTACCCAAGATATTAAAAACCTAAAATTTTAAATTTCTTAAATGGATTCTTAAAATCGTTTTGTCAGTAAAACTAAAAGTCATACGAAATTACTTCACCAGAAAGTATGCAAATTTATAGCGGAAAATAATAACAGTGAAATTGAAGATTTAATATCTTTCAATGTGCAAATGCTTCCGTAAAGGATCAAATACACTTCAACTATATGTCAAAAGGCGATCATATCTACGAGATAGTGTCCAATGATGCAAAAGGTGCCTTTAGGAATCCATTATAGGAAGTGTTATCGGCTAACGTCCCTGTGGGAGAGAGGCCGATTGAAAATCGAATGCATTCGCTACGCTGTGAGTGGGAATAAAAGCTCTTTGTACCCTTCGGGGATGTGCTCAGTAATTTATTTGCTCTTACTCTTCAAATTTTCTCATTCAAAGGCCCATCGAAAATAAAATATGAATCTTCAATATGTACGTGAGTACCTAAAAATAAACTTTTAAAAAATCACACCACGAGAAACTACTACAGGGGATAAAAAAATACCATGAGGAAATTCATACTTTAGATTTTTAGGTGTATCCAAATATATAAAGTAAAGGGAAATTCAGCATTAAGTACACAAATATGATTCTTTTTATTTTCCGGAAAAAGAGATTTTAAAGGATTTGGAATTTACTTTCATTTTTTTTAGGAACAACCGATTATAGTAAAATGTTTTAAAGGGATGAGTACGATCATGAGATGTTTGTTGAAAAGGATCGGTTTTCCAATATTCTTAATCTTCTTACAAAAATGATTGGACGTATTATAAAAACTACGCTAAAAAAACTGTTCATTTGTTGACCCTAAGACTTTTATTCCATCAAATATTATTCACAATATTGAAATTAGTTCAAACAAAGCCACTTTTAAACATTGTTATTAAGTTCAATATTAGTAGAAGGAAATGTGTAATGAAATTATTAAATTTTATTTTTTAATGCATTTTCGATATATGTATATATAATTGAGATAAGGTATCACTGAAATTTGTTACCATGAAATTAAATATTTCACTGAATAACTTTTATCTCTATATACTTTCTGGGATATTAATACGATGCTTTATTCTTAAAAATGTATTATAATATTACATTGCAATGCGCCATAAGAGCTAAGGGCATGTCATCTTCCTAATAGAAATCGCAGATCTTCCAAACAACACTAGTGGATCTAATTTAAACATCACTCCAAGAAAATATTATTTGAAAAGAGTATTATTATTTTAATTACTTCAGTTGTTGATGCAAAAAAGGTGATCTAGGAAATTTTAAAAACTATTATATTTGTATTTTACATTATATACAGAAATATCACGGATCTGGACTGTACAATAAAATAATACTCGAGTAATTAAATTATAGCAATTGATCATGTGATGAAATTCACTTGTAATAAAAATGAAGAAGAAATTAAGAGTGTTGATTGCAGAAGACAGTTTCATTCAACTAAGATTCTAAGACCATATCCATCTTTGAAATGAGAGGAATAATTTTGCTGAGTTCACGATAACTTTAAAGAATATTTAATATGTTGAGCACTACTGTTCAACGTCTCTGTTTATAAGAACTATATTACAAACTTAATGACACGTCCAATTATACCAGGAAACTGGAAATTTTAATATTTTTTGGAACATAACCAAATGGGAACAAAGAAAAACTTTAGCAATTCAGCAATAGAAATGGTATCCATAAATGAACCCACGTGCATTGTTTGGGCACAAGAACTCATAATGGGGAAGAACAACAAGTTTGAATTCCAGAAATGGGGTCCCAGAGACCTTAATGATGAAACTAAGTGCAAACATAACAACCGACGAGTCATTTCTAAAAAAAAATAGAAGTGTGTTTTTAAAAACATGAACAGTACTAACGCAGACGTGACAATGGCCACAACACCACAGAAGAAGTAGAAGAATTGAAGGAAGTAAACATATGGCCAAGTTATTTGATGAAGTCGTGGTATTCTCCTTCATTATACGAAAAAATTACGCTAAAGTACAAAAGAAGTAATTAAATTTAAAAAGTATTACATTCCTTCGACAATTCCATTAACTACATTATTATTATGAAGACTAAAGAAAACAATTTGTTATTTAATCACGAAAAAAACTGCAAAATGATTTAAATATTATAACAAAATAATTATATTAACATTTATTCAAATTTATTTAGCTAGTAGTACACACGACAATATTTTTTACTTGAGTGAAGCCATGAAAAAATTATTTTTCCTTGAAATACCGATCACATATGATTCGTTTGTTTTTATTTTTATTATTAACAATGTATTTCGCTTTCGCTAGAGAGGAAAAAATAGTTGATACTCTGCAGTCCATTTTACATCGATAAAAAGCACAGAATTCGTAAAATCCATGATTGGTGAATTATACTCCAGTTGTTGGTGAGTTAGACCCAGATTTACCCAAATACGCAGTTTCAAAAACCAGTGTGCTATTGCGTAAATGTCTTCATATACATTCAGTGAGTAAAGCCCTTAATAGCAAAAAAGGTGTTTTTTTGAGTCAAGTCGAGCTCATTGCATCGCTAAAGATAACCAAACCAGCTTAGGTAATCAAAGATTCTCAATCTAGCTCTCACTTGCGATAATGAATTTTATGAAAAAAGACGGTGAAATAAAATATCAATTAAATTTTAAACTAATCCTTAACACATTATGGACACAACTCCTAAAAACGGAATGCTTTACAGATTGATCAATTCTTCTCCTTTGATATACACACAAACAAACAAAATATTCTAAAATAAAACCTATGGGAAAACAGCGAGGGATATTGATTATGCAAGTACAGAACACCCAACGCAAAACGCCGCATGAAAGCTTAACGCAGGGCAATAAATCTCTTGGGGGGAAAGTGCTTGGCGCCTTGAAGTGACGCAGACTTTGCAATATGTATGCTTGGTCGGTTGCCTGCATTCACGGCGATATGGATTTTTTTTTTTTTCCCCCCCTCTTCCTTGAGAATGCCTGCACAATTCCATTTATTTTTACTAGTTTGGTTACTGCAAGATTTATTCGACTGAACGCCCGCTCTCTAATTAAAAGCGGAACTGAAGACTGAGCGTGTGACAAGAAGTAGAAAGTAATAGTATTGAAGTAATGGCTACAAATTGTTGAGGCTGATGAGGATTTGAGGAAGGATCCATGCATTTTGAATTACCCGGTTGGATAAGTGTCAAAAAAGCACAACTAAATACAGAATCCAAAAGAAGTAACTATAATAAGGATTACAATTTAAGAAACCAAGAAATACATAATACGAATAACATATTGTCTTAGGTGTATCTTGCTAATATATTTAGTGTAGGTATAAATATAATAAGTGTAGGTACGACATAAAAACCATGTTGTAAGGTCCACCATCAGTTACAGTTCAATAACAAATTACCTCAAATTATTGAAAGAGAGTTACGATAAGAAAGTAACTCAATGAGAAAATATTTTTATAACTCAACGAGACTTTTAGATATTAACTTAAGAAAATATTTCAAAATAAATACTACAGAAATAAAAAGCAACAGAAAAATAATGAAAGTTACGGAACAAGAAGGAAAGATAAATTCCCAAGATGTTCAAAAGGCCAATGCTACAAACTCTAAGAAATCATTCTCGAAAGTCGAATAACCTAAAAGGAGTTTTGAAATTTTCGATAATTTCAAAACTGTATCTTGGAGTTTCGATTCAATAGGAAAACAATGGAGGGCAATATTCAAATACTGGGTTCTTTGGAACACTATTTAACGATAAATGATATTTTACCAAAAATTTAACTTTAATGCTAATATTTCAAAATTCAACATATTTTCTAGGTAATAAATAGTTAAGTATAATTTTTCGTGTATATCTAAGGTGTAAACCTAGGATTTCTATCGGTGGTATACCCACCAGTAATGGTAATAGAAATATATTTTATAGTAAGTTATTAACATCTCAAGATATATTTCATAGGTTAGTACATACAAATGTCTAAGTTTTTATACAATTTTTCTATTAAGTACGAAATTAAATTGTGCTTGTCCTATAATAATTATATATATATTTCTGTTTTTTAAGGGACAAATTTTGTAAAAGGTTAAGAACACTTCTTGTCGCTGCATGGTGTTCCTCCACATTCCATAATAATTAGATCAAAATTAGCAAGAAATGTCCTTTTTTCCACAGGACTAAACATATTCAAATATGACGCTCCAAAAGATAAAAGCGTTACCCAAAAATTTTGGAATGATGCAACAAACAGAATTTTTGCCAACATCTCAAAATGGACAGGGAGTAACAGCGGCCTTCAGAAAACTGTTATGGCTGACTGTGCCGAATTGGCATTCGTAGAGTGATATAAATAAATATATATTCTCGCAAACGAGTAACAGTGCAGAAAATGAAACGGAGGGGCAGCATCCACCAATTTTCTACCTTAAAAGGTTTTTAGTTTATGAGGAGGAGTACGTGAAAAGTGGGAGAAATAAGGAGGGATTATGTGAAAAAAGGCTTGAGGGGGGAGAGTAAGGGATAAAAGAAAGTCGAGATAAAACGAATCCAATGAACATTAATAACAGACGAAGAACAAGGTAATTCGAATCCAATGAAGAATAATTCAAAAGCAGTAACGGTGAGGGCGAAAAATAAATTTCGAAGAGATAGCTTGAAATGTTCCTAAAACAATACCATTAACTGGGATTAATCACTTGTGTACCCTTGGGCATATAATTTATTGGTATGTTAGCGGAAAATTAAAAGAATTCAGATGTTTCAGTTCCATGAGAGGAAAAAAATAGGAAAAGTTCAAAAACTTTCCAGTCACGTACGGAGAATTCAATTCCAAGGAAGTAACACCATAGGGGCACACTCAATTACCTCATATAAAACTTTAGGACTTCTAACTCATGAGAAAAGGTTCCGACATGAATTTTGAGGACATTCATTTGAAAAAAAAATATCGGATTACTTAGGATTACTGAATAAGTCCTCTTGATTTAGGGTGAAAGGAATTACCCCAGTAACTCAACTGTCCACTGATCCAAAACAAAAGAAATAAATCAACTGTATTGGTTATTACGAGGATGTGGTAGCCTAGCGGGAATAGCGCTTGACAACTTAAGAGGGGAACTGAGGCGGATATAACGCTTATCAACTGTAAATTTCTGTTGATTATTAAACACATGGTCGTGGTAGCCCCATAGAGTTTGATGAAAGGAGCAAGCCTCCTGACTGCGCAGAAGAGAGACAGCTGCTCCATGATTGAAACCACGTGACTTTTCCGCGGTGGTACGCGATTGGTTTAAACATGAATTTCATTCTATACGCCGAACTATTATACGCTTATTGCTATGCACTGCAACCGTAAATTCAAAATTTAAGGACCACAGATTTTATCATACAAACAGGAAAATCACAAACTTTACAACGAAGTCTTACTCAAGTTCACGACGACAATATTATATAATCGAATGACATGACAAAACACAAAAAATTAAAATTCAATTTAAATACGTATTTAATGGCCCTGTTATTGGATTAGGATCAAGTTATTCCCTGAAAAGATTACTCACTTGGCATTTTACTACTACGAAACTCTTAATATAGATAAATAAACAAAAGGTGTAACCATGACAGAAACGACATCTTGCCTTAAGTCACGTGACCAATGATTGCACAACAAGCAGTAGCCAACGCTCGCTCTACTTAATTATAACTCTATGAATAACCCAGTGGGTAGAGAGCTTGGCTACTAAATTGGAGTCCCGCGTTCATGGTCTGGTGACGTATCTCGACACCACTAACTAAACCCAAGCTGAATGGTATTCTTGGGACATCTTCCTGGGCAACACCCGGCGACACGGGGAAAGGAACTGACCTCTCTACTGTGACGAGAGAAGTTTCACACGCTTCCGTAGGGTTTATCACTAGGTGAACTCTAATCTCACCTATCAAACCGACCACAAAGTTGAGAACTGTGGTTGGTTGGTTAAGTATTGGTTATTGCATTTGTGGAAACGAAAGATAAAAAAACAGATATATCAGTGCATATTTCTCAGCAACATTGATATTTCCATACATGATATTGTACAAAAATCACGAAAAACATTGTCTGAAGTCCTCAAATTACCTCTAAATAAAATTAAACCCATTAGAGTTACCACCACAGAATCATCTTCAGAAGAGTTTTACTTTCACGTTCGTGAAGATTGAACGGGATGAAGATGAAAAATATTGGGAAAGACTGGAATTAATTAATATTAATATGAATTATGAATTTGAAGTACAATTGTGTTATTTCGTAAATTCAGACAGGACACAGAAACATTGGATATGCCTTTGTTGAATCTTCCACACTAAACTTACGTACGAAATATTAAAATTCGTGTTTCTTTGCGGGACAGAAATAGCTACTGCCTATTGTGGACGTGCATGATTACATCGATGACTTTCTGACGGGATCCATGGATCGGCGAGCAACGATTCCAATGAACGCATTCGCGTATTGTCAACTCCACGGGATGTTCTTTTCGCCACGCACGTTTTTTTTTGGTCTCACCGCAAGTTTTTAACGGGATATACACGATGATTTCGACAGGAGGAGAGGGACTCATTTTATTCGCGGATACTTTCGCTCCTTGGCTGCGATTCCCACTGCAGCAGTCCACAAACCAGGGAAAAGTGCCCCAGTTGAGGGAGGTGACGCGGGGAACCGGGCGGAGGTGTAAGTGCCTGGGGGGAAGGTTGACGGTGATAAAACATGGAAGCGGGTGAGACGTTTCGAGGAACCGGGAGGGAAGAAGGCGAGGGACAGAGAGGAATAGAAAGAGAGGGAGAGAAGGATAGGGAGGGAGGGAGAGAAGAAAGTTGCATAAGGGAGGGTGAGGGAAATGGAGGAACAGAAGGGATAGAGGAAGAAGGAGAAGTCCGCATTGCAGGTTCTTCAACCCACATATTTCCCTGAAGCGGTTCGAAGGTTAAGTTTTCAAAACGTTACCGAAGGAATAATAGGTGTCGTAAAAAAAGGGAGGGGGGGAAACGATCACACTTGAATCATATCGAGGAGCTTATAAAGGGTGTTAGAATGAACGTAAAGAACGAGTCTAGAGAATCGCAGGGGGCGGTGCGAAGGTAATAGCCCTGATGTGAGTGAAAAACGCTGATAAACCAAGTGGTTTCACGCTCACCATTCAACAGGGAGAAGAGAAATTCAAGTGGCGGATCGAAACGAATAATCATGTGGGGATCGAAACGAATAAGCATGTGGGGGGAGGGGGGTTAAAATATTAAATATATATATATAATGAGATTTATTAACATATCCTCTTCGGATAATATAAAAGTACAGTAAATCTGACGCAGGATTAGAGGGCAAAAAAAGTTTTCAATGTAACCACATCAACTCCTGATGATGATGTAGTTACATTGAAAACCGGGTCGTATTAACAATTATTTCTGTGGAATCAGCGATAGTTTCAGGATTAACTATGTGAAATTCTTTCGTCTTGATTTAAAAAAATTAGAAATACACTGCAATTTCACAATTTTTTTTTGTGAAAAATTGTGAAAATGCAGTGCATTTGTAATTTTTTTAAATTCAAGATTTCTGTGGAAAATTGCAAATTCTTTAATTTCCTAATTATGAAATTCCACCACATCACGCCTGGTGCTTCACTCTTTTCGAGAAAATAGATGTTAAAGATAAAGAGATATTTATTGTTCTTGAACCACTTTGTCCACTGAGAACATACAATAGGTATACATTATAAAGATAGCTCGAGTACAGAAAGAGTGGGTGCAAGCAATAAATAATATGACAAGGAAAAAAAAGAAAAACGAAAAAAAAACAAGTCAGTCAGTCGAGTTGTAGTTTCTCCTGTGTAGTGATGACATTTCATTAAACAATCTTTTTTCAAAAGCCGTCGGCGAGTTAGATTTTTAATAGATTCAGGAGTACTGTTCCATATCCTTACCCCTACAACATAAAAAGATTCATTGAAGGTAGAGATTCGATGAAGTGGGACGATTAGAGAATCCGGTGATATTCGAGTTTTTTTCTGTTTTTCTCATTAGGCTGAAAAAATTGCCTGACATATTCAAGCTGTTTACTTTTGAAAAAAAGGGGAAAGCATATGACGTTGACGCAATAGAAGAATAAAAACAGAGTAACTCATTTTTTTGAAAAAAATGGACAGTGAAAAAACAAATGATATTTTCTTTCCACTTAACCAAGTTGGTAAAACAAAAAATAACCCAAGAAAAAAACTCATAGGTTTCAAATTACGATTTTCGAGGATTTACATCTGTAATGCTCCGTGATTCTTTCTGCAAAGTAATCTACGCGACGCATTTTAAGAGCACCAAGACGTCTCCATACGTAGGGGCTCTTTCTTGATTACGGCGAGGAAGCATTAAAGGCGTCTCACAGTTTGGAAACCAAGTCCGAAAATACAGTCCCAGAACTTCAGCTAATTTCATCGTTGCTGCGGCCAAAATAGGAAATGGACGCGGTGGAGAGAGATAGAGGGGAGGGAAACGAGGAAGGGGACGCAGGAGGGAGAGAAAAAATAGAGGGTGGTGGGAATACGAGGGAGAGGAGACGTCCGGTTTACTTGCGCTCCCACCGTGAGAAGTTATTAGGGTGAAAGAGGAAAGAACTTCCGCCGGAGCTACAGAATAATGTGGAGTCGGGAAGGAGAGAGAGAGAGAGAGAGAAGGGAGAATGGAATCTGAGGAGGAGCGGGATGGAATGCCTCGGATGAAGGAGGCGGCCAAATTCTCCGCGTAGGAGTCGAGGCCGGAAAAAAAATATTTGTGAGTGGCGACGAGAAAATACAAGGTTGCAGTCTTCGGATGCAGGATCCTTCTCCGAAGCCAAAACAAAAATCCGATAAAAAACATATCCATTGATCTGCAGCATCAAGGTTTGAAGCGTCGCATAGTGTTTGGATAACGCGAAAAAAACATAATTATCGTACTACATATACGATAAATTCGCCAATGTTACGTCACCCTTCATGATTACAATTTGTGTTACACTAACGCTCCTACGTTTAGTAGTTATGACGCTCAAAAATAGGCTGATTCGTTGAAAAATTTAGAGGCACCGAGAGGAATTTGAACTTTTTTACACACGAAAGAATCATCGACATGAAAAGTTCAACAATCCAAGGGTCATTGTGCCCTAACTCTCCATTATGCTTTCTCATCGCACGTCTTCACAGGGGTTTTCAGTATTAAGAAAATAAGTGGTATACAGGGAAGATAGAATGTGTGTAGTAATGAAATGATGAGATAGTGGGAAAGGGAAGTCAATGAATTGAGAAAAAGAAGTTATGTGATTGGTAGAGGACCAACGATCGCGGAATTCAGCTGGAAAAAAGAGATACATCAAAACTGGAGTTAATCACGAGGAAGGTTGTAGTTAACCATAATGAGAGAGGAGAAGACGGTTCCGTTCGTATTAACCCTACTCCCATGTCATCTCTAACAATATAAGCGTCTGCTAATTTAAAGCTACGTTGAGGGAATGTATCCATAAGTGAATTTGTGCGCATACCGTTTTACCAATTATGGCAGAGGATTTAATGGCTTCTCATGAATGTGGATGAGGAAATTAATGCCTAAAATCGCAAGTGCTGCAACATTAGTGAAGCGCCCACGGGCTCTTCTCACCTCGAGGAAGATTATTCCCTTTCCGAAAGAAAATATTCCAACTACGGCGGAATCAATTTAGTTGGTCCTTCGAGGGGAAGCACCAGCGAAAGCCTAAAGGCTCCACCGTCCCTAATTGAAGGCTTGAGTCCGAGGAGAAGAGGATCGGAGTGAAATGGATTCCACGAGGAACGGGGGGGTGAGGGGAAGGGAGGGGGGGGCATCTGGAAATGGGCGGGATGAATGCGACGCATTACGTCGGGGATATAATGAGGGTCGCGGGAAAATAACATGCGGTCCAAGTTGAATCCTTGAGGGACGTCGGTGGTGTAGGGCCGCGTCAGTCCGGGATGAGGGAACGCCTTTTGATGAGACCGGTGAGTGTCATTTGCTCCGCGAGGGGGAGAGGGGATGAGATAGGTACAGAAAGCGAGAGAAAGTAACGATAAAAGAGAGGAGGACTCCGAGGGGGGAGGGGAAGAAGGGTTGGGTAACAAGGGAGAGGAGGCATTGAGACGGCGGTGGAGTATGAGCGAAGGGAGGAAATTGCAGAGGAAACGACGAAGAACGGGAAAGAGAAGGGTGGTGGAGACCAAACGCGGGAATTGGAGCGGAAAGATAAGAGTGCGGAAGAAGACACCAGCCATGGTCTGAAGGAGGAAGAGAATTTTATTAGCGAAGGGCGGGCTGGTGTGGCGGGGGAAGGCGGGGGCTTCGGAGAGGGAAAGGAGGGACAAGAAGGGACAGCTTTAACGAAGGAGAATGGAAATAATGAGGGAGATGATGTCGTGAGCTGAGGGATACGGATTAACGCAGCAAACATCCGCAATATCACCCCCTCCCCCCCCTTGCTCTCTCTTTCTCTCTATTTCCGGAGCACTTATTAGTATGTGCCTAAGGGCGGCGAGTACTCCAGACACGTATGTCAACGGCTTGTGATTTTCACTCAGAATGCAACGGTGTTGTTTTCAGACACTCTCTCGAGGTCTCACCGAAAGGAAAAATGGAGCGTCGATGATGTTTTTCGACACTGTGGAGCATGACGGATACCAAGAAACAAGTTTCGACGGAACTAAGAAAATTTCAGTAGAATCGAGTTACATCTGACACATTGTTGCAACGGCTATTAGAAAGGAAACAAAAATGTGCCGTGAAAACTCCGTGGAAATGCACACTGCGTCAGAACATATTATGGGTCTAAGAAGTCAACACAGGACTCTGTGGCGAGCTCTATTTGTTTGTGTATATAGGATAAGTAAGTAATAAAAAATATATATATCAGCCAGTTCTCTCAAACCGACGAAGGGGAAAGCAAGCCCCGAAATATCTCTTCGTTATGTGAGTCTATCTTTATTACCTGTTTCTGTGTGTTTATGTGTATAAGTTTGGGCGTGTGTTCGTGTTTGCTGCTCGTCTGAGTTTTCCTGAAGTAATTACATATATAGGTGAAAACAATGAAGCATCCTTTCGGCGATGCACAAAATATGTCGAAGATAGGAGACGGACAGGAAGACACAGAGAAAGTACGACACAGTTAAAACTTACGCAATATTTCGAATATTTCAGCTCGTCTTCAAGATTGAAGGGAGACCCTAAGTGCATATATATGCACTTAGACAATCTTGGTGGCGGCGAAGCGCATTTCACATATAAACAAATAAACAGATATAGTAGAGAACAGAGACACAAATAAAAAGGACACTCACAGGAATTATTTCGGACGTTTCGGCGGATGGACCGCCTTCGACTG